>JBBGZY010000660.1:1200000-1730000 GCA_037952925.1 Lithobates clamitans | reverse complement strand
GCCTTAGCGCGAGAGCAGGGGGGACAGGGGTGCTTTTTTTTTTTTTTTTCTTTATTATTATTATTTTTTTATCTTATTTTTAAACTGTTCCTTTCATTTTTTTTTTTTTTAAATCATTTTTATAGTTATCTCAGGGAATGTAAATATCCCCTATGATAGCAATAGGTAGTGACAGGTACTCTTTTTTGCAAAAATTGGGGTCTATTAGACCCTAGATTTCTCCTCTGCCCTCAAAGCATCTGACCACACCAAGATCGGTGTGATAAAATGCTTTCCCAATTTCCCAATGGCGCTGTTTACATCCGGCGAAATCTAAGTCATAAAATGCTTGTAGCTTCCGGTTTCTTAGGTCATAGAGATGTTTGGAGCCACTCTGGTCTCTGATCAGCTCAATGGTCAGCTGGCTGAATCACCGGCTGCATTCTCAGGTTCCCTGTTGAGACAGGAGAGCCAGAGAAAAACACGGAAGACGTTGGTGGGGGGGGGCATTCCTTCCCACTGCTTGTAAAAGCAGTCTAGAGGCTAATTAGCCACTAGGATTGCTTTTACATGAAAGCCGACCGCTGGCTGAAAAGAATGATACCAAGATGATACCTAAACCTGCAGGCATCATTCTGGTATAACCACTCAAAGTCGTGAATGGCGTACCTGAAGACAAAAAAATGGTTAACAATAAAGCACAGTAAACGGTAAGGTATAAAAAATTGCATACCTGAAAAGCAAACATGATAAAACATAATAACAATAAAACATTGCAGAATAGAATACAGTAAAAAAGAGCAGAACAATAGAGAGAGAGAATAAAGAGAGAGAGAACAATAAAACGACAACTATTTTTTTTTATTTTATATTTTTGTATGTGTTTTTTTTTTTTTTTACACTTTTTTTTTGTAACTGTAACTTTTATAACTGTAACCGGTTCTAGGTTCGGGTCTCTCAAAATGCGATGGCATCTTGGGAGACCCTGTGAAAGTGTGCCTAGTCTGTGCAATGCTGTACCCTACGCTAATAGTCAACTAGTGAATGGTAGCGTTCAAAACATTCACCAATGCAAAGACCAGGATCGGGAGGGACAATAATAGCGGGTGTCACGCCTATATCCGCGCTTGCTGCAGACACGACATCTTTTTTGGGGGGGTTCGCTGGGTAGGGGTACTCGGGAGGACATAAAGAAAATGCCTCTCATGCAACCGACTGCATTTGGTTGGGGATGTGAATGGGGGAAGTACGGGCGCTGCAGAAGCGGTGGGTTCCCAATTAGGATTGGCGAATGCAGCAGGAAGGGCATTATGGGCACGACGGGCCTGTGTTTGTCTTTTTGGTGGCAGCGGGACACTACTTGTGCTTGCCACCTCACCAGCTTGAACTGCACTTATGGGACTCGCCACGTCACCAAGTGTTACTGCAGTGCTGGTTTGACTACGACCGGGGTGTACTACGCCGCTGGTGCTTGCCAGTTCACCAAAACACTACCAAAAAAACTGTTAGCGATCGCAGGGATCAGGCCTGACTCTGCGAACGCTGCAGTTATGCGTTTAGTGTTTTGTAAGTGACAGTGATCGATCGATACTGCACTTGGGTGGGCTGGGCTGGGCCGGGCGGAGGGGCAAAACGCAGGTGCCAGCAGGTATCTGGGCTGATCCCGCTAACACTGCGTGTTTGGGAACCCTAAACTGCTGGGGACGCTAGTATAGATCTGATCGGATCAGATATTGATCCGATCAGATACTATACCACTAAGGGAGGCGTATGCTGCGTGCGTGGGTGTTAGCGGTACTGGCGCTAATCTGACGCTGCCTGGGGCTGGTGCTTGCCAGTTCACCAAAACGCTACCAAAAAAACTGTTAGCAATCGCAGGGATCAGGCCTGACTCTGCGAACGCTGCAGTTATGCGTTTAGTGTTTTGTAAGTGACAGTGATCGATCGATACTGCACTTGGGTGGGCTGGGCCGGGCGGAGGGGCGAAACGCAGGTGCTAGCGGGTATCTGGGCTGATCCCACTAACACTGCGTTTTCGGGAACCCTAAACTGCTGGGGACGCTAGTATAGATCTGATCGGATCAGATATTGATCCGTTCAGATACTATACCACTAAGGGAGGCGTATGCTGCGTGCGTGGGTGTTAGCGGTACTGGCGCTAATCTGACGCTGCCTGGGGCGACGCATATCACCGTCGGGCGATCAGGGGGCTAAACCTTTATTCGGTAATAAACGGCGGGTGCCCTGACACTATAAAAAATAAACGAACTAACCAGCGTCACCCGTAACACTTATACGGTGATCAGTGGTGAAAGGGTTTACTAGGGGGCAATCAAGGGGTTAAAACATTTATTAGGTAGTATATGGGGGTCCCTGTCGCTATAAAACACTGACGGCGAACCTAAATATTTACCTCACTAACTAGCGTCACCAGCGACACTAATACAGCGATCAGAAAAATGATCGCTTAGCGACACTGGTGAGGGGGGGTGATCAAGGGGTTAAAACTTTATTAGGGGGGGTTAGGGGGGTATCCTAGACCTAAAGGGGGGTAATACTCACTGCCCTAACACTGTAACTGTCACAAACTGACACTATGCAGTAATCAGAAAAAAAAAAAAATACTGCTAATGTCAGTTTGTGACAGGGGGGGGGGTGATTGGGGGGGGGATTGGGGGGCGATCGGGGGGGGGATCGGGGGTGTAAAGTATGCCTGGCATGTTCTACTGTGTGTGTGTAGTGTTGTGTGCACTCACTTGTCTTCTTTCCTCGGCGCTGGAACGGAAACTGCCAGACCGAGGAGAGATGACATCACATCCTCTGCCTGTGTGAAACTGCACACAGGCAGAGGAGGATTCCCATTGGCTGGGAGCGATCGCGAGGGGGGGGCCACGATCGGATGGTCTCCCCCTCGCCTCCCGACGCTCCCAGTCAAATGCCGACCACCGCTGGCACCGGGGGGGGGTCGGGTACGTGATTTTGCCTGCCCGTGCCATTCTGCCGCAGTATATATGCGGTAGGCGGTCGGCAAGTGGTTAATGAGGGCACAAGCAGATCTTTGTTTGACCCTGTCAAACTTACCGTAATTAATGAATTAATGTACTGTACATAACTTTCCCATATTCCACATAATTATTTCTAAACCACCTGTATAAGATGTTCTTATCTTATCAGGCTGTAGCTCAACTGCTGTCAATCTAATTAGTGAACTAAAAATGAACTATCTTATCTCTGTGATTTATATGCATTTCAAGGACTCAAAACAACTTCTGTGTAACTTGAGATTATTCTACTTCTAAGTAGGGATGAGCCGAACACCCCCCGGTTCGGTTCGCACCAGAACCCGCGAACGGACCGCAAGTTCGCACGAACGTTAGAACCCCATTGACGTCTATGGGACTCGAACGTTCGAAATCAAAAGTGCTCATTTTAAAGGCTAATTTGCATGGTATTGTCCTAAAAAGGGTTTGGGGACCCGGGTCCTACCCCAGGGGACATGTATCAATGCAAAAAAAACTTTTAAAAACGGCCGTTTTTTCGGGAGCAGTGATTTTAATGATGCTTAAAGTAAAAAAAAAAAAGTGAAATATTCCTTTAAATATCGTACCTGGGGGGTGTCTATAGTATGCCTGTAAAGTGACGCGTGTTTCCCATGTTTAGAACAGTCCCTGCACCAAATGTCATTTTTAAAGGAAAAAATCTCATTTAAAACTGCTTGCGGGTTTAATGTCATGTCGGGTCATGGCAATATGGATGAAAATCAGTGAGACAAACGGCATGGGTACCCCCCAGTCCATTACCAGGCCCTTTGGGTCTTGTATGGATATTAAGGGGAACCCCGCACCCAAATTAAAATAAGGAAAGGTCCCTATATACTCTGAACAGCAGTATACAGGCGGTGCAAACAAGACAGGGACTGTAGGTTTGTTGTTAAGTAGAATCTGTTTGTAATTTTGAACATTTTTAATGTGTTTAGCTCCAGCCAAAAAATCTTTTCTAAGCTTTTTGGAAAACATAGGGAAGGGTTATCACCCCTGTGACATTTGTTTTGCGTCTTTCCTCCTCTTCAGAAGATTTCACCTCACTTTTTTGTCCCAATGAAAAATGTTTTTTGAAAATTTGGGTTTTTTTGTGGAACAAGGATTGGAAAGCATCAGTGGAAAGGAAAAATTGTTTTCCCATATTAACTCTTACAGGAGAGAATTTCCCTTCCTTAGGGGTAGATTTCATCTCACTTCCTGTTGTCTCCTTCCGTTTGCAAGTAGGAGTCGTTTGTAAGTTAGATGTTTGAAAGTAGGGTCCTGCCCTATATACTCAGCAGAAATTTGGGCCTTAGGTGTTGCTGTGGCCAAAACACTGTAAGCCCTCACAGGGCCCTGCTGTGAAATATTAGATCAAGAATTGTAATTACATGCCCCTGTTGAACAGGAGCTGAAAAATTAGGCCTTAGGCACTGGTGCTGGTGCCACAACACTGCAACCCCTCACAGACACTCTAGTTGAAACGCAGGAACAAGCCCAGCTGCAAAGTATTGCATCAAAAATTGTAATTACACGCCCCTGTTAGACAGGGGCTGAAAAATTGGGTCTTAGGCACTGGTGCTGGTGCCACAACACTGCAACCCCTCACAGACACTCTAGTTGAAACGCAGGAACAAGCCCTGCTGCAAAGTATTGCATCAAAAATTGTAATTACACGCCCCTGTTAGACAGGGGCTGAAAAATTGGGTCTTAGGCACTGGTGCTGGTGCCACAACACTGCAACCCCTCACAGACACTCTAGTTGGAATGCAGGAACAAGCCCTGCTGCAAAGTATTGCATCAAAAATTGTAATTACACGCCCCTGTTAGACAGGGGCAGAAAAATTGGGTCTTAGGCACTGGTGCTGGTGCCACAACACTGCAACCCCTCACAGACACTCTAGTTGGAATGCAGGAACGAGCCCTGCTGCAAAGTATTACATCAAAAATTGTAATTACACGCCCCTGTTAAACAGGGGCTGAAAAATTGTGCCTTAGGCACTGGTGGTGGCGCCCAGAACCAAAAATGTTCTTACAAGCTATCAGCGTGATGATTGAGGAGGAAGAGGATAATTACTCAGGGATAGTCACTCAGCATCAGCATAGGCAGTCTTTGAAGGGATCTGAGATTTCAAAAAAAATTATTCGGTTACATCTGCATCAGGTGCTTGGTAGCTGGTGGTGATCCAAGACTGATTCATTTTTATGAAGGTCAGCCGATCGACCGAGTCGGTGGACAGACGCACCCTGTGATCGGTTACCACGCCTCCAGCAGCACTGAATGTGCGTTCCGAAAGAACGCTGGATGCAGGACAGGCCAGTAGCTCAATTGCATACTGTGCAAGCTCTGGCCAGTGATCCATCCTCAAGACCCAGTAACCCAGAGGATTTTCGGTGGGAAAGGTGTCCAAGTCTGATCTTGCCCCTAGGTATTCCTGCACCATGTAAAACAGACGCTGGCGATGGTTGCTGGAACCGATCATACCTTGGGGCTGCGGACCAAAAAATTGTCTGAACGCATCGGTCAGACGGCCACCTTCTCCACCGCTCCTTCTTTGACTGACCGAAGCCTCAGCAACACGTTGTCCAGAAACAGGAGTTTGTAACCTCCCAGTCTCTGGGAACGCGTTGCACAGACCTTTCTGCAAGGCCTCCCGAAGATGTTTCATCCTCTGCTCCCTCTGCGATGGCAAGATAAGGTCCGCAACCTTACCCTTGTAACGTGGATCAAGGAGGGTTGCCAGCCAGTATTGGTCCTTCTCCTTGATACCACGAATACGAGGATCCTTACGCAGGCTTTGCAGGATCAGGGAGGCCATGCAGCGTAGGTTTGCTGAGGCATTCGGTCCGGAGTCCTCTGGGTCACTAAGGACAACAACGTCCGCAGCCACCTCCTCCCAGCCACGTACAAGTCCATGTGTTCCTTGGGACTGATCCCTTAAAGACTGCTGATGCTGAGTGCCAGGCTCCACCTCCATACTGACACAATCTTCCTCCTCCTCCTCCTCCTCCTCCTCGTCCTCTTCCTGTGTGATCGGCGGGCACGCAGGAACACTGTCTGGATAAAGGGGGCCTTGAGAGCTAAGGAAGTCCTCCTCTTCCTGCCTCTGTTCTGCCTCAAGTGCCCTGTCCATTATCCCACGCAGCGTGTGCTCCAACAGGTGGACAAGGGGGACAGTGTCACTGATGCATGCACTGTCAGTGCTCACCATCCTCGTGGCCTCCTCGAATGGTGACAGGACAGTGCATGCATCCCTGATCATGGCCCACTGGCGTGGGGAAAAAAAACCAAGGTCCCCTGACCCTGTCCTGGTGCCATAGTCGCACAGGTACTCATTGATGGCCCTCTGCTGCGTGTGCAGCCGCTGCAGCATGGCCAACGTCGAGTTCCACCTGGTGGGCATGTCACAGATTAGGCGGTTCTTGGGCAGGTTAAACTCCTTTTGGAGGTCCGTCAGCCGAGCACTGGCATTATATGACCGGCGGAAATGCACACAGACTTTCCTGGCCTGCCTCAGGACATCCTGTAAGCCCGGGTACCTGCCCAAGAACCGCTGCACCACCAAGTTAAGGACGTGAGCCAAACAGGGCACATGGGTCAGTTGTCCCTGTCGGAGGGCAGAGAGGAGGTTGGTGCCATTGTCGCAAACCACCATTCCTGCCTTAAGTTGGCGTGGCGTCAACCACCTCTGAACCTGCCCCTGCAGAGCTGACAGAACCTCTGCCCCAGTGTGGCTCCTGTCCCCCAAGCACACCAGCTCAAGCACCGCATGGCATCTTTTGGCCTGCGTACTTGCGTAGCCCCTTGAACGCCTACGGAGCACCGCTGGTTCCGAGGAAGAGGCCATGGAGGAAGAAGAAGAGGAGGGGGTGGAGGAGAGAGGTGTGTCACAATCAGCATTTTGGAGGCGTGGTGGCGGAACAACCTCCAACACTACTGCACCTTGTCCTGCATCCTTCCCAGCTGCCAGCAGAGTCACCCAATGCGCCGTGAAACTTAAGTAACGTCCCTGTCCATGCCTGCTGGACCATGAGTCAGCGGTAATATGCACCTTACCGCTGACCGCCCTGTCCAGCGAGGCATGGACATTGCCTTCCACATGCCGGTAGAGAGCCGGAATCGCCTTCCGTGAGAAAAAGTGGCGTTTGGGTACCTGCCACTGAGGAACCGCACATTCCACAAACTCACGGAAGGGGGCAGAGTCTACCAACTGAAAAGGCAGCAGTTGAAGTGCTAGCAATTTTGCCAAGCTAGCATTCAACCGCTGGGCATGTGGATGGCTGGGAGCAAACTTCTTTCGGCGGTGCAGCAGCTGGGGCAGGGAAATTTGCCTGGTACAATCTGACGTCGGTGTACCAAAAGCAGATTGCCCATAAGTACTTGGCTGTGACACACCTAATTCTACACCTTCATTCCTCTCACTGCAGGTCGCAGAGAGGACTGAAGGTCTAGTGGGGTTGGAAATCTCAGCTGATGAGGAGCAAGGAGAGATCGTCTTTGTTCTTTGGTGTGGGTCTTTTAGATACGCTTGCCAACGAACTGCATGGCAGGTCAACATATGTCTGGTCAAGCATGTGGTACCCAAGCGGGAGATGTTTTGGCCACGCGAGATACGCTTGAGACATATATTGCAAATAGCAGCGGTGCGATCTGATGCACTCGTCTCAAAAAAGGCCCACACCAAAGAACTTTTTGAATAACGCGCAGAGACTGCAGCGCCCTGCACATGTGGAGCTTTGGGGTGTGATGCAGTCAATGTGCTGCCCTTAGGCTGGCCCCTGGAGGGCATCCTGCCTAGTTGGTGATGTGCCACCTCCTCCTCCTCCTCCTCCTCCTCCTCCTCCTCCTCCTCTCTCCTATCAGGCACCCACGTTGAGTCAGTGACCTCATCATCCCCTCCCTCCTCATCACTGGAGCAAACCTGGCAGTATGCTGCAGCAGGGGGAGCATGACTGCCAGATTGCTGTCCTTCTTGGGCACCCCCTCTGTCCGTGCTCATGTTACTGCCTTCATTGAGCTCAGTATCATCATCAGAGCCTTCCAAACGCTGGGCATCCTCCTGGAGCATGTACCCAACACTGTGGTCAAACAGTTCGAGGGAATCCTCAGGAGGACATGGTGGGGCTAGGGAAGGAGTCACTGATGACATTGAGCTGAGGGAAGAGGCCGCTGCTTTGCCAGACAAAGCACCCTGGGCATGGGTGAGAGAGGATGAGGAGGATGAGGACGGCTTGGTCATCCACTCGACCAAGTCTTCCGCATGTTGCGGCTCAACACGGCCAGCTGCCGAAAAAAAGGCCAAGCGTGTCCCATGGCCACGTGCTGATGAGGATGCACCGTCTCCACGACCAGCACTAGACACAGAGCCTGCTTGCCCTCTCTTATTGGCTTGTGACTGTCTGCCTCTCCTTCTTGGCCTTCCAGACATACTAATGGCCTGTAGCTGCACTAAGCTGGGATAGAACACCTGTAATTTTCTTCAGGTAGCTTTATATACTGTAACCAGACAAGCCTGCCTGTCAGTAGGAAGATAACAGGAACGGATCTAGCTGAACACTGTGAGCAGGACGTACTGCACTAAATGTATATAGCAGGAACGGATCTAGCTGAACACTGTGAGCAGCACGCACTGCACTGAATGTAAATAGCAGGAACGGATCTAGCTGAACACTGTGAGCAGGACGCACTGTACTGAATGTAAATAGCAGGAACGGATCTAGCTGAACACTGTGAGCAGGACACACTGCACTGAATGTAAATAACAGGAACGGATCTAGCTGAACACTGTGAGCAGGACACACTGTACTAAATGTAAATAGTCTAGCTGCCTGACCGTGGTACTAATAGGATCAAAAAGAACACCTGTAATTTTCTTTAGGTAGCTTTATATACTGTAACCAGACAAGCCTGCCTGTCAGTAGAAAGATAACAGGAACGGATCTAGCTGAACACTGTGAGCAGGACGCACTGCACTGAATGTAAATAGCAGGAACGGATCTAGCTGAACACTGTGAGCAGCACGCACTGCACTGAATGTAAATAGCAGGAACGGATCTAGCTGAACACTGTGAGCAGGACGCACTGCACTGAATGTAAATAGCAGGAACGGATCTAGCTGAACACTGTGAGCAGGACGCACTGCACTGAATGTAAATAACAGGAACGGATCTAGCTGAACACTGTGAGCAGGACACACTGTACTAAATGTAAATAGTCTAGCTGCCTGACCGTGGTACTAATAGGATCAAAAAGAACACCTGTAATTTTCTTCAGGTAGCTTTATATACTGTAACCAGACAAGCCTGCCTGTCAGTAGGAAGATAACAGGAACGGATCTAGCTGAACACTGTGAGCAGGACGTACTGCACTAAATGTATATAGCAGGAACGGATCTAGCTGAACACTGTGAGCAGCACGCACTGCACTGAATGTAAATAGCAGGAACGGATCTAGCTGAACACTGTGAGCAGGACGCACTGTACTGAATGTAAATAGCAGGAACGGATCTAGCTGAACACTGTGAGCAGGACACACTGCACTGAATGTAAATAACAGGAACGGATCTAGCTGAACACTGTGAGCAGGACACACTGTACTAAATGTAAATAGTCTAGCTGCCTGACCGTGGTACTAATAGGATCAAAAAGAACACCTGTAATTTTCTTTAGGTAGCTTTATATACTGTAACCAGACAAGCCTGCCTGTCAGTAGAAAGATAACAGGAACGGATCTAGCTGAACACTGTGAGCAGGACGCACTGCACTGAATGTAAATAGCAGGAACGGATCTAGCTGAACACTGTGAGCAGCACGCACTGCACTGAATGTAAATAGCAGGAACGGATCTAGCTGAACACTGTGAGCAGGACGCACTGCACTGAATGTAAATAGCAGGAACGGATCTAGCTGAACACTGTGAGCAGGACGCACTGCACTGAATGTAAATAACAGGAACGGATCTAGCTGAACACTGTGAGCAGGACACACTGTACTAAATGTAAATAGTCTAGCTGCCTGACCGTGGTACTAATAGGATCAAAAAGAACACCTGTAATTTTCTTCAGGTAGCTTTATATACTGTAACCAGACAAGCCTGCCTGTCAGTAGGAAGATAACAGGAACGGATCTAGCTGAACACTGTGAGCAGGACGTACTGCACTAAATGTATATAGCAGGAACGGATCTAGCTGAACACTGTGAGCAGCACGCACTGTACTGAATGTAAATAGCAGGAACGGATCTAGCTGAACACTGTGAGCAGGACACACTGCACTGAATGTAAATAACAGGAACGGATCTAGCTGAACACTGTGAGCAGGACACACTGTACTAAATGTAAATAGTCTAGCTGCCTGACCGTGGTACTAATAGGATCAAAAAGAACACCTGTAATTTTCTTCAGGTAGCTTTATATACTGTAACCAGACAAGCCTGCCTGTCAGTAGGAAGATAACAGGAACGGATCTAGCTGAACACTGTGAGCAGGACGCACTGCACTGAATGTAAATAGCAGGAACGGATCTAGCTGAACACTGTGAGCAGCACGCACTGCACTGAATGTAAATAGCAGGAACGGATCTAGCTGAACACTGTGAGCAGGACGCACTGCACTGAATGTAAATAGCAGGAACGGATCTAGCTGAACACTGTGAGCAGGACGCACTGCACTGAATGTAAATAGCAGGAACGGATCTAGCTGAACACTGTGAGCAGCACGCACTGCACTGAATGTAAATAGCAGGAACGGATCTAGCTGAACACTGTGAGCAGCACGCACTGCACTGAATGTAAATAGCAGGAACGGATCTAGCTGAACACTGTGAGCAGGAAGCACTGTACTGAATGTAAATAGCAGGAACGGATCTAGCTGAACACTGTGAGCAGGACACACTGCACTGAATGTAAATAGTCTAGATAGAAGATAACAGGAACGGATCTAGCTAAACTGAATACAGTGTATATATATATATGCAACACCTGGGATGCATATATATACACAATACACTGTAAGTGCAGCTAACTGACTGACTGTTCTGCCTAATCTATCTAACTCAAATCAAACACTGTCTCTCTGTCTATCTCTTTCAACGCCGGAACACACACTACACAGGGCCGCCGTGCAGGCGGCCTTATATAGTGTGGGGCGTGTACTAAATCCCCTGAGCCATAATTGGCCAAAGCCTCCTTGGCTTTGGCCAATTACGGCTCTCTGTTCAGGCGGCGCTGTGATTGGCCAAGCATGCGGGTCATAGTGCATGCTTGGCCAATCATCAGCCAGCAATGCACTGCGATGCCGCAGTGAATTATGGGCCGTGACGCGCCACACGAATTTGGCGCGAACGGCCCATATCGTTCGCAATTCGACGGACGGTCGAACAGCCGATGTTCGAGTCGAACATGGGTTCGACTCGAACACGAAGCTCATCCCTACTTCTAAGCAATCTTATGCAAGCATTCATTAAATGATTATAAAATAAGAATCTAATTTCTCTAACATTTCCCCCCTGTTTATACTCATTTATGACAGTTCTTTCAGCACTTCAGCATTCAGGATTTCACCAAGGTCCATCATATAGTTCACACATGAGAGTCAGGAGTAAAGTTCTTATACTCGTCCTCATCTGTTTCAGAACGAAGTCCAGAATAGAGTTCATTTAGATCTTTTTGGAGAAACATAGTCTTTGTCAAAGATATGTCAATGAACCGTTGAAGGAGTCCTCAGACACAGGGAATGCAACAGCAACCACACAGGGTCAGTACTGTGCCTGCCAACACTATTGAAATTAACGTATTTCTCACCAGTTCACCCTATTTACCGAACCATGTCTCAAAGAGTCCAGCTAGAGGATCTTTAACACCAGAGCTTTCTGTCAGTTCTTCGGACAGCATCTGCAATCCTTGCAGGGCCTTTGTTATGCTACCATCGGGGGCTGTATTGTTAGGATGAAGGTGCAACAAAAAGTTCCGAACATCTTGCACACCCCTTTCCTCCCTGCCAACAGCATATCAAGAGCAATACGATTCTGCCAGGCTGTCAATGAGGTTGCATCCAGTTGGCTGGCTACTCCTTTGAGGGCATCTCTGGTATAGTTCACAAACCTTTGCTGGTTATAGTAGATATAGTTTATCCAATCGACATTCTTGTTAGGTTGAATCCACAAAAAAGATGGAGGTGAATCCTGCGGATATCTGGTTTTGTGCTTTGAATTCATTAGGGACTCCTCACGGTACTCTGATGAAATCAATGTAAACTTGATTGTCAAACGATCCTTGCGGTTCCTTTTCATTAGGAAATGTTGTTTCTTCAACTGTGGCAACTTTATCTCATCACCTACAGGTATCATAAAAAAGGGGAGAAGCAAATGGGTTAAAGCACAGCTCCCTTTCCATTTAGGAGGGAATTTGGTCCTAAGTTTCCTATCCCCACATATCCACCACACATCAGCTAATTGTTTTGATTGTGACCAATCCTCCTGGTATAGTTACATAGTTACATAGTAGGTGAGGTTGAAAAAAGACACAAGTCCATCAAGTCCAACCTATGTGTGATTATGTGTCGGTATTACATTGTATATCCCTGTATGTTATGGTCATTCAGGTGCTTATCTAATAGTTGCTTGAAGCTATCGATGCTCCTCGCTGAGACCACCGCCTGTGGAAGGGAATTCCACATCCTTGCCGCTCTTACAGTAAAGAACCCTATACATAGTTTAAGGTTAAACCTCTTTTCTTCTAATTTTAATGAGTGGCCACAAGTCTTGTTAAACTCTCTTCTGCGAAAAAGTTTTATTTCTATTGTAGGGTCACCAGTACGGTATTTGTATATTGAAATCATATCCCCTCTCAAGCGTCTCTTCTCCAGAGAGAATAAGTTCAGTGCTCGCAACCTTTCCTCATAACTAAGATCCTCCAGACCCTTTATTAGCTTTGTTGCCCTTCTTTGTACTCGCTCCATTTCCAGTACATCCTTCCTGAGGACTGGTGCCCAGAACTGGACAGCATACTCCAGGTGCGGCCGGACCAGAGTCTTGTAGAGTGGGAGAATTATCGTTTTATCTCTGGAGTTGATCCCCTTTTTAATGCATGCCATTATTCTGTTTGCTTTGTTAGCAGCAGCTTGGCATTGCATGCCATTGCTGAGCCTATCATCTAATAGGACCCCAGATCCCTTTCCATCCTAGATTCCCCCAGAGGTTCTCCCCTCAGTGTATAGATTGCATTCATATTTTTGCCACCCAAATGCATTATTTTACATTTATCTATACTGAACCTCATTTGCCATGTAGTTGCCCACCCCATTAATTTGTTCAGATCCTTTTGCAAGGTTTGTAAATCCATAAGTTGTGAACACTTTATTAATCATCTGTACCATCCCCACTTTTGAGACATGGTGTAACACAGGGTGAATCCGGACACTCTATGACCATACCCCTACCCTGCTTTTTCCTGACCACAGGATCCATTCCAACCTCTGCATCCTTTCTCAAAGGGCACCGTTTCTTGATGCAGTCTCACAGTACTTTTGGGGGTGATATGCACTTCACTTGCTGCTTTAATTCCAAACAGGTCCACTGTAGAACTTGTGGAAATTCAAACAAAGGCAAACGTGTGCAAAATATATAATGGGACTAGGAATGTAGTCCAATGTGATTAAATCCTCTTTTTGTGGTTGTTTTATTGCGTTTTTGTGATGTCAGTCCGTCATGTCAGCACCCTTAGTATGCATCTCAGCTTTTGATACTCTGCTGACAGTTCTCACTTCTCTTAGATTAATGCCGCACCCATCCCATGTAGGATCTAGGTATTGGCCATGCCCCTTCTGGTATCAAACAGACTGTGATTGGCGGCTGGATTATGTAGTGATAGACCACCTAGAAAATGGCGGCGCCCATGAACTCCCGGAAAATGGCCACCAATACTATTACTCTATAGAGTGACGAGAAAATGGCCGCCCATTGAACTTAATAGGGGATACTATTTAAGGACACCTATGATGCCTCCCTTTATCCCCTGATGAAGTCATGTGACCATGACGTCACGCGTAGGGAATCCAAGACTGATATATGCAAACGAGCTTGCCGCTCGTAGGAGATAAGTTTTCTGTGTTTTTTTTTCTTGTAAGTGAAGTGAGTGCCCTCACCATTGTTTTAATAAAAACCAACCTCTGATTGAAATACTACACTATTTGGTCCCTTCTTTCCTTTAATCCCCTCCTGCTCCACTGAGAGACAAAGACCCATGAACAGCTCCATCCAGCCTAGGAATCTAAGTGAGAGGCAGTTAGGAGTACAAGGGAGAAGCAGCCATTACCAGCAACTTTATGCGGTTACCTCTTTACCACAAGGTAAGAGGCAATTTCACACCACTGTGTGTCCTGTGCACGAAGGGGAGATCACCCCTATGCTCTCAGCACCTTATTGCACTTTTTTGCACATTTTCTGATTAGCCACAAAAAGAGGATTTAATCGCATTGGACCACATTCCCAGTCCCATCATATATTTTGCACACGTTTGCCTTTGTTTGAATTTCCACAAGTTCTACAGTGGACCTATTTTGGTTATATGTTTATTATACACTGCATTTGCAATCTTTGCACATATTGATTGCACTTTGCACATTTAATTTATTCATTGCTGTTTTTTGCACAATGTTTTTTGCCTATTTGCACGATCCATTGAGGTTTTTAGTGATTGTACATTGATTTTAGTGTTTCCAGTTAGATACTTATCACATCTGGCCTTAAGTCTTTATTGAATGAGTTGATGAAGTGGTAGGAGATTAGTTGGAGACGTGATAGGCTTCCATGAAAAGATGAGTTTTCAGGGTTCGCCTGAAGGTAGCAAGAGTAGGGGATAGCCGGACCATGATGTGTCTGCAGTTGGTGAGTCTCCTCCCTCTCCCCGTTTATTCTCTGTATTATGTGTTTTACATGATCTTGTTGATTTAGCACTTGAATCAGATTCTTGCCCCGTTGAGTTAGCCAGTGGTTGCATGGGTATACTGTTTAAGTTAAGATCTGACTTTTATTCTGTGGGCTCGCGAGGCAAGGATATGGATATTTTCCAGAGACTCGTGTAGAGGGATCTGACTCACCTTGCTCATAGGTCACTTAATGATTTGGTTTCAGATAACCTTACAGTTTCTGAAAAAATTCTCTCCAAACCCTCAGTGACGATGATAGTATTATTTTTATTATTATTCAGGGTGGATCGTATTTGGGGGTTTTCATTTATTGTGAGTGTACATTATTTACTATTTTATTTTATGTTGATAGTGTTTTTTTTTTTAAGGTTATTTTCTTTTTCTTTCAGGGAGTATTATATTTTTTCTTCAAGGCTCCAATTTTTTTACATAAATTGTGGACTTTTATTTAAGTGGATGTATTTTGCAGTTTGTATTTATCTGTTTTTGATAGAGCCTTCTTTTAAGTTGGGGTGCTCAAAGTGCAGCATTCCCTTGTTACTGATCATCTTCTTCATCTTCTTGTAACTACCTTTTGTTCACAGCAATACTGCTGCATACTGTACCCCATATCTCCATAGATAAAATAAAAGTTAGGTATAAACCAGTGAGGAATATTATACCTGAATACAACTGTTCTGTTTATGGCTAATGTTTTATAACTGTCTACAGAAAACTACTTTGCCTCTAGAAATGTGGGCATAGCCTTGCTATTTAAAATTGCCTTGCTGATTAACAATTTTACACTACGGTGTCATCTGTGGTCTCTTAGGCTGGGTGCACACTATTGCAAATTGCCCACATCCAATTCACATGTCAGGAGATTGTGACCGGCTCTCAATAGAGCTGGTTCACACATCTCTGGAGCGGCTCCGGAGCGAATTGCACAGGAGTCCTGTGCGACTTCTGGTCCATTTCAGGTCTGAATTCAGCCAAAAATTCAGGGTGAAATCGAACCTGAAACAGTGAACAGGGATGCACCGAACCCCTGCTGTGAGCCGATCCATGCTGCGGTGTGAACCCAGCCTCCATTCTTGTAGCAAAACCCCTGCCTATGCTCTTTTTCTCTAGTGCATTTTGGTAAATACTCCCTCAAATTTTACATTGCTTTATCGTCTATGGTCTCCTAATTCTTAATGAAAGTGTGATAGAAATTGGTCAGTGGCAGGACAGTTTTGCAAGCACGTGAAACAGGGACAGCCTCAATGAACTACTGTACATAAAGAAAAAGATAAAAATCACTGTGTCATCACCTCAGCTGGAGATATACAGGAGAGTTTCCTATAAGGAATCAGATACCTTAACTCTATTTCATGCACCATCGCCCCATACACAGTCAGATCATCCCTATACAATTATAACAGGGAATAGATGGTAGCGTGATCCTCTAGTAATATAAGCATACATTTAAAGATGACAAAAGGTCCAAAAAGAAATCTTCAAAAGAGGATCAATCGTTTAATTATAACCAGCTTTATTAAAGTATATTAAGTTAAAGTAGAGCATGAAAAATAGCAAAAACATCCAACATAACAAAAAGTTAAAATGACAATGTTGTCAAAACCAGACAAGAAAGCAGCTGCAGACACCCACACAAATCACACATCCACCACACACTCATCCAATCTGATGGTTGAATCAAAGAGGCAGTGACTGCAGATAGAGTATAATGAGTTTTAACCACAGTTGGCCAGTCTATGACTTCAACAGTAGTACAGGGCCAGATGTGATGTGGAATATCCGAGGGATGGATGGATGGCTAAGTCCGCTGTAACAGAATCAATCAGTGGTGCATTTGCATAGTACAGCCGTAGGTACAGGTAAAGGCTGAATAGAGTCTGTGCACTGATACACTGAATGGAAGCCAATCAGCTAACCTGGCTGTGTAAAGCTGGACTGTAAGCGGGTGGACAGGTGCAGATAGGAGTGGTGTGCATGCAGTATCTTGTTAGGAGGCTGGCTATATGTGGGTGAATCGGTGGCCTATAGACAGTATACACAAAGTAAGTCAGTGTGATCTCACCACTCTCCAGCCATGCTAAAGGCTCCCAATGCCTCATGGACAATATCCACATGGAGCTAATCCACTTGAGCACTCTTCGTTTGTGCCGCTCCATGTGTGCAGAGTCAGTCCACAGGTAGATAACATGGGTGTGGGAGTCTGCAGGGTCTGGTCTAAGAATGAACATCACAAGGGTAATGAAGCCATGCTGACATGTTTCGCTCATGAACACGAGCTTCTTCAGAACCTCTTTTGAAGATTTATTTTTGGACCTTTAGTCCTCCTTAAATCAATGAACTACTGGTCACCTTCTATCTGTCAGTCAAAGCAGACATTGCTATAATTACTAAAAAAAACCTTTCAAACTGAAATGGATTAGACACAACATAAATGACATTACTTCTGTTGTCACTTTCCTTGGCCACAGTGGCTAGGTATATGTACTGCACTATAAGCTAAAGGACCCCTGATGTTCTACTAAAGAGAAACTGTAACAAAGAGTTTTTTTATGTCAAATAGGGGCGGGAGTGGGTATCTCAGTCTCTCAGCCGCATGCTGAGAGGCTGAGCCAGCTGCCAATCAGGCATAATGATGAACCCTGACATTATTGTCAGGATCCCTGCAGAGCCTGTACCAGCTCTGTGACATCAGCCATCACCAGATTTTAACCCGCTGTCAGGTGAATTTAGGTCAGAGGATTGCAGAACTAAGTGCACTCCTGTGACCCACAGGAAATGTATGGCCAAAAGAGCCTTGGCCATACTTCTCCTTTAAAATGCAATAATGAAAATACAAAAAACCTTTACATTACTTGCTTAGGGGATGACCTAAAATTGTACATTGTTTCACAGAACATTGCAATTCTCTGGGACAGCATTAAGGACACTGTATTCTGGTATCATATAAATCACATGTATAATAATTACATTTACTTTTACATTATTCATTGGCTTACATACAACATTGGCAACCCATTGGGGTTGATTTCCACAAAAAAGACAACTTTTTTTGGTGCAACAATGATACACCATAACAGAGCTGGGAGCAGCCAGGACAATAAAGCTAAAACATACAGCAAAGTATTGTATATACTTTAATATAGTTATTGCTATTAACTTCGTCCAAATTGACAACCAAAATGCACCAAAACACCCCCAAAGCACAAGAGATGAGGCAGTTGTTTTGACAAAAAATAAATAACATTGTGAAAATAAATGGTTCCACACTGTAAAACACTCAAGTATTGAAACAGATTTATTTTTGGCAGTATGTACTTCTTTTTTTTAGCTAAGATGCTATGTTAGAGGGTGATGCAGATTTCATCTTGATTAAACAAATAATAGTGTTTTGTGTATTTTTTTAGATTGAAGACTGAAAAATAGATTTGCAGATTTTAAGCCTTTTGATAGTCTGCTGTTAGTAGGGAGATTTCATGCCTAAAGAGATTTTCTGTTTCCTAGGATTGAAGACTAAAACATTGTACAGAGTTGCAGTAAAACTTTTAAGCCTTTCTTGGATAAGTCAAATGTTCTGAGGGAGAGTGCAGGCACATTGCATCTGGAAACAAGATATAATATATTTTGTAAAAGTTGAATGATATGATTATAAAATGAGTAGTATTTGTGCCTGCAAGCAGCTTTTATAAACTTTCTAAGCAGCATATATTCAGCCTAAGCATGCCTAGGCATGCCCAAACTGTACCAGTTACACAAATGTTATGCAATATACCCTGACATGCCTGACATGCATGAGCTACACAAAGCTTCTTATAACGCAAGTAAAAATAAGTGAACTTAAAATGTATATAAGAAGTAATTCCAAAAACAGAAGAATGCTGTAAAACTGTATGGTTAAATTACAGGTTACTTCAATGATTATCAGCCAAAAATATATAAGATATGTCCAAAAGTGTTCAGGAAACAATATCTATGTTGTCCAATGAAATCAATGATTAGGCTAACTTTGTTAAGTATTTTTTTTCACATTTAATCTTGTTTATGTTACTGTTAATGTTAACTGCTATTTTTTTTTAAATTTATTTTCTGTAAGTATTTTCATCCACTATTTAAATCTACCATATTTGTAACCCTGCTTTTAAGGCCAGAATTGCTCCAGCAGATGCTGTGAATAATGCAGTTTCCTTTAAAATGTGGCTACCGTTTGTGCGTGTAAAGGGTTAACTATGGAGTGTACCTGACCCAATGACATCCACTCTGTCTGTTGGTGCATGTCTCACAACTTGCAAATTCTATGCAAAGGGTGAGGCTGAGAGTGCAAAATGACACAGCTAGTCCTTAGGCAGTCTTATAGTTTTATTCTTCCTAGACTGACCGCTAAAACGCACATGTTTGTTCCAGGTCACTGACATACAAGTATGAATCAAGTAAAAAGGATGGCCGCCCTGGTACACATACTGCAAAAAAACAAGTCAGCAATTATGGCACCTGAATTTACAGGCTGATAGGTTGCTAAGAATCATTGGTTAGGCTTCAGTTATCTCTTTCTGAAAATGTTAATTGCCTGACCATCCCTTCCCACAGTACTATTGGACTCAATGTCCTAAACAAGCATGCAACAAATAAAGTAAAAACTTCAAATCTTTATACTTTTTACAGGTCAGAAACTCATAGGGGTTGAGAGGAGAAACTTCACTTTGCAACTTACCTTTGCATAATGGTTATGTGTACTTCAATCATCCAGTCATAAGCAAGAAAAAAAAGTAAATATTCCTCTCCAA
Organism: Lithobates clamitans; assembly: GCA_037952925.1. Lineage (NCBI taxonomy): Eukaryota > Metazoa > Chordata > Amphibia > Anura > Ranidae > Lithobates > Lithobates clamitans. The sequence goes on along the minus strand of JBBGZY010000660.1, from coordinate 1,710,300 downwards.
TGTGATTTTATTGTGAACAAAGTGAATATTTTAATTGTAAATAAAGACACAGGTTTTTTTGTTATTTTTAGACTTTGTCCAGATGGGGAGATTTCCCTTCATTTCCTGTCCAAAACATGAAACAGAAAATTAAAGCAAAAAGTTAATAGAATACCCATCTTAGAGAGAGTTGTCACAGGAACGAGTTTTCCAATTGGGTTTCCCCTTTTGCTCTGATGTTAGCATGTCAAGGTTATACTTATTTTTTTTTTTTACTCACTATCACAACTAGCAGTCTATTCCAAGCAGCAACTATTCTTTCCGTAAAATAATACTTTCTAAGTTTAGTTTTGAACATTTTTCCTGCTAGTATGAGGTCATGTCCCTGTATTCTTCATCTTCATATTGAAAATATTGCCCTCCTGAACTCTATTCACACCTTTAATGCATTTAAAGGTTTGAATTATGTCTCCCCCATCCCTTCTTGCCTCAGTGCTGTACCTATTAAGCTTTTATAATAATACAAATACATACATATATATATATATATATATATATATATATATATATATATATATATATATTTAAAAGCACACAGTAGAACACTTGTTACTATTTCAAAGTAAAAATCAATGTTTATCGATTAAAAAGTTCAAGCCTGAGGAACCCAAAGCTCCTTAGACTTGGATATCAGGATCAACAAGAGTTTGTGACATTTTTCTCTTTCTGCTCTTGCTGCTGCTCCACATAGAATCAGGGTAATCTTCAATTGACAACAAATAAATAGACACAGAGGGCACAAGCTTAAGTTCAGTATAAGAAGACATTTATTAATAAATAAAAAACACTTGGCCACTCACATGACTCAAGGTAAGGAAAGCATGTGTAAATCCGTCCCAGAAAAGTACCACTCCATTCTACACTATTAGCCCCAAAGGAAAAGGTGGCAGATGTAGAGGATTGCTGCTGCTTAGAGGCAGACTCTGATAGGACACAAAAGCACGGTACACAGTGGGAAAGCCCCGCAGCTGATGTCACATTCTGCAGGAGGGGATCTGGGTGTGGCAATGTGTTTTGAAGGACTTTCTACTTTTTCAAACCTGCCCTAGTATACTGCAGTGATTACTTATAAAGGGGAGGGTCTCAACGGCCCCTAATCCCTCTTTAGCATTACTACACCTTGGAATAGAAAAATTCCCGCCCAGATCACGAGTAGTAATAGTCCACCTGCTACTCGCGGCAAAAATGAACACCACTAAACTCTGGAAAACCACTGAGTCTCCATCCATTGCCAACACAATTTCAGATTTGAACCTTCAATGTGAAATGGAGAGACTAGTTGCTAGGAAAAATCTAAATATGGAAAAGTTTTTGTATAAATGGCATGTCTGGCTCACACACCCAAAATGTACTGTTACCACCTAATGTACTCTTCCTATTACGACTCTCTCTCATTCTTCTATTTTCTCTTATTCTCCTATCTACTCTCTTTCTATGATGTATCTAGTCGCGTACTTAACTGGGGCTCCTTCCCATACACCCTCCCTCCGTCTGGAGTTATCATGTTGTTCTGTTATTATGTTATAACGCTAAGCATAACCCACCACTATTTAGTCTGACTTGTGTGCTTATCTCTGCATTACTTGACTCTAATTTGTATGCTTTGGTTTTACTTGCTCCAGTCGGAACATCCGACTTATTGTAACAAACGTATATCTTGTTCACTTTACTGAAAATAATAAAGAAATATTGAAATTATAAAGGGGAGGGTCAGAACAGTAGAACACCACTCTGCTTGTACATTACTTACACAAACAGCGGCTGGAGGACTAAACCAGCCAGCCAAACGTCTAGGTTATAAAGATCAGATACAAAACTTAGGATTTAACACTTATTTGTCTTCCAGAATATAACTACATACTTTTACCAGTGGCATAATATAAAAAAAAGTCTAAATAATAAAATTCATTCATTGGCCACTTGCCGACTGCCTCACGTATGAGTACAGCGGTAGAGTGGCTCTCCTGTGTCGGACCAAGTACCTAGTAGGTGATCCAGCACTTGCAGATAGGGGGCGCGTGCCGCCGGTGCACCAGCTGTGTTCTGATTAGTCACAGCACAAGCCAATCAGTGGGTGCCAGCCAATGGGTGACCACCAGCACCCGCTGATTGGCGAGGAGGAAGACATGACAGAGATCTGTGTATGTAAATAATACAGAGCTCTGTCCTGTCAGCGGGGATGTGTTGGTTGTTATTTCCCTGCAAAACAGGGAGTAAAAGCAGCACAGGCCTTAGTAAAAGCACCTCACAGTAAACACACCAATTACTGTGGTTAGGCACACATTTAACCTGTTGATCGCCCTAGATGTTAACCTCTTCCCAGCCAGTGTCATTAGTACAGTGACAGTGAATATTTTTAGCGCTGATCACTGTATTAGTGTTCCTGGTTCCCACAAAGTGTCAGTTAGTGTCAGACTACCCACATTACTATCACAGTCCCGCTATAAGTCACTGATCACTGCCAGTACCAGTATAAAAAAAATTATAAAAAGTTCCAGTATATATATTTTTTTGCTTATAGCGCAAAAAATAAAAAACCCAGCGGTGATAAAATAGCACCAAAAGAAATCTCTATTTGTGTGAAAAAATGATATAAATTGAATTATTGTACAGTGTTGCATGACCGTACAATTGTCAGTTAAAGTAATGCAGTGACAAAAAGTAAAAATTGGCCTGACTATGTAGGGGGTATATCTTTTGGAGGGCAAGTGGTTAACCTTTAAAACTACATTCATAGCTTTTAAAATAACAGTCATATGGGCACGGAACAAATAAAAATAAACTTTTACAGGTTGCCCAGTAATAATATAAGGCTATATGGTCTGTTAACCATATTTACATTGCTGCATATATGTGGAATGCAATTAAACAATTAAATGAATAAAATCCTAAAATTATAAATTTTTACAAAATAATATACAAAAAAATATTATATTAAAATCATATTGCCATTGAAGTCATTCTACTAGTGCACAGTGTTTATGCTATATATTAAAATATTTTCCCAGAAGTTGTGTTAGGAGACACCTCCATATTAGAAACAATTGTACTATTTCTAACCTAACAGTCATAATCCTATATGTTAGAGTATTGTGTTTGTTTTAAGCTCCTCATTTAAACCCTTTGGAGCTAAATTATTGAGAATGAAGATTCAGTTTGTCTCTGTATTGCATAATCTTTTAAACCTATCTGTAAAAGACCCTCCTTTGGGTATAGTCTCAAATACCCAAACTTTAAGACCTTTTTTTTATACTTTAGAATAAAAACCTTACCCTTATTGTCAGAGAACTATTTCTGTCTATGTTGGGCAAAGTGGCACATCATGCACTTGATCTTCCTGCACTGATACATTCCTGTTAAACTGTAAAAATAATTCAGCATACCTTGTGCCACCCATTCCTGCTGTTACATTTCCTCTTACTGCGAGCTATGTTATTCTTAAAGGATAAGTTCACTTTTTAACAAAAAAATAATAAATGCACATTTTTTTGCAGGTAAAAAAATGCATTCATAATGTTTTTCTTTCTGGATCCTCTAAAGCATTGCACCAGAGAACAGCAAATGGCTGGTGCCATGCAGGTCTCTTGCAGACCTGTCAGTGTATCTCTGTGCTCGTAAATCATACAGGCAAGCAGATACAATCTAACAGGAAGACTCAATGAGCTACCACAGCGCTCCACATTGCAGTGCTTGTTCATTGAAAACTACAAGCCAACAGCCACAAATTATGTCGGGACTTGTAGTTTTGCATTCACAGAGGACTGTGAATGAGTGACATGGCCAGGCAGGCGAGCCCTGCATTGCTGTTTTTTTTTTTTTTTAATTGTGACAGCTAGCTGGGGGGAGAAGATCCCTGCTAGCTGTCAGAGTGGGAATAGGGGGAGCGAGGGGCATATCTGTTGGTAACATGTTACATGTTACACCCTGAATATGGTTAACTTATCCTTTAAGTTCCTCAGGTATCACTGGGCTCAATTTGGTGTCTTATTTAAGAATGTGCAAATCTTTTCTTCTTTAAAAAAAGGGGGGATTTTTGGGACTTTGAATGAAGTATATATGTAGTGTGCTTCCATCCCTGGTACAAGTAAATAAAGAGGGAAAGGTGGGACTTTAAATGAGTTATTGACATTGTGGAGGTAGATTGAAAAAAGTACATATTTATTGATCATGGAAAGATGTATAAAGAACATGGCAATAATAAAGACCACATTAACAATAGCTACATCATTCCATATATGATTCACCCACACAATAACACAAAGCTACACTTTATTACAGCACTTGATTTCTTCTTTGCCATACATATAAGCTTTTTACAAGGTCACTTCACATACTGTTTGCCATTCTTTACTTATTTCTGTTTTTGCCCTTGGTGAATTGGGACTGCCTTTTCTACCTTATTGGTTTTCTTTCTCTACTCAATTCCATGCTATTTTTGGCTGTGGTCACACACTCATTTTAGTTTATATACGCATATTCTTATTCATTTTTACTATTTTAATTGGATATTATTATCCCTACTCAACTTACTAGCGTTACTTATACATTGATAATGCATTTTTTATTTTAGACTACCTTCAGGCAGTCATCATGGGTTTGCCATTGTGTTTCCCTATGAACAAAGCAACTTGTGTTGTGTGTTTTCGGGGGGGTTATGTGTGCCTTGCTGGCACGCGGCTCTGCATTACCTCAGCTCCCGGGAGAGACAACCCCTGGTGCCTTGGCTCTATGGCTGCCACATTCCATCGCATTGACCCCATGTAAGTACTCAGGACATGCTAACCCACCTTTTCCTGATATTAAGAGTCACAACCAGATTAATTTTATTATATCTTATAGATATTTCTGAGAATCCGCCCCTGAGGAGTGTCCCTACATGAAACGTGTTTGGCAATTGTGATGCTGACCCATGTCTGTAATAGACTATCAATTCGTATTTTTATCTACCCATCAATCACAGTTTTACTGTTTTACAATATTCTTATTTCCTTTGCAAGTGCTGCTTTTATGATGTATGTATATACAGGTATATATTAATTCATCTAATGTATTAATAAATTACTTTAGACCATGTGATGTCTAGTCGACATATATTTATGTACCTTGTTGTCCATGCCACACATGTATGTAGATGTGTGGTTGGATCATATATGGAATGATATACCTATTGTTAATGTGGTCTTTATTATTGCCATGTTCTTTATACATCTTTCCATGATCAATAAATATGTACTTTTTTCAATCTACCTCCACAATGTCAATAACCTTATTTAAAGTCCCACCTTCCCCCCTTTATATAATTTCTTAACACATTCTTTATGCTCCAATACCTTTTATGGAATGTGGTGATAAATCAGAGCTCAGATTTTGTCCCGAATTGATAAAAATGCCATATTTCAACCACATTCTTAAAGTCCTCATTTCCAGCCAACACTGTACCCCCAATATTGTATTCTATAAAGGAATTTTTCCCTAGGTGGATTATTTTACATTTAGAAATGTTAAACTGCAATGTCCACTGCTTTGACCAATCTTCTAACAATGCCAAATCATGTTCCGTGTTACAGAAATCTCCAGGAATATCAACCCTTTTGCACACCTTTGTGCCATCAGCAAAAGACATACCTTACCCACCAAAACTTTAGTTATATCACTTACAACAGATTACATAGAACAGAGCCTTGTGGTGCACACTAGTGACTGGTGTCTGTTCTGAATAAACCCCAATTACAACCACAATCTGATATCAACGCCAACTGTATATCCACTGAACCACCCAATGATTTATGCCGCGTACACACAACCGGACTTTACGGCATACTTTGCCCGGCGGACTTTTCGACGGACTTTATGACGGATTTTCTGTTTGAACGGACTTGCCTACACACGATCAACCAAAGTCCGATGATGACGTACGACCGGACTAAAACAAGGAAGTTCATAGCCAGTAGACAATAGCTGCCCTAGCATCGGTTTTTGTCCGTCGGACTAGCATACAGACGAGCAGACTTTTCGACCGGACTCGAGTCCTTCGGATAGATTTGAAACATGTTTCAAATCTAAGTCCGTCAAACTTTAGAGAAAACAAAGTCCGCTGGAGCCCACACATGATCAAATTGTCCGACGAAATCCAGTACGCCGGACCAAGTATGCCGTAAAGTCCGATCGTCTGTACGCGGCATAAGTCCTGGTTTGTACAACAACCTTATGAGACCATTATGTGGAACTGTATTAAATGTTTTGCTAAAATCAAGATAGGCTATGACCATGGCCAAAACATGTGTGATATAGCCAAAAAATCCAACAAAGGTGATCACAGATCCTTCTTTTAAGGAGTGATTCAATTAATCTGATGATAACAGATGTTAAACTCACTGGCCTGTAGTTGCCAGCTTTTACCTTACTACCCTTTTTGTAGATAGATATTAACTGTCTGCCATGAACTCCCCCTGTTAGAAGAGATTGATTAAAAAGATCAGTTAATAGCCAAACCACCATACCTTGATATTCTATTAGTGCTCTGGGATGAATAGGATCAGGACCCATTGTTGAAGGGCTAATCTCCCCAGTAGGGACGCAAACAGTTATATAGCTTATAGCTGCTAGCCCTCTGGTACCCAACCTATGAAGCCCTTTATACTTTGACAATCACTGGTCTATCCTTTCCCTATTCATTCCAAAACTATGCCCAGACTGTGGACATTAAAGTATTTATAAATTCTTAACAAACATCAAAGAAGATTTAAAACACTCACCTCTCTAGTTTATTTTAATGTGAAGTTATTTATTCTCCAAGTTCTTCAAAAATGAAAACAAAGACTCAGAAGTTGTTTTTTATTCAGTTTCAAAAGACTCACAATGGAGGCTGGGGGATGAAAAACAGGTACAAACAGGTGGCTAAGCTGTGGTATTACTGTCCTCCAGCCACCCACCAGAATTCCAGAATTACAACCCTGACAGGGCTGTACACATGCATCTGCCATCTACTCCCCTCCCACTGCTGAAACAGGCTGAAAATTTTCTAACACAATGTGCACATTCTAAAGAGTGTAGAAAGAGAAAGGCAGCAGATATACATGTAAAACTTATGTAGGGAGATTTGTTTCATCTATGTATATCATCTGAGGCTGTTTACTTCACTGGGTATATGTGAGGGTTTACATCCACTTTAACCTAAAAAGAAAAATATTCTTATTTCTGTCTTTACTTCTGTCTGTGTTGCTGTTGGAGAGATCCCTTCACACCCTGTCTTATAACACCTGATAAGAGTTTTAATTATTTTCCAAATTCTATCCAAAACTAAAAACCTTTTGGGTATAGATATATTTTAAGTTCTCCACAATGCATATAGATACAGAGCTGAATGGAGTAGTTTTACAATGCTATTACTTCTTTAATGTGCATGATTTGGGAACAGGTTCATGTTAAGTTATTCACTATTCCAATTGATCACTCTCTACATCTTTATTCGTTCAACCCCAGGCCACATTAGCCCTTCATTTCTATAAAGAAATTGATTAGAAAATAAGGTAAATTAGCAAATCGCAAAATTGCATATAGTTTATGTTTGTGAATAAGCCTGTACAGTTATCCAATCTGAAAAGAACACTTCTATTCATAAATTGAGATTGCTTAAAATTCTAAGGTGTGTGTATTGTTGCAGATCAGATAGAGCTTCTTGCAAAAATTTGGCAATTGCAGATTGATTCTCCTGATGGGATCACTAATTAGTATCACAGCCCAGCCACTAGAACTTTTGGAAGAAGAGGTTATCTATGACAGCTTTCATATTTTTCTCACTTCAACTTTGCTTTAACGTCCACTGCTGCTTTCTATGAGAAACATCATGGGAGCATGGTATAAGTCATTCTTTAGTAAAAAGTGACAGACTACATGAAATATCACAATTGACGAGAGTTCCGTACCACTGGGGAGAGCTTTTTTTGTTTTTGCCATTGAGAAACATATTAAATCTTGCCTTCCTAAATGTTATGGTTCTTATACTTTTTAACTGACATCTAGCAGAGCAGCTTGGGAGGTGTATGAATCCTTCTTTTGTCTGCTCAGTACTACTGCATTCATAGGGAGCTGTAAATTACATAAAGCTGACAGCTTGTCTGCTGCACTCAAGTTAGAAACTTCCATACTTATCAGCTATTGGAAGCAGTGGATTTTGAATGGGTGCTGCTTCTAGTCTGTTTCAAAAAACATGAATAAGAATTCAATGAAAAAAAGACAACCCAAATTATCTCAGTATTTTAGGAAGGGAAATCACTACTGATAAAAATGAAAGCTATTGTCAAAAAGATTTTTTTTTTCAAGAAAAGTACCCATTTATTGTTTTATTGATGGTCCTTTCATGTTGGTGTTTGCTCAGAATTTTTGTTATCTCTTTTGAAAAATGATCTCAAAGCATTTTCATAACATCTGGCAATGTCACTGCAGTCACTTCCCAAACACTCATTCTAGCTGTTTTTTCTTAGAGTCAGCTCACACCAGAATGCGGTGCTGGAAACCCATTCTGTGCATGTTTCCCACACCGCATTCAAAATGCACTGCAATTGCGATCTTCTGCAGGTGTCAATATTAGGGTAACGACACCCCAAGCTCAGGTCACAAACACAGTGCACCAAATCCCATTGTACAAAAGAAACAGACGATGCGATTGCATGCACTACTTTTGTTGCAATGCAATTTCAACCCATTCAGAATGAATAGGCTGAAATCATACTTCGCAAAACTGCATTCAAATTTTCCAGTGTGAATTGGCCCTTAAAAGATAAGTTCACTTTAAAAAATAAAAATAAATACACATCTTTTTGCAGGTAAAAAAACTTGTGCATTTTTTTTTTTTTACTAGAAGCCCAGAAAGCATTGCACCCATGATCAGCAGATTGTGGGTGCCATGTGGGACTCCTGCAGACTTGTCAGTGTATCTGTCTGCTAGTACTTCATAGGGCCAGGCAGATACACACTGACAGGAAGAGACAATGAACTACCAGAGCTCTCAACAGTGCCTTGGTATTTCATTGAAAACTACAAGTTAACAACCGCAAATAATGTTGATTCTTGTAGTTTCCCATTCACGGGCCCACACGGGGGCGTTTTTTTAAAATAGTGACAGCGAGTGGGGGAGGAAATCTCTGGCTTGCTGTCACTAGATGCAGTGGATCGGGGAGATACTGCAGCAGTGGGAACATTTTTACATGTTCCACCCAAAAAATGGGTGGAACATGTAACATGTTCCCAAAGGTAAACTTATCTTTTAAAGATGGTAAGCTTTTTGAAGATTTTCCCTTGATAATAGTGACAGAAAGTTGGGTTTATCCACTCTTTTTTTCCGCTCTTTTTTTGTTTATAGCGCAAAAAATAAAAAACAAAAATCGCAGAGGTGATCAAATACCACCAAAAGAAAGCTCTATTTGTGGGAAAAGAGGACTCAAATTTCGTTTGGGTACAGCATTGCATGACCGCGCAGTTGTCAGTTAAAGTGACGCAGTGCCAAATTGTAAAAAGTGCTCTGGTCAGGAAGGGGGTAAAATCTTCCGGGGCTGAATCGATTAAATGAAAAAGTAATATATCTTCATGACCAAGGAAACTGAACTTTTCAGAGAGCCCTAAAGAGTAGGGGTCCCATTCAAATGTCTGATTTGTCCTCCCCTAAAGCTGGCATTAAAGTGACTTTTTTAAAATAAAAATTACAAACATGTTATACTTACCTGCTGTGTGCAGTGGTTTTGCACAGAGCAGCCCAAATCCTCCTCTTCTCGGGTTCCTCTTTGCTGCTCCTTTGCCCTCTTTGCTGCTCCTGGCCCCTCCCTCCTGTTCAGTGCCCCCACAGCAAGCAGCTTGCTATGGAGGCACCTGAGCCGTGCCACAGCTCCCTGTGTCCACTCAGACACAGAGTAGCGGCTCCCCCCCTCTTTTCTCTCCTCATTGGCTGACTAAGTTTGATTTACAGCAGTGGAAGCCAATGGTGCCGTGCTGCTGTCTCAGCCAATGAGGAGGAAAGTCCCGGACAGCCGAGAAACTCCTGCAACATCACTGGATTTTGATGGACCTCAGGTAAGTGTTAGGGGGGCAGCTGCACACAGAAGACTTTTTATCTTAGAGCATAGAATGCATGAAGATAAAAAACCTTCTGACTTTAAGCCCCAATCACCTGTGCTATGCTACTTTGCTCACAGACATATGCACACACAAACACAAGTCTCCTCATGTCTAATGAGTTTGGAGGTAACAGTTTCATATTATCAGTCAATGCACTCTATAGAGTAGAAAAGTGTGGAACTAGGTTAGGAGGACCAGTAGAGTGATAATGTTTTTTCATTCCATCATTAAAGAGAACATGAACTCAAAAAGTGAAGATTTGTTACAAGGCACTAAGGATGAGCCGAACACCATCCCCCGGTTCGGTTCGCACCAGAACTTGTGAACAGGCAAAAAATTCGGACAAACATGTGAACGCCATTAAAGTCTATGGGACACGAACATGAAAAATCAAAAGTGCTAATTTTAACCACTTAAGGACCAGCCTCGTTTTGGATTTTAGGTGTTCACATGTTTAAAACAGTTTTTTTTTGCTAGAAAATTACTTAGAACCCCCAAACATTATATATGTTTTTTTCTAACACCCTAGAGAAAAAAATGGCGGTCGTTGCAATACTTTTTTTTGCACAGTATTTGCACAGCTGTCTTATAAGTGCACTTTTTTAGGAAAAAAATCACTTTTTTGAATAAAAAAATAAGACAACAGTAAAGTTAGCCCAATTTTTTTTATATTGTGAAATATAATGTTATGTCAAGTAAATTGATACCCAACATGTCATGCTTCAAAATTGCGCCCGCTCGTGGAATGGCATCAAACTTTTACCATAAAAAATCTCCATAGGCGACATTTAAATAAATTCTACAGGTTGCATGTTTTGCATTACAGAGGAGGTCTAGGGCTAGAATTATTGCTCTCACTCTACCGGTCGTGGCGATACCTCACATGTGTGGTTTGACCACCGTTTTCATATGCGGGCGCTACTCGCATATGCGTTCGCTTCTGCGCGCGAGCTCATCGGGACGGGGGGTTTTTGAAAAAAAAAATTATTTTTATTATTTATTTTACATTATTTTATTTATTTTTACACTGTTTTTTAAAAAAAAATTGTGTCACTTTTATTCCCTTTTACAAGGAATGTAAACATCCCTTGTAATAGAAAAAAACGTGACAGGACCTCCTAAATATCAGATCTGGGGTCAAAAAGACCTCAAATCTCATTTTTACACTAAAATGCAATAAAAAAAAAAAGTCATTTAAGAAAATGACATTGAAAAAAAAAATATGCCTTTAAGAGGCGTGGGTGGAAGTGAAGTTTTGACGTCGCTTCCACCCAGCAGTGTCATGGAGATGAGTGGGCACCATCTTAGCCTCACTCGTCTCCAGGCACAGAAGGGAGATGGATGCAATTGCCTCCGCCACTGCCGACGGCTCCAGTAAGCGGCGGAGGGCACCGCATCGCGGTGGGAGGGGGGCCCCTCTCCCGCCACCGATAAAAGTGATCTCGCAGTGAATCCGCCGCAGAGACCACTTTTATCAGAAAGCTGACCGCTGCACGAAAATGGGGATACCGGGGTTATGGCAGCTAGTTGCTGCCATAACAACGATATCCATCGTTAAAGTTTGGACGTACATCGGCGTGCGGCGGTCCGGAAGTGGTTAAAGGCTTATATGCATGTTATAACACAGTAGAGGGAACACACATGAATTGGAGTCAGCCGCACACCCCAATAGATTGTAGAAAAAAGATTGGAAAATTCCCCTAGGGGGGCTTTTTAGCTGCATAATAATGTATGGATCATATGGTAAAAGTATATTAAAATAATTTATTGATACAAATGGCAACATACAGACTAATCATCAATTATGCAAAAGAATATGTGCTCTGGTTACAGGCATATCTCAAAGAGTGTTATATCTATGTATGGAAAATACTGTACATTTAAGGTATTAAATATTAAAAATTGATTGATATCCACATGAATACCCCGACACGTTTCGACCAATGATGCGGTCTTCTTCAGGGAATTTGTATTCTAGTGAAATACATCAAAGAGAAGGTTTCATTATTCCAACACTTTGTAGCCTACTAACATCTATATAAATGTAATGTTCTATTAGTATAATTACCATTTAAAAAATGGATTCCAAAAAAGTTGCCACATATCCAGAGATTCCTAAAAAAAAGCACTGATCTAGGGATCCTCATTTGTCAATTCTCACCCCTCCAGATGGGTGCCAACACCAAGAGGCTTGCAAGGAGTCACACGTAATTGGAACAATAGAGGGGGAAGGGATGGAGGGCACCTGAAATATATTCAAATGAATGGTTGAGTATTAATATTTATTTAATAATAACCATGATCCCCAATGGGCTCATCCCCACCTGTATGTACAAGTATGTTGGTTCTTAATTAAATATATGTTAAAAGAATACAATCTATTGAGATGTATTGCATATGTTGCTAATATGTCTTAATATTATTGTGACAATATCATGCCAAAAAAAAGTATCGTGAGTGAGATAAATGGCATAGTCTTATCAAATAGCGTGTTGAGATGTAATAGTTCATAAACCATAAATCATGAGAAAATGTGAGTGAGATAAGTAAGTGCATACATCATGAAGTAAACAGTGAGTATGTGTATAAAAATGCTGAAAGCCTGAGTGTGAGAGAGTGATGTGTGAATTCATGAATGTAAGTACAATACACAGTATACTAGATTAACCAGTGTATCAGTGCACATAATTTCAGTGCACTCTTGATAACTGACAATTGAGCATCTAAGTGTTTTTTTAATCACCCTTTTACTATATAACATACCCAATAAGAGGTTACATCATTTGGACCACACACTATAGGTAACATGCACTGACTCAACAATCACTTATCTATCCTAATTCACTTCAACGTTACATTATAATTTGCCCATATAGCTTCATCACTTCACAGCCCATTGTTTTTCGTTTTCTTTGTTGGTTTTCGTTTTCGTTTTGTGTTTTTTGGTTTGTGTTTGCTATCTGTTCCTCACATATATATCCTCACACATCACACATAACTCTCTCACACTCAGGCTTCCAGCATTTTTATACACATACTCACTGTTTACTTCATGATGTATGCACTTACTTATCTCACTCACATTTTATCATGATTTATGGTTTATGAACTATTACATCTCAACACGCTATTTGATAAGACTATGCCATTTATCTCACTCATGATACTTTTTTTTGGCATGATATTTTCACAATAATATTAAGACATATTAGCAACACATACAATACCTCGGTGACATAAACTGGTGACCCCGCCACCTCTGATGTTTCGTGACATCAGAGGAAGGCGGGGTCACCCATTTACCTCACCATGTAGCCCCGCCCTCAGCTATATAACAGCTGTCAAAGTGAGAAGAAGCGTTACTCGGCAGGAGCCTCCCATGGAGGCGGAGCTGTTGCATGTTTTTCTTTTTTCGGTTAGTTGGGCGGCGTGATAGAAGATGAATGGACATCAAGAGTCCCAGAATATGGAGTTTGAAAGCCAGGGATGACCCAAATGAAGACACCAGCAGACAAGAGCAAACTCCTCAATCGTGAGCAGGGTGCTCAAGACGATCGTAATTAGTGTACATCCTTTCTGTGCTTCCACCACCATAGATACAGGCCGCTCACCTTAATCTGTAGACCTCCGAATTAACAGAAAAGTCATACAAGCAGTCCCCACAGGGGCAATCATAAGATGTAAATCTGTCTCTCAGCCGATCCAACGCTGAAAATCCAGCCTCAATAGTGCACCAGTAGTATAAAAACTCTTATTGAGAATAAAAATGCTACTTACAAACATAGCACTGAAAATCCAGCGCTAGGATGCTAGGCATAGAGCATAACACATGTAAAACCAGGAAGGTGGCTGTGATGACATCACGGTACCCTCCCGCACGCGTATCGTCCCTGTGGGCGGGACTTCTTCAGCGAATTATGGGGGCTGAGTGAGTCAGCTTCTATTTATATATTCTACCTTGCTAATCTGGTATGTAAGAACCCACCCCTACAGCATGCATACATGGATGCCCAATAGGTCACGAGGCTACATCACATGATCCAGATGCTCATCCTGCTCTGTAACAAGGGCACCAGTGCTAGACAGCATTTAACAGAGCACATATAACCCCTCTGCAACGCAGCGCGTCAATGGAGGGAAAAAAAAATTAAAAAAGTTTGTTTAAAATCATGGTCATAATCAGATGAATAATCACCACTACCATATTCATGGAAGCAAAAATTACAGAATTTTATGAAATAAAATTAAAATTAAAAAGTCAAAACAACCACCTCTCCGGAATACAAAATATATGCATAATAATAACAACATTTTCTCTATTTCCACTATTTTCATAAAACCCATTGAATTCACGAGGCTCGTGAATCCAATGACTTTTATGAAAATAGAGGTAATGGCTCTAATTACTATCAGAATAATTATGAACAGGCTCCTGAACATGATGTCTATCCCAATAGGGGCAGTTTCCCACAACAATATAGGAACTAGTTATCCACATATAATCAGTTTTTACCGTTGCAAAACCAGGGTTCCCATGGGGGAGGGGATTTTCACTGGGCCCCCGAGAGGAACAGGGAGGGAAGCGCCCTTTATCCCACCCAATCCAGGAGGTTGACAGGGTGCAGCCCCGCAACAAATTACCAATGAAGGGGGGAAAATGAGGAAAAGAAAATGAAGAGGAAGGAGAGGAGGCAGGTGAGTACAAAAGGGTAAAGCCCCAATAGGCGCCGGGATCTATAACCTAAGTGGTACATCTCTTAATGAGGAGGAGATCTGGGTGCTAGATAGGGTTTTGAAATATGCTCCAACTCGTAATTTAAATAGGTTTCAGACTTATGTTAATTTGCAAAAATACATTCGAAGTTTGAACATTAAAAAATATTTTTGTCAAACCCACCTACCAGGACTGTTGTTATGCCAGAAAAAGTTCCCCCTCATTATTCTAATCTTAGGAATAAGTCCGTCTTTAATCCTCCTAATGCAGACACCAAACATTTGGATGTCTTTAAAAATATGGTTGCAAAGGATTTATAACTGCTTAAGATACAAAGAGCCAACGACCCTTTGTATATTAAGAATGGTATAGAATCATTGGTGAATAAGCAGGACTTGGTAATTCGCCCAGTGGACGGGGGGGGGTCTGGTCCTGTTGAGCAAGGTATAGTATAAGAATGAAATGGAGAATTTACTTATCGACATCAATACATATAGTGTAATGACTAAGGACCCCATGTTAGAATTTAAAGAAGAGTTGCACTTCTTGATTGAGAGAGAGAAACATGTAGGTGTCCTGAATGCGAAGGAAGCACTATATTTGGATCCTCTGTTCTGCCGAACACCTATAATTTATTTCTTACCCAAGGTTCACAAAGATAGCGTGAATCCACCTGGGAGACCAATTGTGAATGGTATTGACTCAGTCTCTTCGAGGCTGGGTTAATACATAGACACTTTTCTCCAACCATTGGTTATTAAAACAAATGCATTTTTGAAGGATACTAAGCATATCATTCAAATCCGTGACTCCTTAACAGACTCCCGGTCTATTAGAAGCATTCAAATATGCAGATTGCAGTTAGCCGCTGTGGACGAGGTTTCCCATAGAGAAACAGCTGCTGTTAACCTTCAGGTGTATTGCAGCACTGAATGTCCTAAGCTCCTCCCACGCGTTGCATCACTGACACGTGACTTTTTCAATAGACCGGGAGTTTGTGAGTGTATCTCTTGTCCCTGTTTTGCTTGTGCACTATCTAGTAAGTTCACTGCACAATGATCTATTTTTTCTTTGCTTGCTTTGCATAAAACCTTTATCCTGAGAGCCGAATCATCAGCAGTATTATGGTTTAAGTGGGATGCAAGAAAAACTAAATATCCTGATACAAACGATCTAACCCAGTGAGTCAATCAATCTGGATTAAGGGAAGGAACTGTTTAATTATTTTTACTTTCCCCCACTATTTATCTCTATCTGGACATTGTACTCAGAGTGTCATTATTATTTTATTTATAGTCACCGTCACATCACCAATTTGAAGATTTATTTTGGCAATTTTAACACATGTATTAGCACCATAATTATTTATCTATTTTATTCACATATAAATATGGATGAATGAATGTACTATATGAAACAGCAATTAACCCATCAAAGCAGCGCTATTTTCAGTCCTCAATGCTGACTGATAAAACAAAGTCTTTGTAAATGCAAGCAAAACACATGCAGGCAGGTAAATTCCAACAAAGACACAGCGGTAGGAGCTCGGTCTGGATTCCCTTATATGAATAGTAGATCTGATGGGTGCACCTTTCACCATCTATTGGGACACCTTGTGCTGCACACACCCCATAGGGGTTCAAACTCACCGGAGCCAGGAGGTTAACAAGCCTTGGATCAAATCCTCTCTCTGTTTACTCCCGAAGTCCTCCAGGGTTGATGATCAAATAACAGCAACAATGTCCACATGTAAAAAAAGAGACCCCGAATAGTCCAGTACCGTTTTGATAATTTATTGTAAGTCACAAATCAGAGAGAAAAAAAAAAAAAAACTAATAAAGTAAATACACTGTAAAAATCAGTGGGCGCAGTTCCTTACAAAGGATAGCCTTCTAGCTTTCAGTTGGTTGGTAATAGTGGATAACTCAAACTGCTTCTCTCAAAGCACAAGGGTACTGGTTGCAGACTGGATGGATGTTACACACTCACAGCTGATCAGTCCTTCATTCCACTAGTATACAACTACAAGCTTGGAACGCACTGCGTGTCAACCAGGCACAGCTGATCCGCGGGATCAGCTGTGCCTGGTTGACACGCAGTACGCTCCAAGCTTGTAGTTGTATACTAGTGGAATGAAGGACTGATCAGCTGTGAGTGTGTAACATCCATCCAGTCTGCAACCAGTACCCTTGTGCTTTGAGAGAAGCAGTTTGAGTTATCCACTATTACCAACCAACTGAAAGCTAGAAGGCTATCCTTTGTAAGGAACTGCGCCCACTGATTTTTACAGTGTATTTACTTTATTAGTTTTTTTTTTTTTTTCTCTCTGATTTGTGACTTACAATAAATTATCAAAACGGTACTGGACTATTCGGGGTCTCTTTTTTTACATGTGGACATTGTTGCTGTTATTTGATCATCAACCCTGGAGGACTTCGGGAGTAAACAGAGAGAGGATTTGATCCAAGGCTTGTTAACCTCCTGGCTCCGGTGAGTTTGAACCCCTATGGGGTGCGTGCAGCACAAGGTGTCCCAATAGATGGTGAAAGGTGCACCCATCAGATCTACTATTCATATAAGGGAATCCAGACCGAGCTCCTACCGCTGTGTCTTTGTTGGAATTTACCTGCCTGCATGTGTTTTGCTTGCATTTACAAAGACTTTGTTTTATCAGTCAGCATTGAGGACTGAAAATAGCGCTGCTTTGATGGGTTAATTGCTGTTTCATATAGTACATTCATTCATCCATATTTATATTTCTATTTTTTATTAAGTGGCTGCTGAGAGATATCTCACTCAGAATATGGTGACATCAGGTTAAATCACTGCGGTTTATTACAATCATTATTTTCCATCTTCATATACTGAATATCCTTTAGCGCTGAGATAGGAGGATTGGAGTAGGGCTTATTGTCTCCTTTTTGTTTGTATATTTTATTCACATGTATGCATTTTTTATTCCTGGATTTAAGCTTAGTCGCAGCAGCATATTGTGCACTATTTATTTAAAGCGCATCAATTTTATACTTAGTACAATTTTAAATATGTGTTGTTTTAAATAAATGTTTTTTATTGTTATTGCATATATTTTGTATTCAGGAAAGGTGGTTGTTTTGACTTTTTAATTGAAATTTAATTTCATAAAATTATGTAACTTTTGCTTCCATGAATATAGTAGTGGGGATTATTCATCTGATTATGACCATGATTTTAAACAAACATTTTTTGAGTTTTGTTCCCTCCATTGATGTGCTGGGTTGCAGAGGGGTTATATGTGCTCCGTTAAATGCTGTCTAGCTCTGGTGCCCTTGTTACATCTTATGATTGCACCAATGGGGACTGCTTGTATGACCTTTCTGTTAATTCAGAGGTCTGCAGATTAAGGTGAGTGGCCTGTATCTGCGGTTATCACGTACCTGGTAGTAGAGCCTGATAGGACGAGGAAGGCCTCTCTTACACCTCTGACTCGGGGCCTCTGATAGTGTGGACAGAAGGCGCAGGAGTGCAGTGTCGCAGGAAGTCTTTGCAAGCAGCAGGGCAGATGTCCTTGCTGGGCTGGTGAAGTCATCAGATGGCTTCAGCAGGAAGACTGGCAGGTAGGTAGCTGGTGCAGGTGACAGGGTCATGTAGGCTGGGTCATACACGGGCTTGGAGAATTGCAGAACACAGGCAGGAATGTAGGCAGGACGCAGGCCGGGTCTGGAACCGGATCAGTGGAACAGGAGCCAAAGGAGCAGACAGAAGATTGGTGTCAGGTACTTACCAAGGCCGAGTTGCTGAGAGAGGCTCCCCTTGCAGCTGGGCACACAATACCCTCTGGGAGTGGCACAGTGGGTATTGGGCACGAAGAAGCACGGGTCGCCAGCAGGTGGTGGAATTGCTGGGAGGTTCTTCAGGTAGAAAAGAGATCCGTGCTGGGTGGCTGACACCTCACTGGAACCGGCTGAGCAGGAATCTGGAGATGAAGGCTGAAACTGGATGCAGAGGGTCAAACACAAGGCAGAAGTCCAGAAACAAGCCAGGGGTCAAACACGAGTGGTCAAGCAGGCAGAAGATCCAACACTAGGGTGAGGCAGAGGCAAAATCCAAGAGCAGGCCGAGGGTCAAACACGGGTGATCAGGCAGATAGAGAAGTCCAGAAGGTTAGCCAAGGGTCAAGCATGAGAGAGGTTCAAGCGAGGTCAAGGTCGATCCGGGTCACAATGGGCAGGCACAGGTACACAGGTTCAGGAACAGATTACAGGAGCTGAAAAGACAAACCAGCAACAAACACAGGACATAGCTGTCTTTATATAGGCCCGCCAGGGGGACGTCCCGTTGTGCGTGCACGCGTTCGAACTGATGCGCTGCGTCGTGCACCCACGTGAGCTGATCCATTCGGAACACGCGCTCTTCCCCGGCCGATTGTGTAACAATACGTGCTGATGTGCAACTCTACCACACAGGCGCATGGGGAAGTGCCGATACTGACAGACTCTGATTCTGCCATTCCCCTGACAGTGCCTCCCCCTGGGGGCAACCTCCGGGTGCCCAATCTAGCCCAGATCCCAGGATGTCTTCTGTGAAACTCTCGCACTAAGCGAGGGGCATGGATATTGCTAGCAGGCTCCCAAGCATTGTCCTCCGGGGGATACCCTTTCCACTTAACTAAGTACTGTTCCCGTCCCCCCCTCCTTCTGTTGTCTACTATTGCCTCCACTTCGAATTCCTCTTCTCCTTCAACCCTGATTGGTGGAGGAGGTAGTTCTCCTCTTCCTGAGAAAGAGTTGGGGGTGACTGGCTTTAGTAGAGGGGCATGCAACACCGGATGTATCCTATAAGAGCTAGGCAAGGTCAGTCTGAAGGTCATGGGGTTTACAACCCTCTTAATCTCAAAAGGACCAATGAATTTTGGGCCTAGTTTGCGTGATGGGCAAGGTAGTTTGAGATTGATGGCAGATAGCCATACTTTATCTCCAACCTTGAAACTTGGGTTACTTCTTCTTCCTATGTTATAGTACTCTTCATAGCTCTTGGGCTTTCTTCATCATTTCTTGAATCTGCAAAAAATTTGTTTGGATAAAATGTATACGGTCTTGTACTGCAGGAGTTGAGACTTCGGAAATGAAATCTGGGAGAAAGGAAGGGTGAAAACCATAGTTTGCCCAGAAAGGTGTTTGGTTGATGGCAGAATGTATGGAATTGTTGTAGGTGAACTCTGTGCATGGTAAGAGAGAAGACCAGTCATCTTGGGAACAGGAGCAGAAACACCGAAGGTATTGCACTAGAGATTGATTCGTCCTCTCTGTCTGGCCATTGCTTTGTGGGTGATATGCGGAAGAGAAGGATGTCTTAATTTCTAAAGATTTACACATATCCTTCCAGAATCTTGAAGTGAACTGAATTCCCCTATCGGATACAATGTTGTGAAGAACGCCATGGAGTCTTACCACTTCTCTTATAAAGACTTTTGCAGTTGTGGAAACAGAAGGGGTGCCTAATAAGGGCAGGAAGTGGGCCATCTTTGAAAGGCGGTCGACAACCACTAAGATAAAAGTAAACTTCTCGGAAGGGGGCAGATCAACAATAAAGTCCATAGAGACCTCTGTCCAGGGAAGTTCGGGTACAGACAAAGATCTTAAAAGTCCCCACGTCTTGGCGTTGGAGCCCTTATTACGTTGGCAAGTAATGCAAGATTGTATATACTTTTTGCAGTCTTGTCTCCAACTCGGCCATCAGAAAGAGCGATTAATTAGTTTGGAGGTCTTCTGTATACCAAACTGTCCTGCCAACTTGTGATCGTGAAATGTTTGTAAAATCTGAAGTCTTACCGGGGGTGGAACGAATACCTTGTCTTGGGCCCACAACAGACCGTCTTTCTTTTCTAGGGAGGATACTTTGGGTTCAGTACATTGACTGGAGGCTTGCATAATAACTGATCTGAGCTTGGGCTGAACGAGGCTAAGAAAGTTGTGAGGAGATAGAATGGTTCCAGGTTCTTTTGATCCATTGGTTTCTGGGAACATACGGGAAAGCGCATCCGCCTTCCCGTTCTTAGAGCCAGGTCGGTAGGTAATATGAAAGTTGAACCTGGAGAAGAACAAGGCCCAACGGGCCTGACGAGGTCTGAGGCGTTTAGCTGTTCGAAGATACTCCAGGTTACAGTGGTCTGTGAAGATCATGATGGGTTGAAATGCCCCTTCCAGCAGATATCTCCACTCTTCTAAGGCAAATTTTATGGCTAGTAACTCTCGATCCCCAACATCATAATTCTTCTCTGGAGGGTTAAGTTTACGAGAGGCAAAGGCCACCGGATGGAGCAGGGCTTTTTGACCACTTCTTCGAGACAGGATTGCCCCTATTGCTGCCTCCAAAGCATCCATTTCAAGCACATAGGGTAAAACTGGATTGGGATGTTGAAGAATAGGAGCCGATATAAAAAGTCTCTTTAGTTCATTGAAAGCTTCCTGAGCTTCCGGGGACCATTGAAATCTTGTCTGCTGGCGGGTTAGTTGAGTGATAGGGGAGATGATAGAAGAGAAACCTTTAATGAATCTGCAATAAAAATTGGCGAAGCCAACGAATCGCTGAATTCCCTTCTTATCTACGGGAGCTGGCCATTCCTGGATGGCCCTAACGTTCTGTGGATCCATTGCGACCCCTCCTACTGAGATAAGGAACCCAAGGACCTGAATGGTGTCCTTCTCAAAGTCACATTTTTCCCCCTTAAGGTATAGACCATGTCTTCTGAGGATCGAGAGTACTTTCTTCACATGGGTACGATGTATTTCTAAAGTGGTGGAAAAGATCAGGATGTCATCGAGATAAACAATTACAAAGTTATCTAGATACTCATGGAAGATGTCGTTGACTAAATGTTGAAACGTGCCCAAATCTGGACCGGAAGGCTGTCTTCCATTCATCTCCTTCACGTATCCGAACCAGATTATATGCTCCCCGGAGATCTAATTTGGTAAATACTTGAGCGGTTCGGAGACGCTGGAAAAGTTCAGGAATAAGGGGGAGCGGGTACCTGTTTTTGATGGTAATTTTGTTAAGCTCCCTATAGTCCACACAAGGCCTCAAGGATCCATCCTTCTTTTCGACGAAAAAGATTCCTGCTCCAGCTGGGGAGGAAGAAGAACGGATGAATCCCTTTTCAAGATTTTCGTCGATGTAGGAGCGAAGGGCTTCTAGTTCGATCTCTGATAGAGGAAAAATGCGGCCAAAATGGATCTCGGATCCAGGTAGGAGTTCAATAGGGCAATCATAGGGTCGATGGGGTGGTAAACTGTCGGCTTTCTTCTTGTCAAAGCTGTCCAGGAATTCATGGGACATGTTGAAGGTTATCCGGTACTGGCTGTAGAGTTAGACAAGGAGCCGTTCTGTCGTATCTTGGCGAAAGACAATACTGGGAGCAGTACGTAGAGGAGAAAAGGATTTCTTTCTTGCTCCAATTTATCTGAGGATCATGGGCCTGCAACCACAGAAACCCCAGGATGATGGGAAACATAGTTGAGCTTATAATGTAAAAGCGGAGAAATTCTGAATGGTCAGAGTCCGTGAAGGTGAGAATAGGCTTAGTTTCCCGAGTGACAGGTCCAGAGCAGGGTAGGGACCCATCTGCCAGATGAATTTGTAGGCGTTGCTCCTTTACTTGTAGAGGAATGTGCAGGCTTTGGGCTAAAGATGCATCCAGGAAACAACTGCAGGCTCCTGAGTCAACGATGGCCGGCAACCGGACCTTTTGTTTCGCCACCTGTAATGAGACCATGAGGACAAGGTGAGATTGGCTTGAACTAGCGACTTGAAAGTTCATGGTAGACTGTGGGTGGCACTTACTGTGTCTAACAGGACAGTTGCATAAGAAGTGACCGGACCCTCCACAGTATAGACAAAGGTTGGCCTGGTGCCGGCGGAGTCTTTCGTCAGGAGAGAGTGGGGATCAAACTAAACCCAATTGCATGGGCTCACCATGGGAGGATGAAGAAGAGGCCGTAGAAGGTGGTACCCGTGGCATCATCCAGGTGGGTCTTGGGGACTGGAAACGCTCGGTACGATGCTCCCGTAAACACCTGTCAAGTTTAGAAGCGAGCTGGATCAAGTCTTCCAGGGTGACCGGCGTATCTACTCGAGCCAGTTCATCCTTTAGAGTCTCTGAGAGTCCCTCGCGATGCTGATATTTAAGAGCAGCCTCATTCCAATTGGTGTCCACTGGCCATTTTCGAAATTCCACAGTGTAATCTTCCACCGGTCTTTTTCCCTGGGTCAGGGTATGCAGGATGGACTCAGCCTTGGCAGTGCGCTGTGGATCGTCATATAGCTGGGCCATGGAGTCAAAAAATGTGTCTGCCGAGTCAAGGAGGGGGCTATTCTGCTCAAGAAGGTTGTGAGCCCAGGATTGCGGTTCGTCAGAAAGTAAAGAGATGATAAACCCCACTTTTACAGTTTCAGAATGAAAAGTCCTGGGTTGGAGGGCAAAGTAAAGTAAGTAAGCATTTTTAAACGCTGTGTACTTTTTCCGGTTCCCGGAAAATCGTTCCGGAATGGGAACCCTGGGTTCAGGTGGGGTCATTACTACTGCAGGAGCTGGGTTAACTTGATCCTGAGAGGAAGATTTCCCACTGGCAGATGCTGACATGGTATCCGAGGGGCTAGGAAACGTAGTTAGGTGTTGAAGACGGCCTTCAATCTGGAAATAGCCATCCTGGAGTCTCTGAACAGCCTGGGTGAGGGCTGAAACCTGCTGGCAGAGTGCCTCAAGAGGAGAGCCAGCTCTGTCGGCCTCACTCATGCTGGTTTTTACTGTCAGGTACTCACCAAGGCCGAGTTGCTGAGAAAGGCTCCCCTTACAGCTGGGCGCACGATACCCTCTGGAAGTGGCACAGTGGGTATTGGGCACGAAAAAGCACGGGTCGCCAGCAGGTGGTGGAATTGCTGGGAGGTTCTTCAGGTAGAGAAGAGATCCGTGCTGTGTGGCTGACACCTCACCGGAACCGGCTGAGCAGGAATCCGGAGATGAAGGCTGAAGCCGGATGCAGAGGGTCAAACACAAGGCAGAAGTCCAGAAACAGGCCAGGGGTCAAACACGAGTGGTCAAGCAGGCAGAAGGTCCAACACTGGCGTGAGGCAGAGGCAAAATCCAAGAGCAGGCCGAGGGTCAAACACGGGTAGTCCAGCAGGCTGAAGATCCAACACTAGGGTGAGGCAGAGGCAAAGTCCAAGAGCAGGCCGAGGGTCAAACACGGGTAATCAGGCAGGTAGAGAAGTCCAGAAGGTTAGCCAAGGGTCAAGCAGGAGAGAGGTTCAAGCGAGGTCAAGGTCGATCCGGGTCACAACGGGCAGGCACAGGTACACAGGTTCAGGAACAGATTACAGGAGCTGAAAAGACAAACCAGCAACAAACACAGGACATAGCTGTCTTTATAAAGGCCTACCAGGGGGACGTCCCGTTGTGCGCGCACGCTTTCGTACTGATGTGCTGCGTTGTGCACCCACGTGAGCTGATCCGTTCAGAACACGCGCTCGTACCCGCCAATTGTGTAACGGTACGCGCTGATGTGCAATTCTACCACGCAGGTGCATGGGGAAGTGTCGATACTGACAGGCTCTGATGCTGCCATTCTCCTGACAATTGGTCACAGGATAAGCCGAATTCGGTGCAAGTGGAGTTCAAGAAATTTTCTAGACAAGCCGGATAGATAACTGGAAGCAGGATACAGGTTCACAGATAGCAGGATGCATGGAAGGCTGAAGACAAAGCAGCACTAGATCTGAATACTGGCTGGGTTTAAGTAGTCTGTTTGGCGCCAGTGTCAATCATGGGTGCTCGCAAGTGCCGGCGTGCACGGGGATGTGCGACGGCTTGCGTTTGCGTGCCAGTTCACACATGCGCACCTCTATTCGCCAATGCTCAATTCTTACGAGCAAAGGGAACCAGTGTTAGCCAGTGCTAACGGGACTTCTTCTAGAGGGATTAACTTGTCTGCTGGCATGTGTATCCTGACAACGGTTGTGGAAGCACAGATAAGGATGTACACTAATTACGATCGTCTTGAGAACCCTGATCACTATTGAGGAGTTTACTCTTGTCTGATGGTGTCTTCATTTGGGTCATCCCTGGCTTTCAAACTCCATATTCTGGGACTGTTGATGTCCATTCATCTTCTATCACGCCGCCCGACGAACCAAAAAAAGAAAAAAATGCAACAGCTCCACCTCCGCCGAGTGATGCTTCTTTTCGCTTTGACAGCTGTTATATAGCTGAGGGTGGAGCCACTTGGTGGCGTAAATGGGTGACCCCGCCTTCCTCTGATGTCACGAGGGTCAACCTTAGCTATATAACAGCTGTCAAAGAAAGAAGAAGCGACACTCGGCGGGAGCCTCCCATGGCGTTTTTTTCTTTTTTCGGTTTGTCGGGCGGTGTGATAGAAGATGAATGGATATCACTGGACAATTTTATTTTTTTATTTT
Source organism: Lithobates clamitans (assembly GCA_037952925.1). NCBI lineage: Eukaryota > Metazoa > Chordata > Amphibia > Anura > Ranidae > Lithobates > Lithobates clamitans. The sequence continues at coordinate 1,684,985 of JBBGZY010000660.1, read as the reverse complement.
TTAATAAAGGACTTGTCCCAAAGTGTCTCCTGTCTTTTTTACTATTTTTGACTTTTTTTTGTGAAATGGTAGGGGTACAATGTACCCATTACTAATTTACATGAGGGGGGCTGGGATCTGGGGGTCTTCTTGTTAAAGGGGGCTTCCAGATTCCGATAAGCCCACCACCCTCAGACCCCCACAACCACCGGGCAAGGGTTTTGGGGATGAGGCCCTTGTCCCCATCAACATGAGGACAAGGTGCTTTGGGGGGCTACTCCAAAAGCACCCTCCCCATGTTGAGGGCATGTGGCCTGGTACAGTTATTGAGGGGGGGTACTCTCTCATCCCCCCTCTTTTCTTGCAGCCTGGAAGGTTGCATGCTCAGATAAGGGTCTGGTATGGATTTTGGGGGGACCCCTCCATCATTTTTTTAAAACTTTTGGCACAAGGTTCCCCTTAAAATCCATACCAGACCTAAAGGGCCTGGTATGGATTTTGGGGGGACCCCTATGCCATTTTTTTAAATTTGGCACAGAGTTCTGCTTAATATCCATACCAGGCCCTTTGGGCCTTGAACATCATGCTCATCCCTACAAGGAATGTTCAGAAACATTAACTGTATCTGATGAAAGCAAAGAATCTCATATTTTTGTGCATTTCTTTTAATATTTGTATTTTCAGCCTAGGTTCACACTGATGCAATGCGGGAACCAGCACGATTACAGCGCTGCTTCCCGCATCGCATGTGTCGCGCAGGCAGTTCACATTGCCTTCTGCAAACCGCTGTGGGTGTCATTACATTGTTAATGACACCCTCAGATCGGTTCACAGATTGCAGTGCGAACTGTGAGATCGCACAGGAATCGGATCACATAGGTGAGAACACACATGCAATCCGATTTCAGTGCGGGGGAAAAAATTCCCTGTACTTTAGATGGATCCTTTCCTTGGGGACACAGATCCCCGCTGGAATGAATTAAAGATGGGATGTAGATTTATTCCCTAAATAACGCAATCCACTTCTCTCATCCTTTTCCGACATTATGTTTCTTTGTCTCAGTTCCTACATTTTTAGTCTCCACTATCTACCTATTATGTTTTACTTTTGTTGAAATATTGTATGAGGTCTTTTGTCTCTCCTGTCTTATACACAGTGGTCTACTATGATGCCATATGGACCCTTACACATAGGCTACATGCACCCGCATACAGATTATTGTTTCTTATATGATTTATCATTATGTTTTTTCTTTGTGACTCATGTTATTTTATTGATATGTTTTTTCTTTGTGACTCATGTGTGTATAGGATGATCATGTATAGTACTCCACTGTGCTTTATATCTTTTGAAACATGTCATGTGATATATACATATATTGTCTCAATACTTTTCCTGCATTTTGGCACTTTGCTATTAACCTCTTAATTGCTCAGTTAATTGTTTCAATTTAGCATGTAAATTGATTTTTGGGTGGAGCTTATATGAGTATACATGTATTGCCATTTTTATATTCAACATGCTATGACTAAGGCTGTTGCTGAAACGCGTCAACTGTTTTGTTTGTTACTCTTTGTAACCAACTATTAAAATCACTATATGGAAATATATGGTTGAAAATCTAAAGAACCATTAATACCAGGTATTATGTCCTATGCTGCAAGATCTGTCCCCCATAGGTTCACTGGGTCATCTAATAATTGAAGCCCCCACCAAAATAAAGAGCTTTTCTATAGATGCTGAGGTCTTGGGGTGCTACAACTGCTAGGCCTGAGAATCTGTGATATAACTATTAGTTAATAAATAATGTATTCCCATTTTGTGTATATGACTGATGTGTTTTGTCTTTTATTCTTAGGTTTCAAAAGAACAGGCTGGATAAGATGTAGGAAGCATGATCTCATTTAGTATTAGAAGATGTGAAAGGAAAGTACGTTTTGTCCTTTGTGTTCTTATATAATGTAAATTATATATATATGTGTTTCTTTTAATTCAGGACATCTAGATTATTTCGCATTTCTAGCTTTGAAAAGTAGCTTCAATTTACTAAGATAAACTATTGATGCAGTAAGTGTACCAATTGCTGTTTGTGTTTATCCTAACCATTCAACAAATCACTCCTCAAACAATAATAAAACAGCTTATATGCTACAGAAAATTATATTTAACCCTCAGTGCTTATACAGAGCTAAGCATGCTGGTTTAAAATAATAAAACTCTTTTCATTACTACCTTTGGAAATATATTTGAAATAAATTCAAAGCTTTAAATCATTGATATGCTTTCTGCTTCAGGCACTAAGAAAGAGCCATGGGAGCGTGGTAGACAAGAACACACTGAGCCAAGCGAAAGAAGCTTATTGATTCATTACAGCATCAGCTACACTATTTTAACTATCTGCTTCAAGGCAAGACATTTCACCAAAATGCACTAGCAAAAATGATACTTTTAAATATAAGTTGCAATTTGTTAGAAAATTTTTATATCTTAAGTAGGAATGAGCCGAACACCCCCCATTTGGTTCGCACCAAAACAGGTAAAAAATCTGTTCGAACACGCAAACACCATTAAAGTCTATGGGACACGAACATGAAAAATCAAAAGTGCTAATTTTAAAGGCTTATATGCAAGTTATTGTCTTAAAAAGTTTTGGAGACCCGGGTCCTGCCCCAGTGGACATGTATCAATGCAAAAAAAAGTTTCAAAAATGGACGTTTTTTTGGGAGCAGTGATTTTCATAATGCTTAAAGTGGTACAATAAAAAAGTGTAATATTCCTTTAAATTCGTATCTGGGGGGTGTCTATAGTATGCCTGTAAAGGGTTGCATGTTTCCCGTGTTTAGAACAGTCTGCCAGCAAAATGACATTTCTAAAGGGAAAAAAAGTCATTTAAAAGTGCTAGAGCTAGTGCTGGCTATAATGAATTGTCTGGAACAAAAAGTACCGTAATTTAAAAGTGCTAGAGCTAGTGCCAACTATAATGAATTGTCGGGAAAAAAGTAATTTAAAAGTGCTAGAGCTAGTGCTGGCTATAATGAATTGTCGGTCCGGCAATACACATAAAAAAAGTTCATTGATAAAAACGGCATGGAATTTCCCCACAGGGGAACCCCGAACCAGAATTTAAAAAAAAAATGCGTGGGGGTCCCCCTAAATTCCATGCCAGGCCCTTCAGGTCTGGTATGGATTTTAAGGGAAACCCCGCACCAAAATTAAAAAACAAATGGTGTGGGGTCCCCCCAAAAATCCATAGCAGACCCTAACCTGAGAATGCAACCTGGCAGGCCGCAGGAAAAGAGGGGGGGCGAGAAAGCACCACCCACCTGAACCGTACCAGGCCACATGCCCTTAACATTGGGAGGGTGCTTTGGGGTAGCGGCCACCCAAAGCACCTTGTCCCCATTTGATGGGGAGAAGGGCCTCATCCCCACAACCCTTGCCCAGTTGTTGTAGGGGTCTGCGGGAGGGGGGCTTATCGGAATCTGGAAGCCCCCTTTAACAAGGGGACCCCCAGATCCTGGCCCCCCTGCGTGAAATGGTAACGGCGTACAAATGTACCCTACCATTTCACAAAAAAAGTGTGAAAATGGTAAAAAAAAGACACTACACACCTTGGGACAAGTCCTTTATTAAAAAAAATTAAAAATAAAACCGTCCCACGGGGTCTTCTTCTTCTCGCGCTCCAATGGACCGAAAAAAAAGCTGCAAGCCGCCTACGATCTGCCTCCATGGGAGGCACCCACCGTAATGACTGGCCTCTCAGGTGACAGTTCTTTTATAAGTGAGGGCGGAGCCACACAATGTCATTGCTGGGTGACCCCGCCCACTCTGATGTAAGGGGATATCCTGTAGTGTCAGAGGGGGCGGGGCCACCAAGTTACGTAACCAAGTGACCCCGCCCCCTCTGATGCTACAGAAAAGCCATAGGAATATCCCCTTACATCAGAGGGGGCGGAGTCACCCAGCAATGACATTGTGTGGCTCTGTCCTCACTTATAAAAGAACTGTCACCTGAGAGGTCCTTCATTACGGTGGGTGCCTCCCATGGAGGCAGATCATAGGTGGCTTGCGGCTTTTTTTTGCTTTTTTGGACTGTCGGAGCACGAGAAGAAGAAGACGAAGAAGATGACTCCGTGGGACAGTTTTATTTATTTATTTTTTTTTATAAAGGACTTGTCCCAAGGCGTGTAGTGTGTGTTTTTTACCATTTTCACACATTTTTTGTGAAATGGTAGGGGTACATTTATACCCGTTACCATTTCACACGGGGGGGTGGGATCTGGGAATCCCCTTATTAAAGGGGGCTTCCAGATTCTGATAAGCCCCCCTCCCGCAGACCCCCACAACCACCGGGCAAGGGTTGTGGGGTGTGGCCCTTCTCCCCATCAACATGGGGACAAGGTGCTTTAGGGGGGCCGCTACCCAAAAGCACCCTCCCAATGTTGAGGGCATGTGGCCTGGTATGGTTCGGGGGGGCGCTCTCTCATCCCCCCTCTTTTCCTGTGGCCTGCCAGGTTGCATGCTCAGATAAGGGTCTGGTATGGATTTTTAGGGGGATCCACTCCATTTTTTTTATTTTGGCGCGGGATTCCCCTGAAAATCCATACCAGACCTAAGGGTCTGGTATGGATTTTCAGGGGGACCCCCCCACCATTTTTTTAAAAATTTTGGTTCGGGGTTCCCCTGTGGGGAAATTCCATGGCATTTTTATCAATGACCTTTTTTTATGTGTATTGCCGGACTGACAATTCATTATAGCCGGCACTAGCTCTAGCACTTTTAAATGACTTTTTTTCCTGACAATTCATTATAGCCAACACTAGCTCTAGCACTTTTAAAATGACTTTTTTTTCCCTTTAGGTATGTCATTTTGCTGTCAGATTGTTCTAAACACGGGAAACATGCGCCCCTTTACAGGCATACTATAGACACCCCCCAGGTACGAAATTTAAAGGAATATTACACTTTTATTGTTTCACTTTAAGCATTATTAAAATCACTGCTCCTGAAAAAACTGACGTTTTTAAAACTTCTTTTTGCATTGATACATGTCCCCTGGGACAGGACCCAGGTCCCCAAACACTTTTTATGACAATACCATGCATATAAGCCTTTAAAATTAGTACTTTTGATTTCTCCCAAAGACTTATAAAGGGTGTTGCGTGGCTTTCAAATTTGCCGCAAACATCCCAAATTGCTGGCTGTTTGGCGAACGGGTGAACAGCCAATGTTCGAGTCAAACTCATATTCGACCCGAACATAAAGCCCATCCCTAATCTTAAGTATACAAACACGTTCAACATTAGTCATTATTAACATCATAGTAAAAAGTTAAAGCAAATAGTAATACTTAGCCAAAGTTTTTTTTTTCTTTTACGTGAGGAAACATTTTTTTTACTGTCTGTGTCCCCAGGTAGGATGGGATATCCTCTCATGTCCTGTCCTGTACAGACCAAATATTTTCATGTTTCTAAGCAGAAAACCAGTGACCAAGGTACAGCAAAGAGACCTTTTACGGATGTGACTGAATGGCTTTGAATTTATATTTTGTCATAGTGCATTTTTAAATTGTTTTACATGCATTTTGTGCATATACATTTCTTGTAACGGCACCAACATCTTGTAATAGCGAGGGAATTTGGTTATCCTGCAGCGCGAGAACAGACTGATACTGTATATAACCTTAAGGCTTGCAAAAGTCTGGGTTTGAATGACAAACTTAACTTTACTCCTTTTTTGTAGTTTTATATTGAGGGCTTTCCTTTAACTGGTGTGTTTTGTTTTTTTTGAGTATGACATCCCTGAGGTCTGTATATTGCAAGTATACTGTATGTGTATAACATGTTGTTTTTTTCATGTTTGTATAAGATGTAGATACTTTACAGTATGTATTCACATTTGTTCTCTCTCATGGAAGCGAATACTCACATGTTGGTCCCACTCCTATTTTTGGTTTATTATATTTTATTTTTTTTATTTTTATTCATTTAATTTAATTTTTACTAGCATTTTTTTTTTACTTTACATAACCAAGTTATTTTTCTTTTTTTTCTATTTTTCTCCCTTTTTTTTTCTTATCCACTCTTGTTCTTTCGCTGACCCAACAGACTGCCCCCCACATTCCTAAGTTGGTTGTTTTCAGGCGGTATCTTGTTTTTGTGTTGTTGTTACTGGATTTCCCATAGGGTGCGTTTGCTGTCCCCTGCTACTTCCTGCTGTAATTTTGGGCTGTGCATTTCCAGCAGTGTGTGCCTTCATGGTATGCCCGCCACCTTGTACTACTTCCACCTTTTCCATCTACCCATTCACATGGGTTTTCTCCTGTTCCAAGTGACGCCACTTCTGCCTCCAGCCAGAAGTTGGGCTTTATGGCAGAGTGGCCAGAAGAAAGCCATTACTTTCAGCAAAAAGCAAAATGGCATGTTTTGAGTTTGTGAAAAGGCATGTGGGAGACTCCCAAAATGTATGGAGGAAGGTGCTCTGGTCTGATGAGACTAAAATTTAACTTTTTGGCCAAAGAAAACACTATGTCTGGAGCAAACCCAACACATCACATCACCCAAAGAACACCATCCCCACAGTGAAACATGGTGGTGGCAGCATCATGCTGTGGGGATGTTTTTCAGCAGTCTGGACTGGGAAACTGGTCAGGGTTGAGGGAAAGATGGATGGTGCTAAATAGAGGGATAGTCTTGAGCAAAACCTGTACCACTCCGTGTGTGATTTGAAGCTAGGACAGAGGTTCACATGCCAGCAGGACAATGACCCCAAACACACTGCTAAAGCAACACTTGAGTGGTTTAAAGTGGAGGGCCACCCTGAAGAAAAAAAAAATCACCAAAAATACTAAAAAAAAAAAAATTAAACTTACCTAAACCCTTGTTACTAGGCAGTCTTCCTAATCTGCCTCTTCCTATTCCGCAGCGTGTGTGTGTTCCCAGAAGACAACTGGGCCATTCACAGAGCGCCGCGCACGAGGGCGCAGTAGGAAACTGGCAGTGAAGCCGCAAGGCTCCACTGCCTGTTTCCCTTACCTAGGATGGCGGTGCCGGGACCCGAGAGCTGAGGGATGGGTCGGCCTCGGGCGGCCAACATTGTGGGCACCCAGGGCAGGTAAGTACTCATTTAAAGTCAGCAGCTACAGTGTTTGTAGCTGCTGACTTTTAATTTTTTTTTTTACGGCTGGAATCCCGCTTTAAGAAACATGTAAATGTGTTGGAATGGCCTAGTCAAAGCCCAGACTTTAATCCAATAGAAAATCTGTGGTCATATTGAAAGATTGCTGTTTACAAGCGCAAACTATTCAACTTGAAGGAGCTGCAACAATTTTGCCAGGCGGAATGGGCAAAAATCCCAGTGGTAAGATGTGGCAAGCTCATAGAGACTTATCCAAAGCGACTTGGAGCTGTGATAGCCGCAAAAGGTGGCTCTACAAAGTATTGACTTTAGAGGGGTGAATAGTTATGCACATTGACTTTTTCTGTTATTTTGCCCTATTTTTTTTTGCTTCACAATAATAAAAAAACTGCAAAGTTGTGGGTATGTTATTTAAATGAAATGATGCAAAATGAAGCAATCCATGTTAATTCCAAGTTGTGAGTAGGGATGAGCCGAACACCCCCCTGTTCGGTTCGCACCAGAACATGCGAACGGGAAAAAAGTTCGTTCGAACACGCGAACACCGTTAAAGTCTATGGGACACGAACATGAATAATCAAAAGTGCTAATTTTAAAGGCTAATATACAAGTTATTGTCATAAAAAGTGTTTGGGGACCTGGGTCCTGCCCCAGGGGACATGGATCAATGCAAAAATTTTTTTTAAAAACGGCCGTTTTTTCAGGAGCAGTGATTTTAATAATGCTTAAAGTCAAACAATAAAAGTGTAATATCCCTTTAAATTTCGTACCTGGGGGGTGTCTATAGTATGCCTGTAAAGGGGCGCATGTTTCCTGTGTTTAGAACAGTCTGACAGCAAAATTACATTTTGAAGGAAAAAACTCATTTAAAACTACCGCGGCTATTGCATTGCCGACAATACACATAGAAGTTCATTGATAAAAACGGCATGGGAATTCCCCAAAGGGGAACCCCGAACCAAAATTAAAAAAAAAAAAAAAGACGTAGGAGTCCCCCTAAATTCCATACCAGGCCCTTCAGGTCTGATATGGATATTAAGGGGAACCCCGGCCAAAATTAAAAAAAAAAAATTGACGTGGGGTTCCCCCTAAATTCCATACCAGACCCTTCAGGTCTGGTACGGATTTTAAGGGGAACCCCGCGCCAAAAAAAAAAAAAAACGGCGTGGGGTCCCCCCAAAAATCCATACCAGACCCTTATCCGAGCACGCAACCTGGCAGGCCGCAGGAAAAGAGGGGGGGACAAGAGTGCGGCCCCCCCTCCTGAACCATACCAGGCCACATGCCTTCAACATTGGGAGGGTGCTTTGGGGTAGCCCCCCAAAACACCTTGTCCCCATGTTGATGAGGACAAGGGCCTCATCCCCACAACCCTGGCCAGTGGTTGTGGGGGTCTGCGGGCGGGGGGCTTATCGGAATCTGGAAGCCCCCTTTAACAAGGGGACCCCCAGATCCCGGCCCCCCCCTGTGTGAAATGGTAAGGGGGTACAAAAGTACCCCTACCATTTCACTAAAAAACTGTCAAAAATTTTAAAAATGACAAGAGACAGTTTTTGACAATTCCTTTATTTAAATACTTCTTCTTTCTTCTATCTTCCTTCATCTTCTGGTTCTTCTGGTTCTTCTGGTTCTTACTCCGGCGTTCTCGTCCAGCATCTCCTCCGCGGCATCTTCTATCTTCTTCTCCTCGGGCAGCTCCGCACCCATGGCATGGGGGGAGGCTCCCGCTCTTCTCTTCATCTTCTTCATCTTCTTCTCTTCTTCTTTTCTTCTTTTCTTCTCTTCTTCTCTTCTTCATTTTCTTCTCCGGGCCGCTCCGCACCCATGCTGGCATGGAGGGAGGCTCCCGCTGTGTGACAGCGCTCCTCGTCTGACAGTTCTTAAATAACGGGGGCGGGGCAACCCGGTGACCCCGCCCCCCTCTGACGCACGGTGACTTGACGGGACTTCCCTGTGACGTCACGGGGAATGCCACAGGGAAGTCCCGTCATGTGGCTACCCAAAAGCACCCTCCCAATGTTGAGGGCATGTGGCCTGGTACGGTTCAGGAGGGGGGGGCCGCACTCTCGTCCCCCCCTCTTTTCCTGCGGCCTGCCAGGTTGCGTGCTCGGATAAGGGTCTGGTATGGATTTTTGGGGGGACCCCACGCCGTTTTTTTTTTTTTTTTTTGGCGCGGGGTTCCCCTTAAAATCCATACCAGACCTGAAGGGTCTGGTATGGAATTTAGGGGGAACCCCACGTCATTTTTTTTTTTTATTTTGGCCGGGGTTCCCCTTAATATCCATATCAGACCTGAAGGGCCTGGTATGGAACTTAGGGGGACTCCTACGTCTTTTTTTTTTTTTTTTTTTTTTGGTTCGGGGTTCCCCTTTGGGGAATTCCCATGCCGTTTTTATCAATGAACTTCTATGTGTATTGTCGGCGGTAGTTTTAAATGAGTTTTTTCCTTCAAAATGTCATTTTGCTGTCAGACTGTTCTAAACACAGGAAACATGCGCCCCTTTACAGGCATACTATAGACACCCCCCAGGTACGAAATTTAAAGGGATATTACACTTTTATTGTTTAACTTTAAGCATTATTAAAATCACTGCTCCTGAAAAAACGGCCGTTTTAAAAAATTTTTTTTGCATTGATCCATGTCCCCTCGGGCAGGACCCGGGTCCCCAAACACTTTTTATGACAATAACTTGCATATTAGCCTTTAAAATTAGCACTTTTGATTTCTCCCATAGAATTTTAAAGGGTGTTCCGCCGGCATTCGAATTTGCCGCGAACACCCCAAATTGTTCGCTGTTCGGCAAACTTGCGAACAGCCAATGTTCGAGTCGAACATGAGTTCGACTCGAACTCGAAGCTCATCCCTAGTTGTGAGGCAACAAAACATGAAAAATGCCAAGGGGGGGGTGAATATTTTGCAAGGCACTGTATGTGGCTGTTTCTGTTTTTGTATCTGCTTAGATCATTCACTGATGGATTTTCCATTTATCAGTTCTATTTTATATTTTAGTACCATTTTATTTCTTCTTTAATTACCAAGGTTTTTTTTTCCCTCTGTGCTGGTGCCTTTTTCCATGTGAGGTTGATTATATATATTTGTTGTGAATTACAGTATATACTGTACATGTGTATTTTTGGTGTGTTTCCTCTTTTTTTTCCTTTACTGCACATTTATATTTTGGTAGTTTAGTATACTGTTTGTATCATTCACCAGTGTTAAAGTGGTAAACACGATGTGGATCCTAAAGAAGCCCATCGTGGGCGGAACACGTTGATCCTGCATTCCATGTCTACTCTCAAGGAATATGCTGGCTGTACAATAGTCCTGTTAGCATTTATTATATGTTTTTAAATATCAATACTAGGGATGAGTCGAACACCCCCCGGTTCGGTTCGCACCAGAACCTGCGAACGGACCGAAAATTTGCACGAACGTTAGAACCCCATTGACGTCTATGGGACTCGAACGTTTGAAATCAAAAGTGCTCATTTTAAAGGCTAATTTGCATGGTATTGTCCTAAAAAGGGTTTGGGGACCTGGGTCCTACCCCAGAGGACATGTATCAATGCAAAAAAAACTTTTAAAAATGTCCGTTTTTCGGGAGCAGTGATTTTAATGATGCTTAAAGTAAAAAAAAAAAAAGTGAAATATTCCTTTAAATATCATACCTGGGGGGTGTCTATAGTATGCCTGTAAAGTGGCACGTGTTTCCCGTGTTTAGAACAGTCCCTGCACCAAATGTCATTTTTAAAGGAAAAAATCTCATTTAAAACTGCTTGCGGGTTTAATGTAATGTCGGGTCCTGGCAATATGGATGAAAATCAGTGAGACAAACGGCATGGGTACCCCCCAGTCCATTACCAGGCCCTTTGGGTCTTAAACCCCGCACCCAAATTAAAATAAGGAAAGGTGTGGGGCCACCAGGCCCTATATACTCTGAACAGCAGTATACAGACGGTGCAAACAAGACAGGGACTGTAGGTTTGTTGTTAAGTAGAATCTGTTTGTAATTTTGAACGGGTACATTTTTAACGTGTTTAGCTCCAGCCAAAAAATCTTTTTTAAGCCTTTTGGAAAACATAGGGAAGGGTTATCACTCCTGTGACATTTGTTTTGCTGTCTTTCCTCCTCTTCAGAAGATTTCACCTCACTTTTTGTCCCAATGACAAATGTTTTTTGAAAATTTGTGTTTTTTTGTGGAACAAGGATTGGAAAGCATCAGTGGAAAGGAGAAATGTTTTTCCCATATTAACTCTTACAGGAGAGAATTTCCCTTCCTAGGGATAGATTTCATCTCACTTCCTGTTGTCTCCTTCCATTTGCAAGTAGGAGTCGTTTGTAAGTTAGATGTTTGAAAGTAGGGGCCTGCCCTATATAATCAACAGAAATTTGGGCCTTAGGTGTTGTTGTGGCCACAACACTGTAAGCCCTCACAGGGCCCTGCTGTGAAATATTAGATCAAGAATTGTAATTACCGAATTTATCGGCGTATAACACGCGCTGGCGTATAACACGCACCCAAGTTAAGGAGGGAATTTTAAGGAAAAAAACTTTTAGGAGTAAAGTTTAAGGAAGAAAAACTTACATTAAAATGCCCATCAATGCAGCGTTATCGGTGTCCATCTGCAGCCTTGTCAGTGTCAGTGCAGCCTTGCCCCAGTGTCCATTGCAGCCTTGTCAGTGCAGCCTTGTCAGTGCAGCTTTGCCCCAGTGCAGAATTGTCAGTGCAGCCTTGCCCCAGTGTCCATTGCAGCCTTGTCAGTGCAGCTTTGCCCCAGTGCAGCCTTGTCAGTGCAGCCACGTCAGTGCAGCCTTGTCAGTGCAGCCATGTCAGTGCAGCCTTGTCAGTGCAGCCTTGTCAGTGCAGCCTTGTCAGTGCAGCCTTGTCAGTGCAGCAATGTCAGTGCAGCCATGTCAGTGCAGCCTTGTCAGTGCAGCTTTTCTCCAGTGCAGCCTTGCCCCAGTGCAGCTTTGCCCCCATGCAGCCTTGCCCCAGTGCAGCCTTGCCCCCGCGGGCAGCCTTGCCCCCGTGCAGCTTTGTGGGATCGCCGTGATCCCTGCCGTCATACACAGCCCTGTGTAAATTTAAATATGGCGCCGAGACTGCAGGGACTCGGCGGAGCGCTGATACTCATAGCCGAGAGTCCTCGGGTTTTCTCGGCGCCGCTTACAGTCCCGCCCAGTTCCGCCCTATGGGCGGGACTGTAAGCGGCGCCGAGAAAACCCGAGGACTCTCGGCTATGTGTAGCATCGCTCCGCCGAGTCCCTGCAGTCTCGGCGCCGTATTTGAATTTTCACACGGCTGTGTATGTCGGCGGCGATCGCGGCAATTGCCGCGATCGCTCCGATCACACACAATTGGGGGGGGATCGGCCTATAACACGCACCCACGATTTTCCCCTGATTTTCAGGGGAAAAAAGTGCGTGTTATATGCCGATAAATACGGTACATGCCCCTGTTGAACAGGGGCTGAAAAATTAGGCCTTAGGCACTGGTGCTGGTGCCACAACACTGCAACCCCTCACAGATACTCTAGTTGGAATGCTGAAATGAGCCCTGCTGCAAAGTATTGCATCAAAAATTGTAATTACATGCCCCTGTTAAACAGGGGCAGAAAAATTGGGCCTTAGGCACTGGTGCTGGTGCCACAACACTGCAACCCCTCACAGATACTCTAGTTGGAATGCTGAAATGAGCCCTGCTGCAAAGTATTGCATCAAAAATTGTAATTACACCCCCTGTTAAACAAGGGCTGAAACATTGGGCCTTAGGCACTGGTGCCACAACACTGCAACCCCTCACAGATACTCTAGTTGTAACGCAGAAACGAGCCCTGCTGCAAAGTATTGCATAAAAAATTGTAATTACACGCCCCTGTTAAACAGGGGCTGAAAAGTTGTGCCTTAGGCACTGGTGGTGGAGCCCAGAACCAAAAATGTTCTTACAAGCTATCAGCGTGATGATTGAGGAGGAAGAGGATAATTTCTCAGGGATAGTCACTCAGCATCAGTATAGGCAGTCTTTGAAGGGATCTGAGATTTCAAAAAAAATTATTCGGTTACATCAGCATCAGGTGCTTATCCAAGACTGATTCATTTTTATGAAGTTCAGTCGATCGACCGAGTCGGTGGACAGACGCACCCTGTGATCGGTTACAAAGCCTCCAGCAGCACTGAATGTGCGTTCCGAAAGAACGCTGGATGCAGGACAGGCCAGTAGCTCAATTGCATACTGTGCAAGCTCTGGCCAGTGATCCATCCTCAAGACCCAGTAACCCAGAGGATTTTCGGTGGGAAAGGTGTCCAAGTCAGATCTTGCCCCTAGGTATTCCTGCACCATGTAAAACAGACGCTGGCGATGGTTGCTGGAACCGGTCATACCTTGGGGCTGCGGATCAAAAAATTGTCTGAACGCATCGGCCAGACGGCCACCTTCTCCACTGCTCCTTCTTTGACTGCCCGAAGCCTCAGCAACATGTTGTCCAGAAACAGGAGTTTGTAACCTCCCAATCTCTGGGAACGCGTTGCACAGACCTTTCTGCAAGGCCTCCCAAAGATGTTTCATCCTCTGCTCCCTCTGCGATGGCAAGATAAGGTCGGCAACCTTACCCTTGTAACGTGGATCAAGGAGGGTTGCCAGCCAGTATTGGTCCTTCTCCTTGATACCACGAATACGAGGACCCTTATGAAGGCTTTGCAGGATCAGGGAGGCCATGCAGCGTAGGTTTGCTGAGGCATTCGGTCCGAAGTCCTCTGGGTCACTAAGGACGACATGGTCCGCAGCCACCTCCTCCCAGCCAGGTACAAGTCCATGTGTTTCTTGGGACTGATCCCTTAAAGACTGCTGCTGATGCTCAGTGCCAGGCTCCACCTCCATACTGACACAATCTTCCTCCTCCTCCTCGTCCTCTTCCTGTGTGATCGGATAAAGGGGGCCTTGAGAGCTAAGGAAGTCCTCCTCTTCCTGCCTCTGTTCTGCCTCAAGTGCCCTGTCCATTATTCCACGCAGTGTGTGCTCCAACAAGTGGACAAGGGGGACAGTGTCACTGATGCATGCACTGTCACTGCTCACCATCCTCGTGGCCTCCTCAAATGGTGACAGGACAGTGCATGCATCCCTGATCATGGCCCACTGGCATGGGGAAAAAAAAACAAGCTCCCCTGACCCTGTCCTGGTGCCATAGTCGCACAGGTACTCATTGATGGCCCTCTGCTGCGTGTGCAGCCGCTGCAGCATGGCCAACGTTGAGTTCCACCTGGTGGGCATGTCACAGATTAGGGGGTTCTTGGGCAGGTTAAACTCCTTTTGGAGGTCTGTCAGCCGAGCACTGGCATTATATGACCGGCGGAAATGCACACAGACTTTCCTGGCCTGCCTCAGGACATCCTGTAAGCCCGGGTACCTGCCCAAGAACCGCTGCACCACCAAGTTAAGGACGTGAGCCAAACAGGGCACATGGGTCATTTGTCCCTGTTGGAGGGCAGAGAGGAGGTTGGTGCCATTGTCGCAAACCACCATTCCTGCCTTAAGTTGGCGTGGCGTCAACCACCTCTGAACCTGCCCCTGCAGAGCTGACAGTAACACTGCCCCAGTGTGACTCCTGTCCCCCAAGCACACCAGCTCAAGCACCGCATGGCATCTTTTGGCCTGCGTACTTGATTAGCCCCTTGAACGGTTACGGAGCACCGCTGGTTCCAAGGACAAAGCACAGGAAGAGGCCATGGAGGAAGAAGAAGAGGAGGGGGTGGAGGAGAGAGGTGTGTCACAATCATTAGCATTTTGGAGGCGTGGTGGCGGAACAACCTCCAACACTACTGCACCTTGTCCTGCATCCTTCCCAGCTGCCAGCAAAGTCACCCAATGCGCCGTGAAACTTAGGTAATGTCCCTGTCCATGCCTGCTGGACCATGAGTCAGCGGTAATATGCACCTTACCGCTGACCGCCCTGTCCAGCGAGGCATGGACATTGCCTTCCACATGGCGGTAGAGAATCGGAATTGCCTTCCGTGAGAAAAAGTGGCGTTTGGGTACCTGCCACTAAGGAACCGCACATTCCACAAACTCACGGAAGGGGGCAGAGTCTACCAACTGAAAAGGCAGCAGTTGAAGTGCTAGCAATTTTGCCAAGCTAGCATTCAACCGCTGCGCATGTGGATGGCTGGGAGCAAACTTCTTTTGGCGGTGCAGCAGCTGGGGCAGGGAAATTTGCCTGGTACAATCTGACGTCGGTGTACCAAAAGCAGATTGCCCACAAGTACTTGGCTGTGACACACCTAATTCTACACCTTCATTCCTCTCAGTGCAGGTCTCAGAGAGGACTTAAGGTATAGTGGGGTTGGAGATCTCAGCTGATGAGGAGCAAGAAGAGGTCCTCTTTGTTCTTTGGTGTGGGTCTTTTAGATACGCTTGCCAACAAACTGCATTGCAGGTCAACATATGTCTGGTCAAGCATGTGGTACCCAAGCGGGAAATGTTTTGGCCACGCGAGATACGCTTGAGACATATGTTGCAAATAGCAGCTGTGCGATCTGATGCACTCGTCTCAAAAAAGGGCCACACCAAAGAACTTTTTGAATAACACGCAGAGACTGCAGCGCCCTGCACATGTGGAGCTTTGGGGTGTGATGCAGTCCATGTGCTGCCCTTAGGCTGGCCCCTGGAGGGCATCCTGCCTCGTTTGTGATGTGCCGCCTCCTCCTCCTCCTCCTCTTCCTCTCTCCTATCAGGCACCCACGTTGAGTCAGTGACCTCCTCATCCCCTCCCTCCTCATCACTGGAGCAAACCTGGCAGTATGCTGCAGCAGGGGGAGCATGACTGCCAGATTGCTGTCCTTCTTGGGCACCCCCTCTGTCCGTGCTCATGTTACTGCCTTCATCGAGCTCAGTATCATCATCAGAGCCTTCCAAACGCTGGGCATCCTCCTGGAGCATGTACCCAACACTGTGGTCAAACAGTTCGAGGGACTCCTCAGGAGGACATGGTGGGACTAGGGAAGGAGTCACTGATGACATTGAGCCGAGGGAAGAGGCCGCTGCTTTGCCAGACAAAGTACCCTGGGCATGGGTGAGAGAGGATGAGGAGGATGAGGACGGCTTGGTCATCCACTCGACCAAGTCTTCCGCATGTTGCGGCTCAACACGGCCAGCTGCCGAAAAAAAGGTCAATCGTGTCCCACGGCCACGTGCTGATGAGGATGCACCGTCTCCACGACCAGCACTAGACACAGAGCCTGCTTGCCCTCTCTTATTGGCTTGTGACTGTCTGCCTCTCCTTCTTGGCCTTCCAGACATATTAATGGCCTGTAGCTGCACTAAGCTGGGATATATATATATATGTACTGATACTGCAGCTAGCAAAATCAACTGCCTGCCTGTAGTATGAGAACACCACCAACCTTCTACAGGTAGCTTTAGCTGAACACTGTGCAGAGCTCGCAAAAAACTAACTTGTAGCTTTTTTAGCTGCCTGCGGTAGTGATAGGATCAGGAAAACACCACAAACCTTCTACAGGTAGCTTTAGGTGAAAACTGTGCAGAGCTTGCAAAAAAATAACTTGTAGGTTTAGCTGAACACTGTGAGGTGGACGCACCACACTAACTTGTAGTTTTAGCTGAACACTGTGAGCAGAACGCACAGCACTAACTTGTAGTTTTAGCTGAACACTGTGAGCAGGACGCACTGCACTAACTTGTAGCTTTAGATGAACACTGTGCAGAGGTCTCACTACACCAACTTGTAGGTTTAGCTGAACACTGTGAGCAGGACGCACAGCACTAACTTGTAGTTTTAGCTGAACACTGTGAGCAGGACGCACTGCACTAACTTGTAGCTTTAGATGAACACTGTGCAGAGGTCTCACTACACCAACTTGTAGGTTTAGCTGAACACTGTGAGTAGGACGCACCCCACTAACTTGTAGTTTTAGCTGAACACTGTGAGCAGGACGCACCCCACTAACTTGTAGGTTTAGCTGAACACTGTGAGCAGGACGCACGGCACCAACTGTAAATAGTCTAGCTGCCTGACTGTGGTAGTAATAGGATCAAAAGAACACCAGCAATTTTATTTAGGTAGCTGTAAATACTGTAACAAGACAAGCCTGCCTGTCAGTAAGAAGATAACAGGAACGGATCTAGCTGAACACTGTGAGCAGGACGCACTGCACTAACCTGTAGCTTTAGATGAACACTGTGCAGAGGTCTCACTACACCAACTTGTAGGTTTAGCTGAACACTGTGAGCAGGACGCACAGCACTAACTTGTAGTTTTCACTGAACACTGTGAGCAGGACGCACAGCACTAACTTGTAGTTTTAACTGAACACTATGAGCAGGACGCACTGCATTAACTTGTAGCTTGAGATGAACACTGTGCAGAGGTCTCACTACACCAACTTGTAGGTTTAGCTAAACACTGTGAGCAGGACGCACAGCACTAACTTGTAGTTTTAGCTGAACACTGTGAGCAGGATGCACCGCAGTAACTTGTAGGTTTAGCTGAACACTGTGAGGTGGACGCACCACACTAACTTGTAGGTTTAGCTGAACACTGTGAGCAGGACGCACCCCACTAACTTGTAGGTTTAGCTGAACACTGTGAGCAGGACGCACTGCACTAACTTGTAGCTTTAGATGAACACTGTGCAGAGGTCTCACTACACCAACTTGTAGGTTTAGCTGAACACTGTGAGCAGGGCGCACAGCACTAACTTGTAGTTTTAGCTGAACACTGTGAGCAGGACGCACAGCACTAACTTATAGTTTTAGCTGAACACTGTGAGCAGGATGCACTGCACTAACTTGTAGCTTTAGATGAACACTGTGCAGAGGTCTCACTACACCAACTTGTAGGTTTAGCTGAACACTGTGAGCAGGACGCACCACACTAACTTGTAGTTTTAGCTGAACACTGTGAGCAGGACGCACCCCACTAACTTGTAGGTTTAGCTGAACACTGTGAGCAGGACGCACTGCACTAACTGTAAATAGTCTAGCTGCCTGACTGTGGTACTAATAGGATCAAAATAACACCAGCAATTTTATTTAGGTAGCTGTAAATACTGTAACAAGACAAGCCTGCCTGTCAGTAAGAATATAACAGGAACGGATCTAGCTGAACACTGTGAGCAGGACGCACTGCACTAACCTGTAGCTTTAGATGAACACTGTGCAGAGGTCTCACTACACCAACTTGTAGGTTTAGCTGAACACTGTGAGCAGGACGCACAGCACTAACTTGTAGTTTTCGCTGAACACTGTGAGCAGGACGCACAGCACTAACTTGTAGTTTTAACTGAACACTATGAGCAGGACGCACTGCACTAACTTGTAGCTTGAGATGAACACTGTGCAGAGGTCTCACTACACCAACTTTATAGGTTTAGCTAAACACTGTGAGCAGGACGCACAGCACTAACTTGTAGTTTTAGCTGAACACTGTGAGCAGGACGCACCGCAGTAACTTGTAGGTTTAGCTGAACACTGTGAGGTGGACGCACCACACTAACTTGTAGGTTTAGCTGAACACTGTGAGCAGGACGCACCCCACTAACTTGTAGGTTTAGCTGAACACTGTGAGCAGGATGCACCCCACTAACTTGTAGGTTTAGCTGAACACTGTGAGCAGGACGCACCCCACTAACTTGTAGTTTTAGCTGAACACTGTGAGCAGGACGCACTGCACTAACTGTAAATAGTCTAGCTGCCTGACTGTGGTAGTAATAGGATCAAAAGAACACCAGTAATTTTCTTTAGGTAGCTGTATATACTGTAACAAGACAAGCCTGCCTGTCAGTAAGAAGATAACAGGAACAGATCTAGCTGAACACTGTGAGCAGGACGCACTGCACTAACTGTAAATAGTCTAGCTGCCTGACTATGGTACTAATAAGATCAAAAGAACACCAGTAATTTTCTTCAGGTAGCTGTATATACTGTAACAAGACAAGCCTGCCTGTCAGTAGGAAGATAACAGGAACAGATCTAGCTGAACACTGTGAGCAGGACGCACTGCACTAACTGTAAATAGTCTAGCTGCCTGACTGTGGTACTAATAAGATCAAAAGAACACCAGCAATTTTGTCAGTAGGAAAATAACAGGAACGGATCTAGCTAAACTGAATACAGTGTATATATATATATGCAACACCTGGGATGCATATATATACACAATACACTGTAAGTGCAGCTAAACTGACTGACTGTTCTGCCTAATCTATCTAACTCAAATCAAATGACACTGTCTCTCTGTCTATCTCTTTCAACGCCGGAACACACACTACACAGGGCCGCCGTGCAGGCGGCCTTATATAGTGTGGGGCGTGTACTAAATCCCCTGAGCCATAATTGGCCAAAGCCTCCTTGGCTTTGGCCAATTACAGCTCTCTGTTCAGACGGTGCTGTGATTGGCCAAGCATGCGGGTCATAGTGCATGCTTGGCCAATCATCAGCCAGCAATGCACTGCGATGTCGCAGTGAATTATGGGCTGTGACGCGCCACACGAATTTGGTGCGAACGGCCCATATCGTTCGCAATTCGGCAAACGGGCGAACAGACGATGTTCGAGTCGAACATGGGTTCGACTCGAACACGAAGCTCATCCCTAATCAATACCTTTGCTTTTAAAGATGGATAATAAATATTGTTGATCTTACCTACTTTTGGAAAGCTATATGATTGCATATGTTTTTTTTTTTGTTTATTTTGGCACATTAAAATCCCCTTTCTCACCATACCTCCCCTTTTGGGGGGCTCTAAAAAGACCTCACTTTTTGCCATTAACTGCCTAGGTTGCGTTAAACTTTTATTTGTACTTTAGGTATTGAATAAACCAATGTCCAGCTTTCTTCCACAGCATCAATGGGGAATACCCAAAAGATTCCATGTATTAACTGACGTTTAGAACAAACCTGGGGCATAACTATGGTGAAAGCAGCCTGTCCCACTGCAGAGGGAAAAATCCATTGAACAAGAAACAAGACTTCAAAAGAATCAACATCCTAATGGCAATGATGAAGGTCATATGCATATCTACACACATGCACATTTTACTGTTTTAACAATGTATATTTTTTGAACAAGCATTTTAAATTACTTGCACATATACTATCATAAAAATAAATACAATACAATGTACAGTATATATGATTGTATGGTAGTTAAAATGACATTCATATGTGTAAAACTTTCTCTTTACTTGGAACATTTGTAATTACAAAATACATGTTCCTCTGTTTACTGGCTAAGCTAAAAGGCAATGGATATATTATTAGTGTAATATTGTTTAATTTTGTAATAATAATGTTGTAGTACTGCGTGTAAAATGGAATAAAGCCAATACTGATGATCAAGTACATTTGTTGAAAAGCTCATGCAGTATAGAAATCTATGGACTAATTTTATACTGTGCAGGAAAGCAATTACTGACTGTATTTATTTAATATCCATCATGCAGTACAGTAAAGCCTGCTTTACTTTGACAATTGCACAGTCATGCAACACTGTGACATTTTTATAATTTTTTTCACACAAATAGAGCTTTCTTTTGGTGTAGTTTAATCAACACTGTTTTTTTTGCTAAATAAACTTATTTTCTGTTATAACATTTTGCAAATAAATAATCTTAAAGCCAAACTGTATTCTGCTACATTTCTTTGACAATAACCCAAATCAGTGTTTAATATTTAGTATGTAGGAAAGTTATAGAGTCCATAAATTAGAGACGTGGAGTTTTTTGAAGCTCTTTATGTACTTTACTTCAAAAGTTGGCTATATGATATGAAATCTCCTATTTGTTGGGGTGGTTGCCATTTTTCTATAGCTTGCTGGCTGGAATTGGTGTCAGGATACATTAGACGCCTTCAGCTGCTCTTTTGCTCTTGCTGGGTTTCTAAGTTTCCCTGCACCTTTTAGGAGGAATTGGCTGCCTCCAGACATAACTGCCCTTTATTTATCCATTGCTCCAATATGAAAACATTCAAATATAAGGGTTAGGACTACACTTTACAGAAAGGTCTTGAAAAGACATTGTGGCTTCCACATAATTTTGCGGATGTCTGCAAACAAAACATTTGTTTTTAATGTGAATTCTTGGACAGTGCCATTTTTTTTGTGTGTGCTGTGCAACGCCTTTTTATGTATACCTTACTTCAAAAACTGGTTGCCATTTTTGTAAAGGCTTTTCATTAATTACATAAACGCAAAGAAAAAGCATATGTTTATACTACCTCCTCAATATCTAAATTCTTATTATGGTTATCCAACCTGAGCAAAAAGGTATAAGTTTAGAAAAAATGGTGTAGATGCAGGAAATAATTTCATAATCCAGTTCCTGGGTTGGAATATACTGTATGGCAGTGAAGAAATCCTGAAACCTGTAGTCAGCTACCAAAAAAAAGGTGTATAGCCACTCCTGGATGTAAAATCTCAATGAACTTTCACATACTCTTAGTGCTCATTCACACCAGCTCAGTGTTTACCAGCCAATTTGATGCACTGATTTAGCGCTTCGTACTGTTTTCATTTTAGCTCCATCCACTGTCCAATATGCAGTATTTTCTTCAGATATCTTAGGAAGGTATTTGAAGGTAATACTGCATCATGGCCACTAGATGGAGAAGAAGTAAGCAATACAGTGATGATATAAAGAGCAGATGACGCTGCATTTTACCCAGGTGATCAGCTGTGTACAATCACAGTTGATCACATGTAAACACGGAAGTGCCAGTAGTCGGCTCTCCTCACTTCACACTAATAGAGTGTAAGGAGAGGAGAGCCAATTAGCGGCATCTCCTCACAGGGGAGACCTGTACAGATAATCAGGGCACTGATTATTAGTGCAGCTCCAACAGTGCCCAGCAGTGATGCCAGTCTGTGCCCATCAGTGACACCAAACTGTTTCCATAAGTGATGCCAACTTGTACCCATCAATGAGGCCATTCTGTGCCCATTTGTGATAAAAGTCAGTGCTGCCTTTCAGTGCCTATTAGTGCCTGCTCTACAGTGCCCATCAGTGTCACCCATCAATGCCCATCAGTGCCGCCTATCATTGCCCATAAGTGCCGCTTATCAGTGCCCATCAGTGCCCATCAGTGCCATCTATATGTGCTCATTAGTGCCACCTATCAGTGCTCATCAGCGCTGCATATCAGTGCCCCTTATCAGTGCCCATCAGTGCTGCATATTAGTGCCTCCTCATCAGTGCCCTTCAGTGCTGCCTCATCAGCACCAATCAGTGCCACATCATCAGTGCCTATCAGTGCTGCCTCATCAGTGCACATTAGTGAAGCAGAAAAATTACTTATTTACAAAATTGACAGAAACAAAGAAAAACTTTTTTCGATCTTGTTACATTTTTTTAGAAAAGAAAAACAAAAAACTCAGCAGTGATTTAATACCACCAAAAGAAAGCTCTATTTGTGGAGGAAAAAATGATAAAAAAACTCAAATGGATACAGCGTTGCATGAATGCACAATTGTCATTCAATGTCTGACAGTGCTGAAAGCTGGAAATTGGTCTTTGCAGGAAGGGGGTGAAAGTGCCATGTAAGCAAGTGGTTAAATATACAAGTTTGTCCTCTAAGCACAGCCTGCAGTGGATACAAATAGACTGAAAAGTAGTATCTTTAAATCAGCAGCCACCAGGCTATACAGTAAATGAGAGTCGGGAACAAACCATTCACATAGTGTCAGTTAGTGCAATGTTTCAGGATCCCATGGTCCAGAGAAAAAATTATTATAAAAGAAAACAAATGTGAAACCATGCAAATATGATTAAATATAGTTTCCTTAGAGATGGGCAAGTCTGCTTGGACTCGATTCAAGGGCAGGTTGAAAGAACCTACAGAATGTGAACTTTAATGTGAACCCCATAGGAGGTGAATCTTGAAATCAATTTTTAAACAGAGGGCATGAGGAGTTAGACACTGCCGGGGGGAACATGTAGCAATTCAAAAATGTTTATGGTGGGTAGCAGTTCTTTTAATTAGGCTTAAAGTGAAACATTAAAAATTTGCAATTTCTCTAAATTAATTGCATGGGAGATGCCTAAAACCTGTCTGCGAATTGGTTCACCTTTGAGATGTACTAAAGAAATAGTGACATTTACACAGGAAAAAAAAATGACACTAAATTACATTTCTCTTAAGCATTGTTTTTTGGGGTAGAAAACAATGTTAAAAAAATACAATTCCTGTTGGCCATGGAATGGTATAGCCACTTGATCTTGGAGCTTTGTTCAGGACTCACACCATTCCAACACCCTGCAGCAACTAAAAACTTCCCAATCGCTCCATGATGACCAGGGGATCTGCCATCTGCTGCTAGAATAACCCTATACAACCTAAAGAGCTCACAGGTTTCTTCTTGGGTTCAGGGAGGAAGCCTAAGAAAGTGTGGAAGCCTGTACGCATCGCTGACAATTGCTACAAGTCCAATAGCTCCCTCCCAAAAAACGCAACATGAGGTGAAGGCCCCCTCTAAATTCCCAGCCTCCTCACTCTCAACACCTCAAATGTCAAAGGACCGATTAATAGGACACCTTGGCAACATTAATTACCAAAGACCACCCTGCTTCTGAATGTATGAGATGCTGCTCTCTTAAAAATGATTTGCAGACAGACCTGCACAGAAATACAGTATTTCCAAACTGCAAACTAAGGTAAAAAAGTGGAAGAAAGGAACAACCTTATCAAATGCAAACTAGGGGAATATGTGGCTGCTCACATTGATTTAGTAGATGGTTATCATGAGCACAATACTGATATTCAATGGATCAAAAACAAACTGACAGACCTAGAAATGTTGATCAGACAAAACAATTTGAAATGCAGAGGGATCCCAGAATCAATTACACAGTGGGGGTTTATTTCATGTCTCCAACAGATTATCATAGACAGGGACCATAGAATCATCAAATCTATACTTTTCCTGGATTCTGTACATAGAGATATACTAGTCAGATTCCAAGTTTGTCATATAAAAGACACAGCTTTTACAGCAGCATGCATAATGGGGAAACTTCCAGATCGTCCCCACCCCCTTTCCTGGCCGGCCGGGCTGCATGCTCGGATAAGGGTCTGGTATGGATTTGGGGAGGACCCCTTACAATCCATGCCAGACCTAAGGCCCTGGTATGCCCCTGGGGGGGAACCCACGCCGTTTTTTTCATTTAAAATTTGGCGCGGTGTTCCCGCCTCAGGATTCATACCAGACAGCTGTCAGCACTGCCTGTCACTCATCGCGGTAGGAAAACAAAGTTTTCCTTTCCCGATGAGTGAGCCATCTCGGCGCTGGCTCCTGCGACGTGGCTCGCAGGTGTCAAATCTCACCGAGAAATGCAGCGAGATTGACACAATATCGCGGTCACCTACTGTACAGTATATGATGCATGGAGGAGCTTACATAACACAAGAAGGATTTTATCTTTTTCTCCCACATTCAGCAAATGGGTGGGGCTTAGGCAGGGCCTGGGGGCGGGGTAAGCACATGATTGGTTGCTAGGACATTGGTGGTCCTAACAACCAATCATGTGCTTGCCCCGTCCCCAGACCCTGACATTCAGAGAAGGAGGAGGGCAAGGACAGAACTTTCTCCATCAGATCTACCTGGCCAGGTAGTGATATCACTGCAGACAGGAAACTAGGACGCAGGGCGGGCTCGGCACAGATGTTCCAGGCTGACCAGCGGCACTGAGGGATTCAGTGAGCTGAATATCCCACTGCTGGTACCTGTAAAAATGTCTTCCCACCCCACCCCCCAAGCTCACCTCCCCCTCTTACTGCCTCACCTACCCTTCTTACTGTCTCACCCACCCCTTATTCTGCCTCACCCACTCCTCATACTGCCTCACCTTCCCCTCATACTGCCTCACTTACCCCCCCATACTGCCTCACCTACCCCTCATACCGCCTCACCTACCCCCATACCGCCTCACCTACCCCCCATACTGCCTTACCCACCCCTCATGCTGCCTCACTTATGCTTCACCCCCTTCATCATTGGGGGTGCAAGTATCTGGTCTTGCCTAGGGTGCAAAATTGTATATCACTGGGCCCTTCCTCTCCTTGAGATATACATGCCGTCCTTTCCACACCCTAATTATCCCCTTCCTAGCTTTAAAACTGTCCTCTCCAGTGCAGAAATACAAACAACCATACACAAATAATCCCCACATATAACACCTACACAAGATCCTGGGCCATATAACTTTAGCAACGAATATTTAAAAACCTATAGAAGCATATAAAATCATACTGCTAAAACTTCTACTTCCCAAAGAATTCCTTGAGGTTCTGTCACCAAAGCTAAATCTGACAAGACACAAACTTTCCCTGCCAACTATTGACCAGTCCCTCTGCTCAACACACATATAGAGATGTATGCAATTTTATATTTCATGCTTTGAAGACATCCTTCCTTAGCTTCTTCACTTTGATCATCCGTGGTTTGTGAAGGACCGACAAACTGATGGAATGAGATACACCTAATACAACCGGCAAAAAATGGTTGGATTCTTTCTCTGTTCCTTTTCTCTGGATGCAGAGAAAACATTTGACTGTGCATGTTGGTACTGCACAAAGTACTTATTCATTTTTCCCCTTTGGACTGCATAGGTATGGCCATCCATGCCCTGTGCTCATTTACTAGCACTAGGGTTATCACCTCAGTACTCCATTTTATATTACTAACTATTACTAAGTAATGGGTAAGGGTGCCCTCACTCACCTATAATTGTTGCACTCATGAAAAGGACCATTAGCAAAAGCTCTAAGGTAACATCAAAAAATACTAGGATTTCAAATCAGTGGTGTAGAACACAAATATGGTCTCTATGAAGACAATATTATGCTATCCTTAACTGATCCCATAAAGTCAATGGGGATGTTCCACAGCTGTTTAAAGGGTCAATGCCCTCAAGTCCCACATGGTAGGTATTGTCATGACCCAGCACCTTAATGATTTTATATTTACATCCTGTGGTTTCTCCTGGGCCCCAAAATTGACACTTAAAGTGATTGTAAAGTCTTTTTTTCTATAAAAATAATAAACATGTTATACTTACCTGCCCTGTGCAGTGGTTTTGCACAGAGCAGCCAAGATCCTCCTCTTCTCTGGTGCCTCTTCTGTGCTCCTTGCCCATCCCTCCTGTTGAGTTCCCCCACAGCAAGCAGCTTGTTGAGTTACAGCTCCCTGTGTCCATTAAGTCATGGAGCCATGGCCCAGCCCTGCCCCTATCTCTCCTGATTGGCTAACTGACTTTGATGACAGTGGGAGCCAATAGCACCACTGCTGTGTCTCAGCCAATCAGGAGGGAGAGTCGGACGGCCGAGACACTTGTGGACATCGCTGAACAGAGATGGGGCTCAGGTAAGTATTAGGGGATTTGAGGGGTGCTGCTGCACACAGAAGGCTTTTTATCTTAATGCATAGAGTGCAATAAGATAAAAAAAAACCTTCTGACTTTACAACCCCTTGAAGTAAACTCAACTACGAGGCCTTATTACAAAAAATTGCTTGGCAGCGTAATGATTAAATGAACACCTGTTTTTTTTGGGCCAGGAGAATTTTGATGGTAAAAATGGTCTTACGCCCAAACCATAGTAGATTTTTTCAAACACTCCCTATATCCCTTCCCACATTATACCTCTGTAAGCTGCAGGCAGCAATCAGCCAATAGTGGAGGAAAAAAAGATAACTAGATTTAAAAGGTCTATTCTTTACAGTACTAAGCAAACAGCTATAATGGGAGCCCCTAATGTTACCCAGTACTATCGCAATGCAATATTTGACCAGCTAAAATATTGGTGGACTCCTATGAAAAATAAACAATGGGCACACATCAAATAGACTCTGCTGGGTTGTAATGCTCAGTTTGCTTGGACAATCTTCCTAGGACACCAATCTTCATGCTCCTCTTTCTTCCATAGTAGCAGCTACTAATGTTTGGAAATCTGTACGCAGCCTCCACATAAAACCTCCTATGCTAACTGTGGCCTCTCTACCAGTAACCTCCTTGGAGCACTTCACTGTCCAGGGACCTTTACAAATACACGCACCTTAGAAATATGCTACTTTAAATACCCTTGAAAGTCCAGTAAGTGCTGTGAATTAGATTCTCTGTTATCACACAGGGCCTTTCAAACAATGTAAAGGCATTTCCTTTTTCTACTGTATGCTTATTCATTCTCTACAAATAGGGAAAATACTAATACTGTGCAAATCTGGGAGGAGGACCCAGCACAAACATTTCAATCCTCTCAATGTCCTAAACATTTTCCCATGTGGTGAAGACACTGGTGAAAAAGGTAGTTTTACCTCATTTGGTAGAGCTGCATTAATATCTTCCTGTGATGAACGTGTATGTCAAACCCCTGCCTTTCTCACCAACTCGTGGCAAGAACTGATCAATCTCACCCAACTCGTGACAAGAACTGGCCAATCTCACACCGCACTGTCACCATGCCAATCTCAGCGGCACCCTGCACAAATATTTTCCAGCTTGAGGGACCCAATCTAGGTGATTGTTACTGGGCTATGTTAATTAAGCAATTTACCCTTTGCATGGCCACCACCCACTTTTACTGAGAAGGAAGGAAACTCCCAATCTTAGCAATACAAACTATGCTTTTAGAATAAACTTCTGTAACACACACTGTCACCACAGACAGGTATATTTGGAGGATTTGTACTATACAGTAGCGCTCTTCAAGAGACAGGGTGTTACAAAAAGGGTGTTACAAAGAAATAAAGAGACACTAAAACAACAGAGAAATAAAAAAGGAATTGAAAAGGAAGAATACTTGTAATGTCCTGGTTCCAGCAGAGTCCAGCGAATAAGCAAAAACAGTACAGTGACTCTCAAGCTCTGTTATGTGTTACTTGGTTTGATGTTAACGAGAGCTGTCAAACTGTCCTGGCATTGCTTTTTTATTTGGGATCCAAGGGGTGTTGACAGAGGCCATCTGACAAACTAAGCATCAGAGGAGTGGTTTCTGGGATGGCACTAAGCTTATGACTATGTGTCAGAGGCAGTTTTCTATAGGTACTCATATCTCTGATTACCTACGGGGTATAGCCTGCTGTCATGCAGTTTTCCAGCTTGAACCTAGCTTCACAATTAATATAGATATGACAGGTTTCGGATGCCCAGTTCACCAAGGAAATGAATTAGGCTGGTTCTGTTCCCCGTATTCCTAGGGCAACAGTCTTTGAACTCAAAATTTTATGAATTAACTGAGAG
The DNA here is from genome assembly GCA_037952925.1 of Lithobates clamitans. NCBI lineage: Eukaryota > Metazoa > Chordata > Amphibia > Anura > Ranidae > Lithobates > Lithobates clamitans. Next base: position 1,656,627 of record JBBGZY010000660.1, on the reverse strand, counting down.
AGGTAAATATGTCCATGTTCTGGCTGTGCTATTATTATTTCATGAGTTATTAAACATGTGGAAATTTCAGAGTTACGACTGATAACCTGTCTGCAGGGATGTGTATTGGTCATCCCCTCCAACTGAGCTATTTATAATTGGTTTCTGTTAGTTCTCTGGATTCAAATTGTGGATTGGGTAATTGAAAAATCGGTGTGTCTGATCAATGATTTTATAAAGTCCTGGCCTTCAGTTAACAGTTTGTGTATTGTACAAAGTGAAGGAACGAGGGGGGAAGGAATCAGAGATGCTAGATGTATGGTTTTAAAACAGAGGAGCTAATGACAAACAAAATGTAATGCCTGAACGTGAACAAAATGGCTGCTACACACCTGCTACACACACCGCTATCTGTGAGCCCAATACGCATGACCATTACACATTCTATTTTGAAAATATGTTTTGCCTTTATCTCTTCTGTCACACAACTTAATATCAAAATGGACCCTGTCTTGGCCCTACTTCCTTTAAACACATAACATTGGCCATTTGAATCTCTAGCATTCCTCTAACACTGATAGCTGCTAGAAAATCCAAAGCTATTGCCTGGAAACAAAAATGCTCCCCAAATGCAGAAACACAATTCAAGCATAAGGTTCACCATAAGAAATAGTAAGTGGGAAATCTTTAGGAAGCTTTATGCCCTGTACACACAGTCAGACATTGATCGGACATTCCAACAACAAAATCCATGGATTTTTTTAACAGATGTTGGCTCAAACTTGTCTTGCATACACATGGTCACACAAAGTTGTCCGAAAATCCGATCGTTCTGAACGTGGTGACGTAAAACAGGTACATCGGGACTATAAATGGGACAGTAGCCAATAGCTTTTGTTTCTTAATTTATTCTGAGCATGCATGGCACTTTGCGCGTCGGATTTGTGTACATGCGATCGGAATTTCTGACAACGGATTTTGTTGTCGGATAATTTTATAGCAAGCTCTCAAACTTTGTGTGTCAGAAATTCCTATAGAAAATGTGTGATGGAGCCTACACATGGTCGGAATTTCCAACAACAAGGTCCTATCACACATTTTCCATTGGAAAATCCTATCGTGTGTACAGGGCATTAGAGTGATATAATGCTACATTACAGTAGCATATCTTAAATCTATTGAGTATACCTATTATCATTCTCCCAAAGTGTGGTTTTCATACCTATTTAGTGCACTGCTTAATGTCATACAGTATACTACAATTCCTCTTGCATACCTCTTTTTGGTATGATAATTTCCCGGGTATTATATCAAAAGAAACTTTTAACAGCATTATTCAGATGGAGTTGACCTAATCTATTGCATTTTTTCATATTCCTGATGTGTTGTTTTCATACCACTTGTCTCTTCCCCTCCCTTATATTGTTGAATTCTCAACCCTACATTCCATTTTTGCCTGCTGATACACGTATAATTTTATCATAGGTCACTACAATCTTCCAATATTATACATTAAATGGCTTCTCTCTTTGCTGTGTTCATCTATTCTTTCTTGCATTTCATATCATTCTTTTTGGGAACCGTAAACCTGCTTGGGAAACTATACACCTGTGGGTGTACCCAAGCAAAAGTGACATTTACAAAGAAAAAAAATCCAATTTTAATTGCTGGCCACTAAACGAAATTCCCTGGATGCTTTTTTTTCTGTTTGTACACAAAGTGGCCAGAGAGTCCCTTTATTTTTACCAGAAACTTATACTAGATAAGGTTTTGATATGGATTGTAAGAGGGACCCCACAGAAAAAATGGTTTGGGGTTTCCCTTAAAAATATATACAGGACCCTTATCCTTGTTGAGGATTTCGTGAGGATTTTAACACAAGAAAAAAAAAGCATGGGGTGCCCTTCAAAATCCATTTCAGGAAAGGGAGTAAGCAAACTTGACCCCCCCTCCTGAACCATACCAGACCACATGCCTTCAACATGGAGATGCTGCTCCTGAGACATCATGATGAAACTCATATAGTGGGGCTTCTGATAAACGCCACTTCCACTTAGCGGAACACAAATCGGTGTTCCTAGCCTGTATTTCCTACCTTTTATCTCCTGTTTATATTTAAGTGTAATTTTACCTTTTTTTGCCACATAAATAATACTGAACCGAGAGGCTTCCTTATCTTTTTATCTATATGCTAATGGAGTGCTACCGAGGTTCTTAAAAACACAGAGGCATTTTAAAAGTATAGAGGTAATATCCATACAAAGATCCAGGGGACTGCTTGGAAAGGGCCTGATGATTATATACCATCAAAAGAGGAGAGGCCATTTATTGGAAAAGTGCATTTTGACTTCTTATAATAAAGAGATCAATACGTTCTGGTTAGTGCAGTGTGTACACTGTGGGTGCAAAGGAGGAGCACTTACCATTTTTTTTCACTTTATATGATCACATGGTGGGACTATTTATAGTATTAAGCACTTTATGTTTCACAAGGATTTGATTGCACATTAAGGACACTCGTTAAAAGTTTTAATGTAAAAGAGTGCAGTCACACATCCCTTAGGGGATATTTGGTTTACAATATGGCAAGGGTACTTTGCCAGAGGGTCCCTCCTTGCAAAGCACTTGTCCCAATATTGATGAAGACAAGAACCCTTTTTCCACATTTCTGGTCTGATGGATGTGAAGGTCTGCAGGGAGTGGGGTAACTTATAAGAATCTGGAAGCCCCCTTTAAAATAAGGAGGCCCCCCAGATATGCAGAGGCCCCATCATAAATAAACCCTGGTTACTAATTCACAAAAGAAATATACAATATAAAAAGGCACATTACATGTTGATATGTTCTTTATTAGAAAAAAAAAACATGTCTCACAGTGCAAATCATGTCATCCAGCAAAAAAAATAAAAAAATAAAAAAAAGGCATTGACCCAAGGATCTGATCAACACTCAATGATAGACTCCTCACTGCAATTAATATTTCCCAACCAGCTGCTGGAAAAAAAATGTACTTTGCAGTGAGCAGTCCACTGTGAGCAAAAATGTCTGCATGTTTTATTTTGGTGGGTCATTGGAATCATCATTCATCATGATTGATGTGGATCTATATCACTGGAGGACATGATTGACAGTAGATTTATACCACATGAATTTGTATTGATAATGCCCCTATATAATATTTTTCAATATATATATTAATATATTAAAAATATAATATAAGGGCTTCATCAACTGTTTAACTTACTTTTACTTTACTTTTTTGTGATTAAGTAACCTGGGGCTACTCATTCACATAGGAAGGGGTGAATATCTGGGAGCACATTATTTTAAAGGGGCTTCTAAATTCTAATAACCCCCTTCCCACAGACCACCTCATCTACCAGGCCAGGGATGTGGGGAGGAGGCTATTGTCCTCAGTTACATTAGGACAAGGTGTTAGAAAGTTACACTTCTTATGTTGATGCATGAGGCCTGGTATGGTTTAGGGAGGCATATTCGCTATACCCCTTTTTTGATCAGCCACACTGCATGCTGGAATATGGGTCTGGTATGGATTTTTGGGTGAACCCCATGCTTTTCATTGTTTTGTTTTTTGCTTTTGACACCTGTTTTAAAGCTGGATTCACATCTATGCAGTTTTAGTGCTTTTTTCATTTTGCAGATTTGCACTACAGTCCATTTAACATTGTTTCCTATGGAACACGTTCTGTAGTGCAACTCTGCAAAATGCAAAAAGCACTAAAAATGCATAGGTATGAATCCAGCCTAAATCAATACCAGACCCCTATCTAGGATAAGGATCAGGTATCAATGTTGGGAGAAATTCCCACTTTTTTTTTTTTGAACAGCATCAAAAATTAAATGGCTGCTGAAACTCTTGCAGGAGCCTAATCATTCGTTGTTATGGAGCTCCATAACAACCAATGACACCCCTTAAAAAAGCACAGCTTTTCCCCCTAAAAATATATGCCTGACCCTAAATAGGTTGTTTACCATAAATAGGGTTGTTAGCAGCAAATGTCTTTTTGTTGGTGGCTGAGTTTGTTTTCTAAGTCTGGCATATGCAGGTTTATTCTGCTGCAGTGCATAAGCCCTTCAAATTCCAAATGAAAGTACACTGGCAAATCTCTACCTCATTTTCCAACACACCTAGTGATTCTTTTAATGTAACAATCACTGGTCACAGATGTCTTGGAAAGCCATTTGCCCTATATCACTGTTCAGCATTGGCAGTATTTCTTACTTTACAAATTGCCTATTTTTGTTTATGCCAAGAACTGGAATAAGTGTTATGTCCAGTTCCAAGCTGTACATAGAAGTGAGATGAAGACCAAACTCCTGCAACGTTTATGCCTTTGAAAGTGGAAATACTGTATGTACAACACCTTGCAAGAACTATAGATAAAAACATTGCCCTACTATAGAAAATAGCAAAAAAAAGTTTTTAAAACAAAGTGCACACAAGGAAAGAACCATCTTAAAAAAGAACTATAATGAGTATTTAAAGCTCTGCTGGTCATGTATCTATGCTTGCAAAACAAAAAATTGACCTATTTTCAAGAAAATCAGATCAGATCCGAACCCCAAAAGAAGCTGTCACTCCTGCCCACTGCTAACCACAATTCAGACTCAAAACGTGCTCATACCTAATTCAAAGCACTTATTGAAAAATGACAAAGTGCTGTCTGTACGTTGACCCCTGGGGCGCAGGATGAAGTATGGTGAGACCTTTTTCTTTAACCCTAAAAGATTTTTTTTCACAATTGTGCGACTTGTCTTGTGACTTTGGACATCAAAGTCGCATGACAAGTCGCAGTCCATTCTTCTTAATGGCGCCTATTCAAATCAGTGCCTCTTGAAAAGGTGCGTGCACTATTTTGATTTGACTTTGATCCAGAGAGTATAAAGTCACATCAAAGTTGCATCAAAGTAACGCTCCAAAGTCACACTGGTAATCGTGCGATTTTGGAGTTGCACAAGTGTGAAAAGAGTTTTAGACACTTAACATGTAATCTTGTCATACACCAATTACATATGTATGCTTTAACTTAAGAGTACTTTTTAATAACACAAACAGTAGTTTAATAAAGTACAGTCTTCCAAAATTTCCAGCCAATAATCACCTTTCACTTTTCTGTGTGCTTGGAACTGAGGGGAAGTGATTACATCTCTACTATATCAGCTACTAAAAGATACACATGACTTCTTTGCAAATACCATAAGATTTAAGACGAAGATAAGTTAAAAGTTTATTTATCTCTAATAAAGTATATCCTACATTCCACCCTTGCTGTCTACTGTAAAAATCTACCCTTTGATGATGCCTGGTCCTCCTTATAGCAAAAGGACACACAATTCTACCACAGTTAAATAAAATTGCTTAAAGTTGTGGTTTAGTTTAAACTTTTTTTGGAGGGATACAGCACCAGGGACATAACTTACCTCTAAAACAGGTATTATGAAAATGGGTGCACATGCTGCTTTAAGAAGAAAAACAAGTGATTTGATACAAGTAATTAAATCAAAATAAAAAAACAATGTAAAAAATACAACTTATGAGGTGCATGCGCGGAGCCGTCTCAGCTAGACATGTCAGCTTAGTACCGACCGGGACCCGACGGCCTCTTTCACTGAGTCAAACAGGACTGAAAAGACACAGGATAGTATATAATCTATCCCCAGAGTAAGTGGGCATATATTGGAACTATGTACAGCGGGCGAAAAGCTAAACTGAGGCAAGTAAAGTCACAGGACTCGCTGACTAAACCCACTGTTAGAATGGCGGCAGCATCCTCTTACCGTTCCTCACAGCCTGCCTCACAGCCTGTCTCACAGAAACACTATGAGTCACCCTCCTCAGCAGCACAGTGAGCCTGATTTTACCTCAGGAATGACCCCTCTTATTCCATAAAATTCCACTATTTGCCCTGACTTATTGTCTCAATTTGAAAGGGTCTTACACAAGGCATTACAGAACACCTCAGATGCCATTACAGACAAATTGACACGTGAAATTCGTGAAGTGTGCCGCCGCACTTCAATCCTAGAACAAAGGATGGATGAATTTGATATCACTACCTCAGTTCACACAGAAGACTTGGAGTCCCTTAAAGAAGATCACACTAATCTCCAAACTCGCCTTGAAGACTTTGAGAACAGAGCTAGAAGATCTAACCTACGGATACGTGGTATCCCTGAGGAAAATGAAGATTTACAATCGACTGTAACAGCACTCTTCCAAGAACTTGCCCCATCAATACCGATCGAACGTCTAGAAATGGACAGAATACACAGAGCCCTAACTTCACGCAATGCAGATGGACCACCTAGAGATGTTATACTGAAAATGCATTATTTTCGTACCAAAGAGCAACTTATGGAGGCGGCAAGAAACAAAGACTCCTTGATTTTTCAAGGACACAGCTATCAAATCTTCCAAGATCTGTCTCAAATTACACTTCTCAAGCGCAAGGAAATGAAACCACATCTGCAAGTTCTTCAATACCACCGCATATCATATCGCTGGGGCTTTCCTTTTTCTCTTCGTTTTTTATACAAAGGTACTCTATACACATGCAAATCAACGGAAGATCTTCTCAATGTAATTAAAGACCTCTGCCTGTCCACTCCAACTGCAACTACAGATGGACCCAAATGTCAACTGTCATTTTTACCTCCCCCACAGCTCCAAGATCTTCAGGACCCTCAAGCAACTCAGGCTCCACTCAGCCCCCACAAAAGAGGATGCTTTACTTCGTCACCTCCTGCTGAAGAAGATATTACAGACAGCTGAACTCTAATTGGGTGATACCTATTTAATCACTTCTTTTTTCTTACTATTGATGCAATACTCTCTCTCAACCATACCACGTTATACCTTTGTAGTAATACAATACAATATCCAATGTTACCTATTAAACCAATAGGATACTTCTCCAATACAAATTATTTTTAAATTGTTATATCCGTTATGATATTGCTAGAATTCGGTTGCTTTTATTAGATCTACTCTCATGGATCTATCTTTAGCTGATCTCTAACCAGTTGCCTAAGGGATATACCCTGCAGCTGCATCCTAGTCGTTCTAATGTTTTAAATCATATAGTTTGCATATATCCTTAGATGTTAGCTGTTAAATAGGTCTAATAGCTGATCTCTTCAAATTTTCTTTTTCTCTTCTGAATAGTTAATTTACATAAATTGCAAAGGTTTACTTAGCCAATTGTGTTTGGAATTATTTTAAACTAAAATATCATATAGATATTAACAATTTTTTCTTTTTTTCCAAGTTTAATTTACATCTTTTGACTCATCAGTTCAATGATATCTAATACAATGATATCAGTAGGCTGTCGTAGTCCCTGGGACAGTTCACTGCACCTCCTTTTTTTTCCTCGAGTACCCAATATTGATTGGACGCTCTTTGGAACATCTCTATCTCTTGGTTGGTGATTTATCACCACCCCTTAGATATTAGCTCCACTTAGGAGCAACCTTTTCTATTTTTTCTAAATTCTTTATTTTTTTCCCTTTTTTTTTTTGTTTTGTTTTGTCTCTCTTTAACTCATTTTATACTAGTGTATATCAATATTGCACAACCCTTGCTGAACTTCTCTTTCATATTTCTGTTCCATAGAGAAAATCTACATTCCCTAACACTTTTACACCAGAGAAATACCCATCTTCAATAATGTCTTCCCTGAATATATTAACGCTTAATGTACAAGGTCTTAACTCTCTTCCAAAGCGCACTAAAGCCTTTAATTTTTTCTCCAAACTATTGCCTACAAGAGACACATTTTATCCCACAGTCCACACCAAAATATTTCAGCCGTAAATACCCACAAGTTTATACAGCATCTGCCAATACTAAACAAAGGGGAGTTCTAATAGCATTCCACCGCACGACACCATTCACCCTCACCAAGGAGCTCAAAGACCCTGAAGGGAGATATCTAATCTTATCTGGATTTTTATTAGATAGTGAAGTTACTATAATCTCCTATTACGCTCCTAATAAAAATCCACTACTATTCCTCTCTCACCTTTTTTCAGTGATTGATTCACATAAACAAGGTACCCTTATTATTGGAGGAGACTCAAATCAAACAATATACCCATTCCTTGACAAATCCCCAACCCCTCATACCACACTTAAACTTTCCTATCAGAGACTACTGAACCAACACTCACTACTAGGGATGAGCTTCGAGTTCGAGTCGAACTCATGTTCGACTCGAACATTGGCTGTTCGCAAGTTCGCCGAACAGCGAACAATTTGGGGTGTTCCCGGAAAAATTCGAATGCCGCGGAACACCCTTTAAAAGTCTATGGGAGAAATCAAAAGTGCTAATTTTAAAGACTTATATGCAAGTTATTGTCATAAAAAGTGTTTGCGGACCTGGGTCCTGCCCCAGGGGACATGGATCAATGCAAAAAAAAGTTTTAAAAATGGCCGTTTTTTCAGGAGCAGTGATTTTAATAATGCTTAAAGTCAAACAATAAAAGTGTAATATCCCTTTAAATTTCGTAGCTGGGGGGTGTCTATAGTATGCCTGTAAAGGGGCGCATGTTTCCCGTGTTTAGAACAGTCTGACAGCAAAATGACATTTCGAAGGAAAAAAGCTATTTAAAACTACTCGCGGCTATTGCATTGCCGGTCCGACAATACACATAGAAGTTCATTGATAAAAACGGCATGGGAATTCCCCACAGGGGAACCTTGAACCAAAATTTTTTTAAAAAATGGTATGGATATTAAGGGGAACCCCTGCCAAAATTTTTTTTAAAAATGACGTGGGGGTCCCCCTAAGTTCCATACCAGACCTGAAGTCTGGTATGGGTTTTAAGGGGAACCCCGCACCAAAAAAACCCCCCAAAAAATGGCGTGGGGTCTCCCCAAAAATCCATACCAGACCCTTATCCGGGCATGCAACCTGGCAGGCCGCAGGAAAAGAGGGGGGACGAGAGAGCGGCCCCCCTCCTGAACCGTACCAGGCCACATGCCCTCAACATTGGGAGGGTGCTTTGGGGTAGCCCCCCAAAACACCTTGTCCCCATGTTGATGGGGATCATCCCCACAACCCTGGCCGGTGGTTGTGGGGGTCTGCGGGTGGGGGGTTTATCAGAATCTGGAAGCCCCCTTTAACAAGGGGACCCTCAGATCCCGGCCCCCCCTGTGTGAAATGGTATGGGGGTACTTGTACCCCTACCATTTCACTAAAAAACTGTCAAAAATGTTAAAAATGACAAGAGACAGTTTTTGACAATTCCTTTATTTAAATTCTTCTTCTTTCGTCTATCTTCCTTCATCTTCTTCTTCTTCTTCTGGTTCTTCTGGCTCTTCTGGTTCATCCTCTGGCGTTCTCGTCCAGCATCTCCTCCGCAGCGTCTTCTATCTTCTTCTCCTCGGGCCGCTCCGCACCCATGGCAATGGGGGAGGCTCACGCTCTTCTCTTCATCTTCTTCATCTTCTTGTTTTCTTCTTTTCTTCTCTTCTTCTCTTCTTCTCTTCTTCATTTTCTTCTCCGGGCCGCTCCGCATCCATGCTGGCATGGAGGGAGGCTCCCGCTGTGTGACGGCATCTCCTCGTCTGACGGTTCTTAAATAACGGGGGACGGGGCCACCCGGTGACCCCGCCCCCCTTTGACGCACAGTGACTTGACGGGACTTCCCTGTGACATCACGGGGAATGCCACAGGGAAGTCCCGTCATGTCCCATGTGGGTGGCCCCACCCCCCATTATTTAAGAACCGTCAGACGAGGAGATGCCATCACACAGCGGGAGCCTCCCACAGCGGAGCGGCCCGGCTACCCCAAAGCACCCTCCCAATGTTGAGGGCATGTGGCCTGGTACGGTTCAGAAGGGGGGGCGCTCTCTCATCCCCCCCTCTTTTCCTGCAACCTGCCAGGTTGCATGCTTGGATAAGGGTCTGATATGGACTTTTGGGGGGACCCCATGCCGTTTTTTGTTTTTTTTTAGCGCGGGGTTCCCCTTAAAATCCATACCAGACCTGAAGGGTCTGGTATGGAATTTAGGGGGACCCCCACGTCATTTTTTTAAAAATTTTGGCTGGGGTTCCCCTTAATATCCATACCAGACCTGAAGAGCCTTGTATGGAATTTAGAGGGACCCCCATGTAATTTTTTTTAAAATTTTGGTTCGGGGTTCCCCTGTGGGGAATTCCCATGCCGTTTTTATCAATGAACTTCTATGTGTATTGTCGGACCAGCAATGCAATAGCCGCGAGTAGTTTTAAATGGCTTTTTTCCTTCCAAATGTCATTTTGCTGTCAGACTGTTCTAAACATGGGAAACATGCGCCCCTTTACAGGCATACTATAGACACCCCCCAGCTATGAAATTTAAAGGGATTTTACACTTTAATTGTTTGACTTTAAGCATTATTAAAATCACTGCTCCTGAAAAAATGTCCGTTTTTAAAAAATTTTTTTGCATTGAACCATGTCCCCTGGTGCAGGACCCAGGTCCCCAAACACTTTTTATGACAATAACTTGCATATAAGCCTTTAAAATTAGCACCTTTGATTATTCATGTTCGTGTCCCATAGACTTTAACGGTGTTCGTGTGTTCGAACAAACTTTTTTCCTGTTCGCATGTTCTGGTGCGAACCGAACAGGGGGTGTTCGGCTCATCCCTACTCACTACTTGATACCTGGCGAGAACATAATCCTGCAAGAAGACAGTATACATATTACTCTCATCCTCATAAACAATTTTCCCGTATAGATCATCTTTTCGTTCCAGTTAGCACCTCTGCATTCATTCTGAACTCCAATATTACACCTTGTACTTGGTCAGACCATAACCCAGTCATAACAACTCTCTCCTCATTGGTTCCGAAACCCAATCATAAAACATGATGCATAAATGACAGGGTTTTAGCGAATTCTACATTTAGATTAAACTTGGAGGAAGCCATAAAAGACTATCTTACTCACAACAAGGCCTCTAATACGGATCCTTTAACTCGGTGGGAAGCCTCTTAAACCCTATGTTAGAGGGGTCTGTATTAGTCAAGCATCTCATATACGTAAGCAAAAACAACAACTTCACAAACGCCTAGAGGAAGCATTTTACAAAGCTTTTGAAACTTTTCAAGCTTCACCATCCCCACACAATAAATTAAATAATGATAAATCACACGTAGAACGTGACCTTTTTTTAACAGAATCAGCCAAGAAAACTTTACGCAAAACTAAACACACTTTTTACATGCAAGCTAACAAGCCAACTACATTTCTGGCTTTAGCACTACGAAAGACGAATTACACCCCAAAACCTATCCGCCTAAAAATTGCTAAAGATAACTATACTAGCAACCCGCTGAAAATCCTTAAAGAATTCAAGAAAAAACTAACAGAACTATACAAAGAAACTAAAATGTTAAACCAGTCACACCTAAACAATCTCTTATCTACGATTCACCTTCCTTCACTCTCTCAAACTCAACAAGACTTACTAGAGAAACCTATTACTGAGATAGAAATACAAACTGCCATTAAATCACTTAAACTTCGCAAACGCCCTGGTGTTGATGGTTTATCAGCCACTTACTACAAACGATTTACTTCACTATTGTCACCCCTCATGGTTGATGCCTTTAACCTTCTTCTTAATGATCACTATTTTCGTACAGAATCACTTACCGCCTCCATCTCCATGATCCCTAAGCCCAATGCAGACGACACTTCTTGGGCTAATTACAGACCAATATCTATCCTTAACATTGATATCAAAATTTTAGCCAGGATTCTCTCTTCCAGACTCAATCCTATAATCGGTTCTTTGATACATAAGGATCAAACTGGATTTATTCCCTCAAGACAAGCAGGCGACAATATCTGCCGAGCCACAATTCTAGCTCATATAGCACGTTCCCGCCGTATTCCTACATGTTTCCTTTCATTAGACATACGAAAGGCATTTGTCACCCTATCATGGCCTTATCTACATTCTATTCTTAACCAATGGGGATTTGGTCCACATTTCCTCAGATGGATCACTACCTTATACCATAATCCGAAAGCGCATATTGCATACTCAGGATTTAAATCTGATTCTTTTAATATAGAAAGAGGAACTAGACAAGGTTGCCCCCTTTCCCCTCTTCTTTTTGCTTTATCAATGGAACCCCTAGCCCAACTTATTAAAACTAACCCAAACATTAAAGGTTTAGAACTTGGCAGCTACCATCATAAATTATGCATGTTTGCGGACCATGTCCTAATATTTTTAACATCATCTATATATCAGCACCAACTCTTCTTGATATTCTCTCAAAATTTGAACGAGTATCGGGCCTCTCAGTTACTCTACACAAATCAAAAGCTCTAAATATTTCACTACCTCCTGATCTTTACACCCAATTAATTCCGTACCATTTGCATGGTCAACGATTTCTATATCCTATTTGGGAGTCAACTTTACGTCTAACCCAATGGATCTATATGCTACTAACTACCCGCCAATGCTATCACAACTCTCTAAACTCCTCTCAAACTGGTCAAATTTACCTCTGTCATGGATGGGTAGGATTGCAGCGATAAAAATGTCTATCCTTCCAAAAATGTTATGTCTATTCAGGGTTCTTCCTATCGCTGTCCCAGCACATTTCTTAGGTATCTTACAATGGAAAACTTTACAATACATTTGGGGCAATGCCAAACCTCGATTACCTAAACCTACCCTGTATTCCCTCAGAATCCGAGGGGGCCTGGGTGTACCAGACTTTACCAAATACTATTATGCAGCACAACTGTCACAATTAACTAAATACCATGCTACATCTGAAATTCCACTATGGGTGGCATGGAATCGGTTGACTGAGATCCTCTTTCTACAGCAAATCTTTTATGGCTTTCTCCATCACAACGTCAGAAGCTTACTAATCCAATTACCAAACACAGCCTTTCAATCTGGGATAGACTAAAAACTCGATTTGGCCTCCAATCTTCACACAATCCTCTCCTCTCCTTCTTACATAACCCATCATTCTACCGGGCCTGGTCTTCCCCAACATCTTTCCTAGCTTGGTCAAAAGCGGGATTAACGAGGGCATATCATTTCTATAAAACCCGGGTTATCACACCCTTTTCAACTCTCTGTGAAACATGTAATATCCCCCACTCAGAAATGTTTAGGTACCTACAAATCAGAAATTTCCTGTCTACTAATGCACCTTCAGACTTGACGTCTCCTAATCTCACCGTATTTGAAAAAGCTTGCAACAATGATCCTCATAGAAGAGGACTCATCTCAGATATATATACTCAACTACTCTCACACAACTCTTCATCTCCACTGACTTATACCACAAAATGGGAAACAGACCTTCAATTACAACCCGAACAAATAAACTGGTCCCAAATATAGAATAATACCAAATCAGCATCACCTAATATTGTCGCTCTCAAAACTAATTACAAAGTTCTCACCAGATGGTACCTAGTCCCTGCCAGAATCCCCAAGTTTTCTCCACATTACCCGTCCCAATGCTTCCGAGGATGTTCAGCACTAGGATCACACATGCACATATGGTGGGAATGTAAAATGCTTGCTACTATGTTTAATATACCTTTGCTTCCTGATCCAACCACAGCACTCCTAAATGATAAACCAAATATTTTATCACACCGCCAGTTTATGCTTATGCTCTTCATAACCACAGCAGCCAAACAGACCATAGCGAAAGCATGGAAATTTGACTAACTCTGTATTTTGTCATTTAAGAACAGAATAACTCAGTTCATGATCCACGCAAAGACCGAAGCAATCTTACTTGACAATTTATCGAAGTATGTAGCCTTATGGAGACCATGGTTTGAACATTTCTTACCTCCAGGATTCGATAATTCATTATTTCTTCTTTGAAGACAATATATGGACAACCTATAATGTTACTATAAACTATACATATTGCCTTTAATTAGTGGTTTTCTTTGGTAAATCCCCCATGTCCCATCCCCTTATCTCCTTACCCCCAACACTGTGCAGTAACAACCCCTTCACTTACTACTTAACTTTCTTGAAGTGTGAATGACTAAAAATAGTTGGAAAGACTTATTTAATCTCCAGATGAAGCCAAGCCATATTGCAGGAACTTGGCCCTGGAACTATTTACTGATTCTCCCCCAATTATCTTACTTCCTTTTCTCTATTATACTTACTTTTCTGCATCTTACCTTTCCCCACACTTCTTAATAAACTTATTCCAACCCCATACCTCCTATACTTTACCTTTAATTTGTATAATTCTTGTATTCACTTAAAATGATATAAACGTTTATGATATATTGTGTGTTACTTTTCATACCATAATCACCTATGTGATGCATTACAATTGCCTGTTATTTTATATATCCAGAATGTTATTATCTTTCTTTGTAAACCTGAACTATATTTAACTCAAAACAATAAAATATTTTAAAAGAAAAAATACAACTGATATGTTATCCATCCATGTGGCCCAATTTATCCACATGACCTAATGTATCCATGTGAGAAATGTGATTCCTTAATCCAAATAAATACTCATGGTTGTGCATACACATATGAAATAATACAAATTTCATACACAAAATAAATATCTAAAATCACCAAAATGAATTAACAGTGTCACAGATAAATAAATAGGTAACCAATCAACAGTTCATATGATGCTTATAAAAAAGTTCCATACGCATCCACCAAATTGGTCCTAGTGCACTCAGTTACAATTAATAGTAAAGTGCTGTAGTGCTCAGCACCTCTCCTCATGACCAGCCTCTTACCAAATGAAAATGATCTCAGATCATAGAGATCAAAGAAGCGCTTTAGCTGTTATACAGCAAGTGACTCCTCCGCCTAATTCCCGGAACTCAGCCTCCACAGGAATGTTTCCCCACTGTGGTTTAAATGTCATCCACAGCCAAACAAACCCAAACAGAACACAAGAGAAGTCTCATAGTGTAGTAGACTCTATTACCATTTATTAAAAAGCTAATTTACATACAAAGACAGAAGAGATCAAGCATGTAAAAACATACAGGACCACTGCGGGACCCACTGGCATGCGTAATGACATCACCAAGCTCCTCTGCCTCAACTTGTTTCCCCCAAGCAGGCTTCTTCAGGATAGGAGACCAGCTAGGGATGTCACAAGTGTGATTTAAATAACACATACAGAGCAGGAGCTAACCTCTTCTAGCCAATAGAAACACTCTTACCGCACAGTATTCATATTACAACAGCCTACTGTGGACTGCAATCCAAGCTCAAATACGGGCAAGGGTACATACTAATAAATTAAAGGCTTAGTGCCTTCTTGGAAAGTTGTTTCAAGTTAAGTTATCAAGGTAAGTTTTCAACAAAGTTTTTTCTTGATAACTTACCTCTATTAAAGTGTATTCTACATCCTTCCTGCTACTGGTTACTGTAAAAATCCACCCTTCAGTGATTTTCAGCACAGCAGTAAATTTCTGGCATTGCATGTTTAACTTGCCTCAGTTGTACCAGTGAAGGATCGGTCTGGTCGATGCCCCCTTCTGCCACTCCTTCCTTTCACAGAACATTTACAGTATTATGTTCCAAGAATATAAAACATTCTGTAAATATAGGAGAGGCAAATGAATGACATGATCCCCTTACGCCGATCACAGAAAGGTTTCTGTGGAAATAATAAAGTTGTTCTGTGAATGAAGGAAGGGGAGCAATTCTTTACTGTTACGGTTGGTGGAAACTAATCTTTGCAGCAGCAGAAATTTACTGCTGTAAAGAGTCCTTGAATCACTGAAGGATGGGTTTTTACAATAATCAGAAACAGGCAGGATATAGGATACAGTTTATTAGAGGTATGTTATGTCCCTATTGCTGTGACCCCTTAAAATGTTTAACTAATGCAGGGATCTGCTGCTGTCTACTATCTGTATTTGTAAATAGCTGTTGCTTTTTAATTACCACAGAGTTAGTTAGTTATAGAAAAATGCTTCCTGTCCCTGCTAGCTGGGTCAGAAACCCCAATTGTAGAATCTACCTACCATCACTGATTCTGTCTTCAGGTCTTCAACACCAAGACAGTGCCTTATAGTGAGGGGCCCCTGCAAGTGGACTGTGCTGCAACGTTCACCTGGAGGTATATCTATTGATAACTATATATGCCCAGGTGTATGTGCACAAATCCATAAGGACTCCTGTTGGGCCCTTTGTTGTTTGTACATTGGATGCATGTACCATACTGATATGTAGCTTTATACTTTTGATTAATGTCATATGCTGGCTGCAGTAATTCCTCTTCTCCCAAAGTTTTTGATTGAATTACTGGTAAATTTCCCAGGAAGGGAATCTCCTCTGCTCACAGTGGTTGAAGCAATGCCAACTTTATTATTAAACCCAATCTTAAACTTAGCAAAGTTGCTGGTTCTCTTATTTACATACATGTTTAGCACAATACCCTGTTTGGGGGTGCCATTTCCCATAACCCCTCCCCTCCATTCCCAAAACACTGCTACACTAAACTTCAGCCTTAAGCAGTCTTGTTTAACCTTGGTAATATTATGTATCCTTTTGAAGCTGCTATGGTGAAGTAAGGAGAGCTTACATTCTTTATTTGAATTAAAAACCATTACATATGATGTAGTGTTTATATGAGCTGCTCCAGAAAGTGTACAGTGTGTAGATCCACTGCAATGTTATTGCACATTATTGTTATTTGGCCTACCTTCAAAGATAACCCTGTTTACTGGTGCATGAAGGCAAAAAACACCAAAATATATGAACAAATGAAGTATGTTTAATGTCTAAACAGTATTGATTATGGGTTTGCACTCAAACTCAAATACAATGACTTTCATTTGTCCTACACTGTGCGTGTTCCCCTTGCACAAAGCTGCAATTAAGAGTCATACCCTTCCAACCTCTATTTGCAGATCAATCTTCCCTACAGAGTATTAGACAAAACAACACAGTCCTACAATTCACAAATCAGTGAACAAATTGTGTAAAACGACAGAGTGTTGATTCACCAGTACCATACATTTGGTTTCTATAATATTTTAAAGACAGCTTATTAACTGTTAACAGAATTTAAAGAGGAAGTAAACCCTTATTGGCTAATATATTTTTTGTTCTCCAGTGCCCAATTCAAGGCATTAGTAAACTCAGTTGCTATTAATATTCATCTGATCCTGTGTCACCTAATGAACAACAAAAAATAAATAAAGTTTATAAACTATTAATTTAATTGACCATGGTCAAAAAGAGATTTTTTTAGTGAACAGCATTTTTCCAGTGATAACTATCAGTTTTTATTTCTTCTTCACACTATCAAAAAGAAAAAGAAAATGTTTTTGCTGGAATTGCTCTTTATTTAAGTCAACAAAGAAAATAAGTGCAGTTGGAAGAAGATTTATAACCTGCAGCTAAAAACAGCGACTTACTGTAAAACTGTAACAATATTGGAAGTGTTCAAAAAAAGACAGGTTCAAAAAAAAGGTAGGAGTCTTTTCTGAAAGAGCAAAACTAGTACAATGCTAAAATATGCTTTGCAAGTTTTTTCAGCAAGGTTAGTAAGGTTTTTTAAGAATGTCTTTATTTTTAAGGGTTTTTAGTTTTTTTTTCCAATCACACTAGGTAACTACTATGGATACTGGACAATGTAAAGAGAAGTTTGTAACAAAAATATTTCTATTATTTGCCCAATTGTTTTTTGTTTTTTTTGTCTACCTTTTATCCTAACTAGTAAACTACCAATGACACTAGACAATGCAAGGCTTGTTGTTTTAAACATTCCTATTTTGTGTCCAAGAGCACCATTATTGTTTTGCTGTTCTATGCAAAGAAAAGACAAACATTTTTTTTTAAATCATTTCTTATAAAAGGTCACAGAAGTACAACAGCATTAACAGTACAATGAAGCAGAGAAACATGCCTATTGATAATGAAAGGACACACACACACACCTTTTTATTAATGTTTTTCTTTTGGGGTTCACCACAACTGCAACAGTATCTGCAGAATTAGACTCATGGCCTATGGACCAGAAAGAAAGCCAGATGACAAATAAGGTGCAAATATTTAAATATTTTATATGCATTAACTTATTTTATTCCATAGTGCGACAGTCCCACAACTGATTTAGCAGCATCAATACTGTTGTCCATAGACTGAGAAAGAATGTGGACAATGAAAAAGGCAAAAACAGAACAACTGCAGTTTGTTTTCCAGGGTAAAGTTACACTAATATTGAGACTTGGTTCACATATATGCAAATTGGAATGCGTTTTGAACCCATCTGATTCATATGACATTAACTTGCAGCCTTTTCAATAGCCATTTCATATATGTGCGGGCCAGCCGCAGAACGTTTTTAAAAAGAATCTGGTACGATTTTGAGCATGGTGCAAGTACCACTTCCATTATCATTAGCTTTGACAATTCGTACCTGAATCACACCTGAACCACTGAACAAAGTTGCATCAAAGGGGGTTGAAATCCTGCTGTAAAAACCAGACCACATTTATGTAAACCCTGTTGTAAGCTGAAGTTTAACCTCCCTGGCAGTATTCCAGATTGTGGCTCGGGTGAAATTTCAGTACCATTAGCGGTAACCTCCGAGCCACACTCTGGATTGCATCACAGGATCCTGGAAGAGGTTACTTACCTTGTCCCCATGATCCCCACAATATACTTCCATTGTGTCCAGCGGCCGGATCTTCCACCCGATGCTCTGTGTGTTCCGGCTCCGTTCCCTGCGAGCGTCGTGACACAGGGGGTGGAAACAGCGGCAAATTTAAAAAGTATAAAGCACAACACACACAATACATTGTAATCTTATTGGATTACATTACTGTATCAAATCATTTGACCTCAGTTTGTCCCTAGTGCTTTGTCCAGTGCCCTGCCTGCAGTTTTACTGTTATTTCTGCCTGGAAACTGGAGAACATCCATGGAATTCAAAAAGCGTGCCTCTACATCAAAAGTGGTTTATGACCTGCTTGAAAACAGCGATAGTGAATCAGAATCACTTGCGGAATTGAGTGATAGTGATTTGTGGAAAATTTGTCACCAGACACAGAAAGTGATTTCTGCGACAATTCTGCGACCGAGCTCAGTGATGTTCAGACTTGATGCTCTATTGACTGTGGTATGGATCAGGCAGCACCCGCAAGATTCCCATTTACTGGAGCACCCAGTATGAAAATGGACGTTGACCGATGAGGTTATTGAAAAAATAGTTACGGAGACAAACTGATATCAAGAGCAACTAGCTACTATGCATCAGAAGTTTTCAAGAAGTAGAAAGTGGGAACCAGTGACCAAAGATGACATTTGAAACATTCTGGGCCTAACAATACTTCAGGGAGTGGTGGGGAAACCCCTGCAGAAGTGGTATTGGACAACTAACAAATTACTTGCCACTCCATTCTTTGG
Source organism: Lithobates clamitans (assembly GCA_037952925.1). Taxonomy (NCBI): domain Eukaryota; kingdom Metazoa; phylum Chordata; class Amphibia; order Anura; family Ranidae; genus Lithobates; species Lithobates clamitans. The sequence continues at coordinate 1,637,219 of JBBGZY010000660.1, read as the reverse complement.
CACGCTCATGTCAGAGTTCAAATTTTCCCTGATAATGAAAAATTTTCACTTTGAAAACAACAAAGAATTTGTTGAAACTACTCATTGAGCACCAAAACTCACAACAGTTTGGGAATTATATCAAATGATTCTGAAGAATTTCCAACAGAGCTATGTGCTAGATAGACATATTAGCATAGATGAAAGTCTAATGGCTTACAAGGGAAGAGTCAGCTGGATACAATACATTGCATCAAAGAGAGCACGATTCGGCGTAAAATCCTTCATGCTATGCAAATCGTTTGGCAGTAAGAAGCTGAAGAATGGAGAAATGGTTGCCTGGCAGAAAGGCAAAATGATGGCACTGCGATGGCATGAGAAAAAAGATGTGCGCCTAATGAGAACAGTCCATAATATCTCCACTGTTATGGTACACACAAAAGGTGGGAAAGAAATCATGAAGTGACAAGTAGTGATAGACTATTGTTCAGGAATTATAGGTCAGCCATGACAGTCTTGCAGAACAGTTACACATTGCATCAGCGATCTTACCCCCCTCCCTTCTCTTTTAATTCATGAAATTCATAGGTTTAACTTTAGCGAACTTCAAAAGAGCCATTAGCTCAACTCAGAGACAGCAGAAACCAGCGCTTAGGCCTGTGCAGAGCTGAAAACAGCTAATTGAGTGGCAGGAGGTCTGTTTCCGTTGTCCAGGCCTATGACCAAAAGCATTAAGAATACATAGCATGCCGTAAAAGGATACCCAGAAATAATGGGGATCATAAAAGGCATTCAGAGCCAGAAGTGACCCTTCAGAGACCTCTGCCCAATTCAAAACTTAACAAATGCACACACAATTCATAAACTCAGACAGGAACATGACATATTAATAATAAGTATATCTTTGAATGGAGAATATTATACTGAACAAATCAAGGCCATACATGAATAGGCTAGCAGCTACAGAAGGGAAGTTAGCTGTCAGATATACCCTGGGTGACAAGTTTATCTGATTTATCCTATCCTAGTATCAAACAAAATTCAACGCTGAACAAATATTCTATCAGTTTCAAGAATGCATCCGGTACACATTAGGAAATATGAATAGTGGTATAAAACTGTGTGTAAGGTAGGGCCGAGATACTGTGATAAACCCAGGACAGCCCATGGACACCCCTTATGCCCCGTACACACGATCAGAAATGCCGCCAGCAAAACTCCGATGAGAGGTTTTGGTCGGAAAATGAGACCCTGTGTATGCTCCAGCGGACTTTTGCTGGTGGAATTCCTGCCAGCAAAAGATTGAGAGCAGGTTCTCTATTTTTGGTCGGAAAAAGTTCCTATCCGAAAATGCGATCATCTGTATGCAATTCCGATGCGCAAAAAGTCACGCATGCTCAGAATCAAGTACGAGATGGAAGGGCTCTTTCTGGTAAAACTACCGTTCGGAATGGAGATAACACATTCGATAGCATACTGCAAATTATTGGATCTTTTAATGCAGCACATTCTTTTGTTCTTTATATTGCTAGAATAATGAAGTTGTTTTGCTGCTGATATTCACACAGAGTTCTCACAAACTGATTTCTGTATTATTTCTCGTGATCTCATGAATAATCTTTTTTGTTTTATAAAGCCAGATCTCCATAATAATGTTTAGAATTATTTTTTATAGTCATATTTTTTTATTCTTAATCAAGATCTCCTGTTTTTTGTATTATTCTTAAATTAGTTTCTAGTGATCTCCATATTTTTTTTTTTGGTGTGTCAAGTTTCCACAACAACATTATTATCTTGTATTTTTATAAAGCTCAAGGAGGTTAGTTTGTGTTGGTGTCCCTTGTTAATTTGACATTGTATTTTTTAAATGTACTTGCCTACTCACAAACAAACTGTTCTTTTTGAAGAAAAACACATAGGCAAGTATTTTTATATAAAGAAATCTCCATTTATTCTGGCTCATAATAACAAAATAAAGAGGAAGGCAACGCTGGAGAAACTGCTTGAATTTGCGAAGCCTTTAGCCCCCAGGGCAGACATCAACTCTTTGTAAATTAAAATTGGTAGCCTGAGAAGTCCATATAATAGGGAGCACAATCTGGTCCAGGACTCCTAGAGATCAGGAACTTCAGCAGATGACATATATGTCCCCAGGCTGTGGTACTACAACAGGCTGCGTCTTCTGTCAGACCAGACTGAACCCAGGCCATCACTTTCTTGTCTTCCCTTAGATTCTCACACATGAAGCATTGGCCCTCCTCCATTTGCTGCAATTTGGCAGCTACAAGGCAGCCATAGGCCTCTTCAACGTTGGGGGGGTGTTTTCAGGGCTGCATTAGCCTCCTTAATGAGGCCCAGTGCTGACTCCTCCATGTTACTCCACTTCCTGGCCCTTTTTGTTGTAAGGTAGAGGGGAGGAACCTGGGACTGGGTGAGGCTACAGAGCCCCACCACCTCCTGGCTGACACTTACCCCCGCCTCCTCCTGGCTGACACTTACTCCCGCCTCTTCCTGTGTGCCACATTCCAGAGCCTCGTCCTGGCTGAGGTCTTCCTGTGTATGAAAAAGGGACATAGTTTTAGTTTTTGGTTCATCAATCACACACAATTTTCAGCTCATGAATGTTGAAAATTGAATGTTAATAAATAGAAAAGACTATTATTCTGAGCCCAGCATTTTTCATTCTTGTCACAATCATTTTTGGTCCCTACTGTCTATTGATATGTCAAACGCTTTTTGTTAAATCATTCATTTGTTATTAATAATAACATCTAGTTAACAACAATAATTTTCAGACAATAAATATGTTAAAAAATACTATACCTGGCTCCAGCTGGGCTCCTCTACTTCTTCCAGGATGGAAGGCCCAGGTTGGTCCTCGGAAGCCTCAGCTGGGGTTGAGGGAAGGTTGGATGGAAGTGTAGAAAGTGATTCCCTAGCTTCCATCTGGTCTTCCAGAATCCGCATCCTGTTGTAGTACCACAGGCTGGGTACATACACATCCTCTGCTGCTGCTCCTGATCGACATAGTTACATAGTTACATAGTAGGTGAGGTTGAAAAAAGACACAAGTCCATCAAGTCCAACCTATGTGTGTGATTATGTGTCAGTATTACATTACATATCCCTGTATATTGTGGTCATTCAGGTGATTATCTAATAGTTTCTTGAAGTTATCAATGCTCCCTGCTGAGACCACCGCCTGTGGAAGGGAATACCACATCCTTGCCGCTCTTACAGTAAAGAACCCTCTACGTAGTTTAAGGTTAAACCTCTTTTCTTCTAATTGTAATGAGTGGCCACGAGTCTTATTAAACTCTCTTCTGCGAAAAAGTTTTATCCCTATTGTGGGGTCACCAGTACAGTATTTGTAAATTGAAATCATATCCCCTCTCAAGCGTCTCTTCTCCAGAGAGAATAAGTTCAGTGCTCGCAACCTTTCCTCATAACTAAGATCCTCCAGACCCTTTATTAGCTTTGTTGCCCTTCTTTGTACTCGCTCCATTTCCAGTACGTCCCTCCTGAGGACTGGTGCCCAGAACTGGACAGCATACTCCAGGTGCGGCCGGACCAGAGTCTTGTAGAGCGGGAGAATTATCGTTTTATCTCTGCAGTTGATCCCCCTTTTAATGCATGCCAATATTCTGTTTGCTTTATTAGCAGCAGCTTGGCATTGCAAGCCATTGCTGAGCCTATCATCTACTAGGACCCCCAGGTCCTTTTCCATCCTAGATTCCCCCAGAGGTTCTCCCCCCAGTGTATAGATTGCATTCATATTTTTGCCACCCAAATGCATTATTTTTTACATTTTCCTACATTGAACCTCATTTGCCATGTAGTCGCCCACCCCATTAATTTGTTCAGGTCTTTTTGCAAGATTTCCACATCCTGCGGAGAAGTTATTGCCCTGCTTAGCTTAGTATCATCTGCAAATACAGAGATTGAACTGTTTATCCCATCCTCCAGGTTGTTTATGAACAAATTAAATAGGATTGGTCCCAGCACAGAACCCTGGGGAACCCCACTACCCACCCCTGACCATTCTGAGTACTCCCCATTTATCACCACCCTCTGAACACGCCCTTGTAGCCAGTTTTCAATCCATGTACTCACCCTATGGTCCATGCCAACGCACCTTATTTTGTACAGTAAACGTTTATGGGGAACTGTGTCAAATGCTTTTGCAAAATCCAGATACACCACGTCTATGGGCCTTCCTTTATCTAGATGACAACTCACCTCCTCATAGAAGGTTAATAGATTGGTTTGGCAAGAACAATTCTTCATGAATCCATGCTGATTACTGCTAATGATATCATTCTTATTACTAAAATCTTGTATATAGTCCCTTATCATCCCCTCCAAGAGTTTACATACTATTGATGTCAGGCTAACTGGTCTGTAATTCCCAGGGATGTTTTTTGGGCCCTTTTTAAATATTGGTGCTACATTGGCTTTTCTCCAATCAGCTGGTACCATTCCAGTCAATAGACTGTGTGTAAAAATTAGGAACAACGGTCTGGCAATCACCTGACTGAGTTCCCTAAGTACCCTCGAATGCAAGCCATCTGGTCCCGGTGATTTATTAATGTTAAGTTTCTCAAGTCTAATTTTAATTCCGTCCTCTGTTAACCATGTAGGTGCTTCGTGTGTTGTGTCATGAGGATAAACACTGCAGTTTTGGTTACTGAAGCCCCCCGATTCACTCGTGAAGACTGAGGAGAAAAATAAATTCAATACCTTTGCCATCTCCCCATCCTTTGTAACCAGATGTCCTTCCTCATTCATTATGGGGCCAATATGGTCTGTCCTCCCTTTTTTACTGTTTACATACTTAAAGAATTTCTTGGGATTTTTTTTGCTCTCCTCCGCTATGTGTCTTTCATGTTCTATCTTAGCCATCCTAATTGCACCCTTACATTTCTTATTGCATTCTTTATAAATTCTGAATGCTGAGGATGATCCCTCAACCTTGTATTTTTTGAAGGCCTTCTCCTTTGCTTTTATATGCATTTTTACATTGGAGTTAAGCCATCCAGGATGTTTGTTCGCTCTTTTAAATTTATTACCCAATGGGATACATTGGATAATGCCCTTATTTAATATGCTCTTAAAGCAAACCCATCTCTCCTCCGTATTCTTTGCTCCTAATATTTTATCCCAATTTATGCCTTTTAGCAAGGTTTGTAGTTTAGGGAAGTTGGCTCTTTTGAAATTCAGTGTCTTTGTGTTCCCTTCATGTTTCCTATTTGTGTGATTTATACTGAAACTAATTGACCTGTGATCGCTGTTACCTAAATTGCCCCGTATTTCCACATCTGTTATCAGGTCTGTATTGTTGGTAATTAGTAGATCTAGTAATGTTTTATTTCTAGTTGGTGCGTCTACCATCTGACCCATAAAATTGTCCTGCAAGACACTAAGGAACTGGCGAGCCTTAAATGAATGCGCAGTTCCCTCCGCCCAGTCTATGGCTGGATAATTAAAATCCCCCATTATGATAACACTTCCCATCCTTGCTGCTAATCCAATTTGTGATAGGAGATCCGTCTCCACTTCCTCCCTCAGGTTAGGGGGCCTATAACATACTCCCAGTATTATTTTCCCCTTAGCTTCATCCCTTTGGAGCTCTACCCATAAAGATTCCACCTCCTCCCTAGCCCCCTCAGTGATGTCATCTCTCACATTCACTTGTACATTATTCTTGATATATAGACATACCCCTCCCCCTTTTTTACCCTCTCTATCCTTGCGGTATAGGGTATACCCTTGAATGTTTGCCAGCCAATCATGAGAGCTGTTGAACCAGGTCTCTGAAATTCCCACAAAATCCAAATCCTCCTTGGACTTGCTACTATACTCACCTTGTGTTCTTGTGCTTTGGTTAACCTACCACTAATGCCCCCAATACTACCCTCTGGAATATCTTCCGCGCTGGCTATCACTGTCTCTGGACCCTCCTCCCCATTGCCTAGTTTAAAAACCCCTCTAACTTTTTGGCCATCTTCATTCCCAGCAGATCTGCACCCTCCTCATTTAGGTGCAGTCCGTCCCTTCTATAGTACCGGTTACCGACTGAGAAGTCGGCCCAGTCCTCCAGGAACCCAAACCCCTCATTACTACACCAGCTCTTCAGCCACTTGTTTACTTCCCTAATCTCCCTCTGCCTTTCTGGTGTGGCTCGATGTACCGGTAGTATTCCTAAGAACACTACCTTGGAGGTCCTTTTCCTCAATTTAGCTCCTAAGTCCCTAAAATCGATCTAATGGAAGCCTGGACCTTATTAAGCTCCTTCCTATATGTGCTTCTCAAGCGACCAATTTTCTTCTCCACAAACTCGATGTCTGCGTCGGGGACCAAAGTCTTCACAAATTGCAGCAGTTTCTCCAGCGATGCCTTCCTAGCTGGTTTATTTCGATATAAGGGGTTTTTAACCACCTACAAATTTCTCATATCCCTGTATCTGTCTATGAACTGGCCCATGAATTCAGGGTCGTTGAAATGGTTCATATTTGCTGCAAGACAAAACACAAGGCAAAAACAATAATATCAGGCTAAACTCCCCTAATCTTATCCCAATATAGGCCTCCATCTAGAATCAATATAGGCCACTGATGTCCCAAGTTAAAATGTTACCTTCATTATAACATTTGGCGCTTCCGGTCCTCCCTCCTCCGCACACAGAACGTTGGTTCAACCCACGCGTGTTAGCTTTATATGCACTGCGCATGCCTGAAACTCCACCCACGTTGCCCGCTCCTGACATTCTTTCTCATATATTCCCCACCCCTTCTCTTTTGCCGCAGTAGGAGATGAACATGGTGGAGACACAGCAGGTGCATAATAGCAGTAACGAGGAGGAGGAAAGCCCGGAGCCAGAAACGCCCCGATCCCAGAGAAGATTTAAAGCCTCAAATATGTGCTTTATAGAGATGGTAGACATCTTGAAGAGGGCCGACTATGATGGGAAGTATGGACCGTACCTAAACCCAAATGTGAGAAAGGCCAAGATCATGTCTAAAATTGTGAAGAGTCTGCACAGGAATTTTGGGGTATGACGATCCAAGGAGCAATTGAGGAAACGCTGGTCAGACCTGAAATTGAGGGGGCAGGATCAGTACAGAAGGATCAAGAAAGTGCTTCTAAAAAGTAAGTAGTTGTTGTGTGTTCATATTATCATTACTTGTATCCTGCTCCTTGTGCTTTTCTTTACTGTTGTACAGTATAAAATGGCAACTTTCAGGCTCTTGGGCACAGTAATTGTTCGCAGTAAACATTGTTTGTTCGCCAACTAAATACAATGTTTTTGGCAGATACAGGGTTAACTACATTTGGTCATGCTAATTTGTATTAAAAGAACTTTAGGACATTGTTGTCTAGATGTGTTTGTAACTAGAATGAAATCCAAACTTGATTAAGTGTAATGTAAGGAGAGGACACTCAGCAGCTATTTACACATCTGGACTCAGGAGCACTAGTGTGGGACACAAGAACAAACTTTTTACTGTGTCCCACACAGGTGCTCCAGTGGATACTAGGGGTGTCTACATTTGTGAAAGTTGTCCAAAAAAGGTAAGTATTCCAGCTTTTTTAAGGGAATAAATCATGTCTTCAGCTTGGAACTCTGCCCACAGAGACAATTATACCCCACTTCCAAACAATGTTTCATATTCATATTTCTGGCCACAAATATTGGTGTGCTAAGTATACCTTTTGTTTCATTCTCATAGGGGAGAAAAGACTCCGGATGTCTGAGGACACCAGGGACCCCCCACTTACTAAAGAAGGGGAACTCAGCACACAACCAGAGGATGTGGCGAAAGGAGAGGTGGAAGAAGTGGTTGAAATAGTGACCACAACTGGTGGGTGTCTGAGACCACAGCTTCAGGTAATAGATGTATGCCTGCATATTTATAATACACAGTGTGTATTTTTCTTTTAGGTGACGTGCATGTTGTGGAAGAACAATCTACTCATTTCACCACTGACAGTGCACAAAGGCTAATCCAGGACATAATGTGGTGTAGTCAGGATTTAGACTTCATAAAGGAAAAAACCAAGGAGATTGAAAAAAGAATGAAGAACATGATTGATGTATTAGGGAAAAACTCAATCCAAAAAATTACACTTTTTTTTAAATAAAATTTAACTAAAATTTGAATACAGTTTAAAAGCCAAATTTGGAAGATGCACACAGTGTGTCAACATGTGCTATCTGCCATCAGGGGATATCAATGTACACATTTTGTGGGTGCAACCCCTTCCTTGCAACTCTAGTAGGTGAGAGGAAGGGGTTGCACCCCCAAATCACGTCCATTGATCTCCCATGATGGGAGATAGCACATTTTGACATTAGGCATGGAATCAGGAGGGAAATCCTCAGTTTGACTCCCAATTTGTGTGCATCTTCTAAATTTTACAGGGGTGACATTACCCTATCTTATAAAGGCAATATCAACACATTTTTAACTATAATGTCTGATATTGCCTTCAGTTTTTCAATGTTGAACTTTGTAAGTTCCTGAGTTGTGTATGTTATGTTTTAAAACATGCCTGTTTAAGTAAAAAAAAAATTTCAAGGTAAAACTTTCTAAAACAAAGATGTTATTTTTTTACCAAAAAAGGTTTTACAACGCACATGTGCACAGGTTTTATACTCAACAATCTGTGGCTTCTTCTTTCAATGCTCAATACCACTTTTTGTATTAAGTTGGTGTTTACAGTGACAATGGGTGTTATTTAAATAATGTAAAAAACAATTGGCACTACAAGTGCACTAGGAGAACCTAGGAGACAGATAAAAGAAACACAAGCAGTAAATCAAATTCAAGATTTTATCATATCAATTTTTTTTTTTTTTGAAAATTTTTAAAAATTTGCTGCCATATAAATGGCCCCCTACCCGTAAAATAATCAACATATTTTTGACGCACTTCACGGGCACTTTGGGGGGGGCAAGCAATGTCGGCCAGCTTCCAGGGCCGTCAGTGTTGGTTCATGAATTCCGGCCTCAGGCCCAAGTGAACTAAAATGTGTGTGTCACTGGCGCAAAACTTGTCTTATCAATTAATATAAAAGTGATATCTGTGGCTGCTGCATCCAAAAAATTCTCGAGGGAAAAAATTAAAAGTGCTATGTGTGTGGATGCGCTGCTCACATTTGTACTCTCTATCTTATCTATGTGTATCCTATCTTTTAGACATAATCTTATTCACCATCCACCTATAGAAATTCATCACATTAAGCAACAACCATATGCAAATTATATAAATCATATAAAAGTCCGGTGACATATATCACATGATAATAAAGTCCCTTTATATATGCTTGCAAATCTTCCGTTAGATTGCCGTGATCGGCGTGCTCTTGTGTTTGATCAATTTAAAGTGACTTAGTGCTTCACCACCACCTGTGAGATTGGCCACTCACCAGATTTTTCTTTAAAACTGCACCTTTGGTTCATTCATAGGGATAACCACTCCACTCAAAGGGAACTTCTCCAATAGCTATACTAGGACCTTAATGTTCCTCATAAAAATGGATGAAAACGATCATCGCACAATAACGTTTAAAACTTTTATTTTATAAAACGTAGAAAAACTTTGCACTCACATATCCAAGTGCCATTAAGCCGGTACAGAGCTTTTCCAGCAGTTAGGGACGGGTGGGCGCTGCAGCCCGGTTCGCCTAGTGTGTGCTGTGCAGCCTCCGTGTGCCGCTTGCGTTCCCCCCTTGTGTCCGTTCGCGTCCTCACCAACCACGCTCGTTCCCGGTCACGTGGGTGCAAAAATCTCCCAGCAGCCTCTACGCGTTTCGCATTCCAATGTGCGTCATCAGGAAGCTGCCGTTTGATTGGTTCTCATTCTATTTATGTTGAGCACGGGCGGAAATGACTCTGCCGCCATCTTGGATGTGGGTATTCCCTTAGTTCTATTCTATTGGAACTTCCTCCCTCTTGGCGCCATTTTAACTATGGGCAATTAGCCCATTTCGTGGTTGTTCAGTGCACACGCTATTTGCCCCACTCTGCCATTATTCGTTCTTATTCCGATTTGCCCATTAGTATGCTAAAATTATATAAGTGATTTTAAACTAACCCATCTGTATCTGCTGGAGAGGCTTTCACATATTAGTAAGTTAATGGCCCTTATTGGCCCTTAGATGCTTTGGCATTAAAAACATCTTATGCACATTATTATTCCGTAGCTAATTGCTGCACAATATGTAATATGGAACAGCAAATCCTTGCTACGTCTAAAAAATTGGTTAAAGATACTAAATATGGAAATAAACAATGTAGATTAAACTGAACTAAAAAATAGGATAGAAATAAAAATAAAAATAAAAATAAAAATAAAAAATAAAAAATAAATAAAAAATAAAAAATAAAAATAAAAAATAAAAAATAAAATAAAAAATAAAAATTAAAAATTAAAAAATAAAAAATAAAAAACAAAAAATAAAAAATAATAAATAATAAAAAATAAAAAATAAAATAAAAAATAAAATAAAAAATAAAAAATAAAAAATAAAAAAACAAATATAAGGTAAAAAATAATAAAAATAAAAATATCAAATTCAAACAAAAGTAAAAATAAAAATAAAATTAAAATAAAAATGAAAAAATGAAAAAATGCTAGAATAAAATAAAATAAAATAAAAATGAGAAAATAAAATTGTAATTATAAGGAATGAAAAAATTAATTTTAATTTTAATAATCTTCCAGAAAGCAGTTGATGTTGAGTTCCACGTTCAACCCCTGTGGCCTCATCGTATCCATTTTAAATATCCAGTGGGTTTCGTTCTTTGAAACCTCCCTTCTCATGTTGGTATTCCTCCAGTTACGTTCTATTCTGTCTATTCCATAAAACTTTAAATGTTGGGGATTTCTACCATGTATGTAACATTTTAGGGACATACATGGTAGAAATCCCCAACATTTAAAGTTTTATGGAATAGACAGAATAGAACGTAACTGGAGGAATACCAACATGAGAAGGGAGGTTTCAAAGAACGAAACCCACTGGATATTTAAAATGGATACGATGAGGCCACAGGGGTTGAACGTGGAACTCGACATCAACTGCTTTCTGGAAGATTATTAAAATTAAAATTAATTTTTTCATTCCTTATAATTACAATTTTATTTTCTCATTTTTATTTTATTTTATTTTATTTTATTCTAGCATTTTTTCATTTTTTCATTTTTATTTTTATTTTATTTTTATTTTTACTTTTGTTTGAATTTGATATTTTTATTTTTATTATTTTTTACCTTATATTTGTTTTTTTATTTTTTATTTTTTATTTTATTTTTTATTTTTTATTTTATTTTTTATTTTTTATTATTTTTTATTTTTTGTTTTTTATTTTTTATTTTTTAATTTTTAATTTTTATTTTTTATTTTATTTTTTATTTTTTATTTTTATTTTTTATTTTTTATTTATTTTTAATTTTTTATTTTTATTTTTATTTTTATTTCTATCCTATTTTTTAGTTCAGTTTAATCTACATTGTTTATTTCCATATTTAGTATCTTTAACCAATTTTTTAGACGTAGCAAGGATTTGCTGTTCCATATTACATATTGTGCGGCAATTAGCTACGGAATAATAATGTGCATAAGATGTTTTTAATGCCAAAGCATCTAAGGGCCAATAAGGGCCATTAACTTACTAATATGTGAAAGCCTCTCCAGCAGATACAGATGGGTTAGTTTAAAATCACTTATATAATTTTAGCATACTAATGGGCAAATCGGAATAAGAACGAATAATGGCAGAGTGGGGGAAATAGCGTGTGCACTGAACAACCACGAAATGGGCTAATTGCCCATAGTTAAAATGGCGCCAAGAGGGAGGAAGTCCCAATAGAATAGAACTAAGGGAATACCCACATCCAAGATGGCGGCAGAGTCATTTCCGCCCGTGCTCAACATAAATAGAACGAGAACCAATCAAACGGCAGCTTCCTGATGATGCACATTGGAATGCGAAACGCGTAGAGGCTGCTGGGAGATTTTTGCACCCACGTGACCGGGAACGAGCGTGGTTGGTGAGGACGCGAACGGACACAAGGGGGGAACGCAAGCGGCACACGGAGGCTGCACAGCACACACTAGGCGAACCGGGCTGCAGCGCCCACCCGTCCCTAACTGCTGGAAAAGCTCTGTGCCGGCTTAATGGCACTTGGATATGTGAGTGCAAAGTTTTTCTATGTTTTATAAAATAAAAGTTTTAAACGTTATTGTGCGATGATCGTTTTCATCCATTTTTATGAGGAACATTAAGGTCCTAGTATAGCTATTGGAGAAGTTCCCTTTGAGTGAAGTGGTTATCCCTATGAATGAACCAAAGGTGCAGTTTTAAAGAAAAATCTGATGAGTGGCCAATCTCACAGGTGGTGGTGAAGCACTAAGTCACTTTAAATTGATCAAACACAAGAGCACGCCGATCACGGCAATCTAACGGAAGATTTGCAAGCATATATAAAGGGACTTTATTATCATGTGATATATGTCACCGGACTTTTATATGATTTATATAATTTGCATATGGTTGTTGCTTAATGTGATGAATTTCTATAGGTGGATGGTGAATAAGATTATGTCTAAAAGATAGGATACACATAGATAAGATAGAGAGTACAAATGTGAGCAGCGCATCCACACACATAGCACTTTTAATTTTTTCAGGCCCAAGTGAGGCTTCATAATTAGGAGCATTTCACTTTAAAAAGTTGTGCAGTATGCAGCATGATAACACGATGTGGTTAAGTTTGTACTCCACCATATTTATTGCTGTTAGAAATAGGCGGAACCAGTTGGCTATTATCCCAAAGGTATTCTCCACAACTCTTCTGGCTCTGGCCAACCTGAAATTAAAAACCCTCTTCTCCGGGGTGAAGGTCCTCTGGGGGAATGGCCTCATCATGTGATCACCCAGACCAAATGCTTCATCAGCGATAAAAACAAATAGGAGTCCTTTGACGTTCAATCCCAAGCCACCACTCTGGAGACGTCGGAAGAACTCAGTCTGGGCAAAGACTCCACCATCCAACATCTGGCGATTCTTCCTCACGTCCACATATAAAATCATATGTCGCCGACACCACCGCAATCAACACGATACTATTGAAACCCTTATAATTAAAATAGTATGACCCGGAATGGGGTGGTGGGAGGATGTGGAAGTGTTTCCCATCGATTGCTCCTCCACAGTTGGGAAAGTCCCAACTGTCAGCAAACTGGGAGGCCACAGTCTGCTATTCCTGTGGCGTTGAAGGAAACTGTGGAGTCAAATCAGAAAAAAACAAATTAGTACTTTTGCACATAACATTGCAAGCAGATTAGACACAAATATTCTTTGCCAACATCAGTATAACATTTATGACAGTAATTCTGCGCTTAGGAGTATAAAAACAAGGAAAGACTGCTACCCCCATATAAATGAAAATCACCGAGGTGAAATCCAAAAAGTAAAAAAGTTATAAACAGGGGAATTGGCGCTGTCCAACTATATGTGCATAGGTAGTGATTCATACGAGTGCAAAAAAGATTTGTAAATGCGTGTACCAAATATTAATATTGTGCATGTAACAAATGTGTTTGCAAGGGCTGAGGTATCTCAAGTGTAAACAGTGCACCTAATAGGTGTAATGTGATAAAGTGCAACGTGCTCATAAAATATATGCGAAAATATCATTATACCAAATAATTATATAGTGTATAAAGAATTAGCTGGAAAATGGCAGAAAAAACATAATCCAATATATAAACAATTGTGGCAATCAAACCAATATTTGACAATCCGAGCAAACTATTATTAGAAAGTAAAAATATAGAAATAAAAATAGAAATCCCCAGCATATGTGCATAAAAAGTCCAAAAAAGGAAAAAAATAAAAAAATTTTGTGTGTAGAAAACAAGGACTTATGAAAAATGAGTGTCCAAAATCAAAAAGTCCTAAAAGTGTGTCCTTCTGGTGAAGAAAAGCATAGTCTCAGCATTAACTGATAGTTTCCCATCCTTCACTGCACCCCCACTCGTGCTTGCACTCACCGGACTGCCTAACCCCTGCAGGGGTAAAAGGCATATGTAGACAATCCTACGATGGCGAAACCGGGAAGTGATCCTCCGTCCGGGGGTATTTATCCTGCTAGGTTAAATTAGATGAGTTCAGTATGTGGTGAAAATCGAGCCCTTGCAAACACATTTGTTACATGCACAATATTAATATTTGGTACACGCATTTACAAATCTGTTTTGCACTCGTATGAATCACTACCTATGCACATATAGCTGGACAGCGCCAATTCCCCTGTTTATATCAGTATAACATTTATTTTAAGAAGTATTTAAAGAAAAAAAGATAAGGTCCACTTATCAGATTCCTCACCCCCTCTGATGGCTGATTGGAAAAAGTTTATGGGGGGAGGGTTATAAATGAGTTTGGGAGCCAAAAAAAAGCCTCTGGCACTCTGCGTGAATATAAGGACACAAATAACATTTGTACACATTTTAGGGGGTGTTTAGGGTAAAGCACTACTATGGAGCTGACAAAATACATTGTTAAATGACTAGGCTATGTGTATATGGGCCCAGGATAGCATGCTGGGGAGGTTAGTGAATATGCAGAAATATGCAAGAAATATGCATGCAGGCCAAAAAAGGAGCATTAAAAACTTACAGCATGCATGAGGACAAAGGGAATATTCACAGCATATTACAATCATGGTAATTAGGGAATGATGAAATAAATGTAATACATTAGCATGCATTAAATGCATAGAATGTGATGTTAAAGGAGAAAACGTACCCTAATATAGTCCTTCTGCAGGACCTGAATGATGGCAGAACAGGTCTCTGGGATAATGATCCCCAGAGCCTGGGGGGAGATGCCTGTAAAGAACTTGAGGTCCTGTAGACTTCTCCCTGTCACCAAGTACCTCAACCTGGTGACTAGTCTCTGCTCCGGAGTGATGGCTTGCTGCATGCAGATGTCCTGCTTCATAATATAAGGGGGCCGGAAAAGCCAACAGACAGTGAAAAATGGGGTCCGTCATCCTGAGAAAATTCCTGAAATCATCAGGATTATTATCCTGGATCTCCCGCAGCAAAGGCATATGAGAGAATTGGTCACATTGGAGTAACCAATTCTTGGTCCATGAACTTCTCCCCACCCTGTTCATGGACTGGGCTTGGGTCAAAGCAAGAAACCCAACACTAAGCCCCCGCATAGCACGAACTCTACGATGAGCACATACCCACAACATGGCTTCAAAACGGTCGGCTGGTCAGAATGTACTAACAGAACGTACTGAAGAACAGCAAGGCCTGTGAAGAGCGAGCTAAAAATCAGAAACAAGCATACAGGAACACACTGAAAAACAGATACGAACTGACTACACGCACTGAAAACCAGATACAAACCCACAAGCACAAACTGAACAGCAGTAATAGACTGAAAAGCACGGAAGCTGAAAAGCGCGAATCGTCTCTCACCTCCACTAACACGAGATTAGCAGAAGGAGCCCAAAGGGTGGCATACTGGCTATTGAACTTTCTTTTTCTAGTTCCATCGTATGTGTTGTACGTCACCGCATTCTTGATGGTCAGAATTTGGTGTGACCGTGTGTATGCAAGACAAGCTTGAGCGGAATCCCGTCGGAAAAGCCATCATACCTTTTTCTGACCAAAATTCCGATCGTGTGTATGCGGCATTAGGTATTTTATTGGTCAGGGGTATCTGTCAACACCCCTTTGATCCCAGAGAAAAAGAGAGATGCCAAGACAGCTGAGAGTTCTTATGTACCATCAAACCAAACACAGCTGCCAAGTTTGAGAACCGATAACACCTGGCTCATAGACTGAACTCTGTTTAACCCAAGGACATTGCACAAGTATTCTCCTTCTTACTTTGTTTTATTTCTCTGTTGCTAAATAATGTCTTTATTTCTTTGAAACATTTTTTTCAGTAAATATTTTATTTGTACCAATTTTCACCTTTTCATTATTAAAACCTTATTTTTAAAAGTGTTAACCTTGCCCCTAAGCTCCTAATGCAAGCTAAAAAAAAACTGTCTCTTAAAGAGTGCTACTGTGTTGGATAAATCCTATGAACATACCTGTCTGTGGTGACAGTGTGTGTTACATTTGGTTATTCTAAAATCATAATTGCTATTGCTATGTCCTGCTCAGTACAAAAAAGGGGGTGGTGGTAGCTAAAGGGTTAAATGTTTAATTAACGTAGCCCAGTGACAATAGCTCTCAGGCTGCTAGCACTTAGATTTGGTCCCACAAGCTGGGAAATCTTTAAGCTGGGTACAGCTGAGAGTGGTATTGTTATATAAGTGACAGCGTGGTGTGAGATTGGCCAGTCCTTTGTCATGAGTTAGTGAGGAGGGCAGTGATCTGATACCTGCGTTCATCACACTGGGTTGGTTCTTCACCAGTCTCTGGGTCCTCAGCACCAGGGTCAGATCTAGAGGTATGCTGGGGTGGGCTGTGCCCCCATAGATTCTGGTTTTGCCCCCCAGGACCAGTGGCATCAGCAGGCAGGAATCACTGCAGTGCACATGACCACAAGGATAAAATTAAAGCGTGTGGATACTTTGCACACCTAGATCAGACAGGCTCGATCCGACCCAGCTCGGCGCTGCCATCTTGAGTATGGAAAGATAAGTATGTGTTGTGCTGTCTGAATGGACCTGCAGCCTCCTGCAACGTACGACATGTCCTAGGGTATTGTGTGTAAGGGGGCAAACTTCTGCTCAGTTTGCCTAGACAAACTGAGGGGAAGTGAAAGCAGGTATCTGTCAAAACTAGGTACCCGCTCCCTGAAAGAAAAAAAAACTTCCAAATATTGTTTAGGGAGGAGGGGGGAAAGGAAAAGAAGAAATTACTGATTTATGCCGAAGTTTCATTTTAAAAACATTTACAGCCTTCTGCCCCTGTACTCCTCTCAAGAGCTGACTCTTGGGAGGTGTTGTGTATATATATCATAAAGAGGATATTACTCTGGAGATGTGGACTTTTCTAGGCAGATTTTATTTGAATGCAGATCACACATAGGCATGCGCAGGGGGTGTACCAGGTGTGCCTGGGCACACCCTAATCACTCTGTGTGGTGCCGATTCCCCCTTCTGCCCAGGCTTCCCCCCTGCCTTGCTTAAGAAGCTGAGGGTAAAGGTGATGGACTGGCCAAGCATGTTTCCAGACCTAAACCCTATCATCTGTGGGGCATCCTCAAACTGAAGGTGGAGGAGTGCAAGGTCTCTAACATCCACCAGCTCCGTGATGTTGACATGGAGGAGTGGAAGAGGACTCCAGTGGCAGCCTGTGAAACTCTGGTGAAATCCATGCCCAAGAGGTTGAGACAGTGCTGGAAAATAATGGTGGCCACATAAAATATTGACACTTTTGACCCAATTTGGACATTTTCACTTAGGGGTGTACTCACTTTTGTTGCCAGCGGTTTAGACATTAATGGCTGTGTGTTGAGTTATTTTGAGGGGACAGCAAATTGCTTAGATGCTTAGTGGTGTTTTTGATAGAGTAGGAGGTAGAAATAGGTAAATTCAACCAGGACTATGTGTTTTGTTACTGGGACTGGTTGTGGATTTGTTGTTGGGCGTGATAGAGTAGAAGGGGGTGTGGCCACCTACACTTGGACTCAGGGATACCTCCTCTGCTTGAGAATGGTTTCTGCTGGCAAGAGAGGATGGGCTGAGACCTGAGTGGCAGAAAACCTCATGTGACAGAAGTGACCAATAGTTAATTTTTGTGGTCTGGAAGGCGGTCTCTTATAAAAAGGGGGGTCACATGTCCCCGGGGGGGATTTTTCCAGGAAAGGGCTCGAGGCCCAGAGGTTCGGGACCAGAGGCCTGGGGGTTCAGAGACCCCGGTGCCTCCATGGAGGAGGCTGGAAAGTCTGGGAGTTCAGAGATCCCGGAGCCGGATAGCTGAAGGCGACTCTAGGGAACCAAGATCGGGTTCCCTGGAGCAGGAGGAAGTAGCAACTAAACGGAAGAAGTATACTGGGAACAGCTTTCTGTGAGTAGAACATGGACTGTTGTTGGGAGAATGCAAACGGAGTGCAAACCCAGTGGAGCTATTCAGAAATTCTTTGCTGTGTATCCAAGGACCACAGTAGGAAACAATTCTCGGGGTTAGTGGAGGAGGTTGGACACTGCAAGTCACGGAAATAGGTGGTGAGTAGGGATGAGCTTCGAGTTCGAGTCGAACTCATGTTCGACTCGAACATTGGCTGTTGGCAACAATTTGGGGTGTTCGCGGCAAATTCAAATGCCGCGGAACACCCTTTAAAAGTCTATGGGAGAAATCAAAAGTGCTAATTTTAAAGGCTTATATGCAAGTTATTGTCATAAAAAGTGTTTGGGGACCCGGGTCCTGCCCCAGGGGACATGGATCAATGCAAAAAAAAGTTTTAAAAACGGACGTTTTTTCAGGAGCAGTGATTTTATTAATGCTTAAAGTCAAACAATAAAAGTGTAATATCCCTTTAAATTTCGTACCTGGGGGGTGTCTATAGTATGCCTGTAAAGGGGCGCATGTTTCCTGTGTTTAGAACAGTCTGACAGCAAAATGACATTTGGAAGGAAAAAACTCATTTAAAACTACCCGCGGCTATTGCATTGCCGACAATACACATAGAAGTTCATTGATAAAAACGGCATGGGAATTCCCCACAGGGCAACCCCGAACCAAAAAAAAAAATGATGTGGGGGTCCCCCTAAATTCCATACAAGGCCCTTCAGGTCTGGTATGGATATTAAGGGGAACCCCAGCCAAAATTAAAAAAAAAATTGACGTGGGGTTCCCCCTAAATTCCATACCAGACCCTTCAGGTCTGGTATGGATTTTAAGGGGAACCCCGCGCCAAAAAAAAAAAAAAACGGCGTGGGGTCCCCCCAAAGATCCATACCAGACCCTTATCCGAGCACGCAACCTGGCAGGCCGCAGGAAAAGAGGGGGGACGAGAGTGCGGCCCCCCCCTCCTGAACCGTACCAGGCCACATGCCCTCAACATTGGGAGGGTGCTTTGGGGTAGCCCCCCAAAACACCTTGTCCCCATGTTGATGAAGACAAGGGCCTCATCCCCACAACCCTGGCCGGTGGTTGTGGGAGTCTGCGGGCGGGGGGCTTATCGGAATCTGGAAGCCCCCTTTAACAAGGGGACCCCCAGATCCCGGCCCCCCCCCTGTGTGAAATGGTAAGGGGGTACTTACCCCTACCATTTCACTAAAAAACTGTCAAAAATGTTAAAAATGACAAGAGACAGTTTTTGACAATTCCTTTATTTAAATGCTTCTTCTTTCTCCTTCATCTTCTTCTGGTTCTTCTGGCTCTTTTGGTTCTTCCTCCGGCGTTCTCGTCCAGCATCTTCTCCGCGGCATCTTCTATCTTCTTCTCCTCGGGCCGCTCCGCACCCATGGCATGGGGGGGAGGCTCCCGCTCTTCTCTTCATCTTCTTCTCTTCTTCATCTTCTTCTTCATCTTCTTATTCTTCTTCTTCTTCTCTTCTTCCTTCTTCTCTTCTTCATTTCTTCTCCGGGCCGCTCCGCAGCCATGCTGGCATAGAGGGAGGCTCCCGCTGTGTGACGGCGTCTCTTCGTCTGACGGTTCTTAAATAACGGTGGGCGGGGCCATCCGGTGACCCCGCCCCCCTCTGACGCACGATGACTTGACGGGACTTCCCTGTGACGTCACGGGGAATGCCACAGGGAAGTCCTGTCCTTTCACCGTGCGTCAGAGGGGGGCGGGGTCACCGGATGGCCCCGCCCCCCGTTATTTAAGAACCGTCAGACGAAGAGACGCCGTCACACAGCGGGAGCCTCCCTCCATGCCACAGCATGGCTGCGGAGCAGCCCGGAGAAGAAATGAAGAAGAGAAGAAGGAAGAAGAGAAGAAGAAGAAGAAGATGAAGAAGAAGATGAAGAAGAGAAGAAGATGAAGAGAAGAGCGGGAGCCTCCCCCCCCATGCCATGGGTGCGGAGCGGCCCGAGGAGAAGAAGATAGAAGACGCCGCGGAGAAGATGCTGGACGAGAACGCCGGAGGAAGAACCAGAAGAGCCAGAAGAACCAGAAGAAGAAGAAGATGAAGGAAGAAAGAAGAAGCATTTAAATAAAGGAATTGTCAAAAACTGTCTCTTGTCATTTTTAACATTTTTGACAGTTTTTTAGTGAAATGGTAGGGGTAAGTACCCCCTTACCATTTCACACAGGGGGGGGCCGGGATCTGGGGGTCCCCTTGTTAAAGGGGGCTTCCAGATTCCGATAAGCCCCCCGCCCGCAGACCCCCACAACCACCGGCCAGGGTTGTGGGGATGAGGCCCTTGTCTTCATCAACATGGGGACAAGGTGTTTTGGGGGGCTACCCCAAAGCACCCTCCCAATGTTGAGGGCATGTGGCCTGGTATGGTTCAGGAGGGGGGGGGGCGCACTCTCGTCCCCCCCTCTTTTCCTGCGGCCTGCCAGGTTGCGTGCTCGGATAAGGGTCTGGTATGGATTTTTGGGGGGACCCCACGCCGTTTTTTTTTTTTTTTTTGGCGCGGGGTTCCCCTTAAAATCCATACCAGACCTGAAGAGTCTGGTATGGAATTTAGGGGGAACCCCACGTCAATTTTTTTTTTTAATTTTGGCTGGGGTTCCCCTTAATATCCATACCAGACCTGAAGGGCCTTGTATGGAATTTAGGGGGACTCCCACATCATTTTTTTTTTTTAATTTTAGTTCGGGGTTGCCCTGTGGGGAATTCCCATGCCGTTTTTATCAATGAACTTCTATGTGTATTGTCGGCAATGCAATAGCCGCGGTAGTTTTAAATGTGTTTTTTCCTTCAAAATGTCATTTTGCTGTCAGACTGTTCTAAACACAGGAAACATGCGCCCCTTTACAGGCATACTATAGACACCCCCCAGGTATGAAATTTAAAGGGATATTACACTTTTATTGTTTGACTTTAAGCATTATTAAAATCACTGCTCCTGAAAAAACGGCCGTTTTTAAAACTTTTTTTTGCATTGATTCATGTCCCCTGGGGGAGGACCCGGGTCCCCAAACACTTTTATTGACAATAACTTGCATATTAGCCTTTAAAATTAGCACTTTTGATTATTCATGTTCGTGTCCAATAGACTTTAACGGCGTTCGCGTGTTCGAACAAATTTTTTTCCTGTTCGCATGTTCTGGTGCGAACCGAACAGGGGGGTGTTCGGCTCATCCCTAGTGGTGAGGCCTAGGACTTTGAGCTTCAACTTCCACGGCTTTATTCAGAGTGATGCTCAGCTGCCCATAGTGAGAGTGTACTTCAGAATTCAGAGAAGGATCGATAACAGGGGAATTTAATCTACAAAGCTACGTTTACAATTTGATATTTCCCTTTTTCTAGTTCAAATATGGGATTCAATGGGGCATCTCATATGCTTCATTCTATTGCCCTATAAATGTGTCCCAAATAAAGCTAGTTGAAAAGTTCAGAGTGTGAACTGCTACTTTTATGGAATCGCATGGGAGGATCGGAACAAGCTGGCATAAGGTCAAATGAACAAAATCAGCAGCTCTCAAGGGGGTGGTGCGCTACATATATATATATATATATATATATATATATATATATATATATATATATATATATACTGTGGTCAGCCCCTACCCTGTCCACATTTAGGAGATCCCTGAAAACTCTTTTATTCAGGGAAGCCTATCCCACACCCACATAACTGTCCCTGAGCCACCCCCATCAAACCATTCTTTGCAGCTATTACCTTTTGTACCACCACCCCCTCCCTTTAGAATGTAAGCTCTACGAGCAGGGCCCTCCTGTACCTTTTGTATTGAACTGTACTGTAATTGTGTTGTCCCCCTTATACATTGTTTATTGTTATTACCATGCTCATCATCTATAACTGATACCAGCATTATATGTATGTATATACTATATAATAATCAATAAATGTCCTATATGTTCACCAATTTACTCTATTGCAACCACGTGCTGCATGTAAAGTCCCACTCTTTTGCTCTCCTCCTTATTTTTAACCCCATAGTTATAACCTTTTGTACCACTTTCCCTACCCTATTAGATTTTAAGCTTTTATGAGCAGGGCCTTCCTAACCCTCTTGTATTCTATTGTATTGTAAGCGTACTATCTGCTTCAGATTGTAAATTGCTGTGTAAACTGTTGGCACTATATAAATTCTGAATAATAATAATAATAGACTTTAATGGTGTTCAAGTGCAATTTTTGGGGTATGAGGATTTCCCGCTGGGTTCAGCAAATCTCCAGTGAACTGAACTTTGGTTGGTGCACGCATGCCTACCATAAAAAAAAAAATGTCTATGTATATGATTAGTGCATTCTATTTATTCCACTTCTTTCTTTCATATTCAGCACTTTATAAGTCTGTATCTCATGTATCAACATTATAATGTTGCTAAATATGTTTTTGAGGGATAACCGCATAGAATTTCCTAACTAATAATCTTCAAATCAGCAGGGCTATGCAGTTTTTGTTTAATATACTAGAAAGCTCATTATCTGTGCCCAGATGAATATAATGTTGTGACAGGTGAGATGCATTATATATGTCAGCGGAATACAGTACACAGAGAAACATGAACCTGCACTGAACCCCATTCCACTTTAATTTGGATGGCGAAATGCCCACACACATCAGCACATGCTGTAGTTTGGTAATATAACTCTGCAGCAGCCTCCACACTGAACAGCACGTCCTGCTCTTCAAGGCTCTTTCCATTGTGTCACACAGCGATGTAATTCATAGTTTGGGGCCCTCATTTTTCAACTCATACTGAGCCTTTACTTTTTTTCCTCACATGTTTACTGATTTTTCATTCCATTTCTATGCCTGGCAAATTTAATACAAATAAGCAGTAGCCTGAAGGGAAGCAATAGTCAGTTAAAGTTTAGACTACACAGCATACTGTTAGAAGTCAAAATAAATGATCCAAGTTTATAGAAAAAACTTTTTTTGTAAAACCTTCTTTCACAATATGTTAAAGCATTCTGTAAAGCTTAAATAATTTCCTATTTATGAATAATAATGTATATGTACCATAAATACCAGTATATTGAATATAAATGTCATATATATATATATATATATATATATATATATATATATATATATATATATATATATAATTCATCCTTGTGTGTCATATATATATATATATATATATGACACACAAGGATGAATTAAAAGACCCTATACAAAAATTGCAGCAACCCCAATATATACCTATGTAGCGGGCACCTACTTTTAGGTAGCTGACCCTTCCTGCTAGCTTTCTATGTCAGGTAAATTTAGACAGGCTTGTGCTATTACAGCAGGCCTGTTGTTGTCAACTTCCAATTTTTGAGTGGCAGGTAGTTTATGTGTTAGTCTCGGCCAATCATTGATTTGCTTGGTAATTCCGGAACTAGGATATAAAAGTGGGGTCACATGGTTTTTTGGGAGTTCGAGTCCAGTCCTGCTCTGAGGAGCGAGAGAGCTAGCCTGGTTCCCGAAGGGGAGGAGGAGGTTTTTCCCCTCTGGGAAGCCAACGGGGCTTCACCTTAGTGAGAAGGGTGGAGAACCGGTCCTCATGGAGGAACAGACGACATCTTACAGCATGTAGTTGCTGATGTCGTCGGTCGCCCCTGCCCGGAGGGGAGCGGGCCACAAAGGAGAAGAGGAACTAAGAATCAATGCTGGAGAAGTAGAGACAAGCTGAAGGAAACTGGGTGATCGATCGCTTAGGAGCGACACACGGGCTATTGATCAAGTGAGTGAAAAGCCCCGGGAGGGATACTGTCCAGAGGCTGAGAGATGTTGGTACGCAAGTCAGCAAGACAGGTGGTTGTGGCCTGTGACTTTGGGTTCAGCATTGCACCCGGATTCCAATCAGTCAAGCGGGAGAGGTCATTCAGAGTGACTCTTTTTAGCCCAACTTGGAAGTACCATGCAGATGGGAAGTAGTGGTAAAAAGGTAGCGGTGGAGCTGCAAGCACATATATAGAGATACAGACTGTTCTTAAAAGTTCTGCAGATAAAGATGTTATTCAGAGTGACTCTTTATTGTTTATTCCCTATCAAAAAAATCTACTTCCATCTTCCCTGACAAATTAATCATCCAGTTTTGAATTGCTTTCACCCGCAATGTTATGAGTCTTTGCCAGTGAAAAAAAGGAAAGATCAGAAGTCAACCCAAGAGCATCTCAAAGAAAGTCTTTCTCCCATCCCAGTTTATGTTGATGAATAAAAGCATTAAGAAAAAGCATTAAGGACTGTGACTTTTAAATCTATGGGCTGTGAGGGTTAGGTAGTAAACGTGAATTACGGATATACCAAATAGTTAGCCGCTCCTTTGGGGGTAAGCGCTACACCTATATAACTTTTGCAGCAAGGTGCACTTAGAAGGGCATTGAACTTCATAAACAAAAAAAAGATTTCCCAGTACACTTACCAGCTAGCCTGCAAAAAAACAAAAACAAACTGAACCTGTCTAGCAAGTCATGTTAAAAACAGAGGGTTTAGTTGCACACATTTGCAAATATAGGTGGGAACCCCACAACCTCACCAATGCTCCTCTGTTAAGTGTGGTTGCAACTGTATATTTGTGAGTCTCCAAGTTGGAGCATATACTAAGGCCAGGCATGCCTGAAAGTGATTGTAAACGATCACCTTGTAAAACAACCCATTCAGTTTAAGATAGAAATGAAAGGCAAAACATTTTTGTAGAGATATAAAAATAAATTATAAATACCTTTTTTTCTGTTTTATAAGTGATCACTAGGGATGGGCCGAACACCCCCCGGTTCGGTTCGCACCAGAACACTTTGAACAGGTAAAAAGTTCTAGCGAACATGCAAACCCTATTAAAGTCTATATGACACGAACATGAAAAATGTCCTCATTTTAACCACTTAAGGACCGCCTCACGCCGATGTACGTCGGCAAGGCGGCACGGGCAGGCAAAATCACGTATACGTACGTGATCTGCTTCCCGCGGGTGGGGGGTCCAATCGGACCCCCCCGGTGCCCGAGGCGGTCCTCTTTTGTCCCCCAGCGATCGGAGGTGAGGGGGAGGTCATCCGTTCGTGGCCCCCCCCCCTCGCGATCGCCTCCGGCCAATCAGATCATTTCCTTTGCTGCTGTATGCTAAACAGCAGCAAAGGAAATGATGTCATCTCTCCTCAGCTCCGTATTTTCCGTTCTGGCGCCGAGGAGAGAAGACAGGAATGTGAGTAAAAACACACACACACACACACACAGTAGAACATGCCAGGTACACTAAACACCCCCGACCCCCCCCCCCCCGATCGCCCCCCAATCACCCCTCCCCCCTCCCTGTCACACTGACACCAAGCAGTGTTTTTTTTTTTCTGATTACTGCATGGTGTCAGTTTGTGACAGTTACTGTGTTAGGGCAGTAAGTGTTAGCCCCCTGTAGGTCTAGGATACCCCCCTAATAAAGTTTTAACCCCTTGATCACCCCCTGTCGCCAGTGTCACTAAGCGATCATTTTTCTGATCGCAGTATTAGTGTCGCTGGTGACGCTAGTTAGGGACGTGAATATTTAGGTTCGCCGTCAGCGTTTTAGAGTGACAGGGACCCCCATATACTACCTAATAAATGTTTTAACCCTTTGATTGCCCCCTAGTTAACCCTTTCACCACTGATCACCGTATAACTGTTATGGGTGACGCTGGTTAGTTAGTTTATTCTTTATAGTGTCAGGGCACCCGCCGTTTATTACCGAATAAAAGTTTAGCCCCCTGATCGCCCGGCAGTGATGTGCGTCGCCCCAGGCAGCGTCAGATTAGCGCCAGTAGAGCTAACACGCACGCACACAGCATACGCCTCCCTTAGTGGTATAGTATCTGAACGGATCAATATCTGATCCGATCAGATCTATACTGGTGTCCCCAGCAGTTTAGGGTTCCCAAAAACGCAGTGATAGCGGAATCAGCCCAGATACCTGCTAGCACCTGCGTTTTGCCCCTCCGCCCGGCCCAGCCCAGCCCACCCAAGTGCAGTATCGATCGATCACTGTCACTTACAAAACACTAAACACATAACTGCAGCGTTCGCAGAGTCAGGCCTGATCCCTGCGATCGCTAACAGTTTTTTTGGTAGCGTTTTAGTGAACTGGCAAGCACCAGCCCCAGGCAGCGTCAGGTTAGTGCCAGTAGCGCTAACACCCACGCACGCACCATACACCTCTCTTAGTGGTATAGTATCTGATCGGATCAATATCTGATCCGATCAGATCTATACTAGCGTCCCCAGCAGTTTAGGGTTCCCAAAAACGCAGTGTTAGCAGGATCAGCCCAGATACCTGCTAGCACCTGCGTTTTGCCCCTCCGCCTGGCCCAGCCCAGCCCACCGAAGTGCAGTATTGATCGATCACTGTCACTTACAAAACACTAAATGCATAACTGCAGCGTTCGCAGAGTCAGGCCTGATCCCTGCGATCACTAACAGTTTTTTTGGTAGCGTTTTAGTGAACTGGCAAGCACCAGCCCCAGGCAGCGTCAGGTTAGTGCCAGTACCGCTAACACCCACGCACGCACCGTACACCTCCCTTAGTGGTATAGTATCTGATCGGATCAATATCTGATCTGATCAAATCTATACTAGCGTCCCCAGCAGTTTAGGGTTCCCAAAAATGCAGTGTTAGCGGGATCAGCCCAGATACCTGCTAGCACCTACGTTTTGCCCCTGCGCCTGGCCCAGCCCAGCCCACCCAAGTGCAGTATCGATCGATCACTGTCACTTACAAAACACTAAACGCATAACTGCAGCGTTCGTAGAGTCAGGCCTGATCCCTGCGATCGCTAACAGTTTTTTTGGTAGCGTTTTGGTGAACTGGCAAGCGCCAGCGGCCTAGTACACCCCGGTCGTAGTCAAACCAGCACTGCAGTAACACTTGGTGACGTGGCGAGTCCCATAAATGCAGTTCAAGCTGGTGAGGTGGCAAGCACAAGTAGTGTCCCGCTGCCACCAAGAAGAAGACAAACAGGCCTGTCGTGCCCATAGTGCCCTTCCTGCTGCATTCGCCAATCCTAATTGGGAACCCACCACTTCTGCAGCGCCCGTACTTCCCCCATTCACATCCCCAACCAAATGCAGTCGGCTGCATGAGAGGCATTTTCTTTATGTCCTCCCGAGTACCCCTACCCAACAAACCCCCCCAAAAAAGAGGTTGTGTCTGCAGCAAGCGCTGATATAGGCGTGACACCTGCTATTATTGTCCCTCCTGTCCTGATAATCCTGGTCTTTGCATTGGTGAATGTTTTGAATGCTACCATTCACTAGTTGAGTATTAGCGTAGGGTACAGCATTCCACAGACTAGGCACACTTTCACAGGGTCTCCCAAGATGCCATCGCATTTTGAGAGACCCGAACCTGGAACCGGTTACAGTTATAAAAGTTAGTTACAAAAAAAGTGTAAAAAAAAATAAAAAAAAAATATATAAAATAAAAAAATAGTTGTCGTTTTATTGTTCTCTCTCTCTCTATTCTCTCTCTATTGCTCTGCTCTTTTTTACTGTATTCTATTCTGCAATGTTTTATTGTTATTATGTTTTATCACGTTTGCTTTTCAGGTATGCAATTTTTTATACTTTACCGTTTACTGTGTTTTATTGTTAACCATTTTTTTTGTCTTCAGGTACGCCATTCACGACTTTGAGTGGTTATACCAGAATGATGCCTGCAGGTTTAGGTATCATCTTGGTATCATTCTTTTCAGCCAGCGGTCGGCTTTCATGTAAAAGCAATCCTAGTGGCTAATTAGCCTCTAGACTGCTTTTACAAGCAGTGGGAGGGAATGCCCCCCCTCCCCCACCATCTTCCGTGTTTTTCTCTGGCTCTCCTGTCTCAACAGGGAACCTGAGAATGCAGGCGGTGATTCAGCCAGCTGACCATAGAGCTGATCAGAGACCAGAGTGGCTCCAAACATCTCTATGGCCTAAGAAACCGGAAGCTACGAGCATTTCATGACTTAGATTTTGCCGGATGTAAACAGCGCCATTGGGAAATTGGGAAAGCATTTTATCACACTGATCTTGGTGTGGTCAGATTCTTTGAGGGCAGAGGAGAGATCTAGGGTCTATTAGACCCCAATTTTTTCAAAAAAGAGTACCTGTCACTACCTATTGCGATCATAGGGGATATTTACATTCCCTGAGATAACAATAAAAATGATAAAAAAAAAATGAAAGGAACAGTTTAAAAATAAGATAAAAAAGCAAAAAAATTATAAAGAAAAAAAAAAAAAGCACCCCTGTCCCCCCCTGCTCTCGCGCAAAGGCGAACGCAAGCGTCGGTCTGGCGTCAAATGTAAACTGCAATTGTACCATGCATGTGAGGTGTCACCGTGAACATCAGATCGAGGGCAGTAATTTTAGCAGTAGATCTCCTCTATAAATCTAAAGTGGTAACCTGTAAAGGCTTTTAAAGGCTTTTAAAAATGTATTTAGTTTGTCGCCACTGCACGTTTGTGCGCAATTTTAAAGCATGTCATGTTTGGTATCCATGTACTCGGCCTAAGATCATCTTTTTTATTTCATCAAACATTTGGGCAATATAGTGTGTTTTAGTGCATTAAAATTTAAAAAAGTGTTTTTTCCCCCAAAAATACTTTTGAAAAATCGCTGCGCAAATACTGTGTGAAAAAAAAAATGAAACACCCACCATTTTAATCTGTAGGGCATTTGCTTTAAAAAAAATATATAATGTTTGGGGGTTCAAAGTAATTTTCTTGCAAAAAAAAAAATTTTTTCATGTAAACAAAAAGTGTCAGAAAGGGCTTTGTCTTCAAGTGGTTAGAAGAGTGGGTGATGTGTGACATAAGCTTCTAAATGTTGTGCATAAAATGCCAGGACAGTTCAAAACCCCCCCAAATTACCCCATTTTGGAAAGTAGACACCCCAAGCTATTTGATGAGAGGCATGTCGAGTCCATGGAATATTTTATATTGTGACACAAGTTGCGGGAAAGAGACACATTTTTTTTTTTTTTGCACAAAGTTGTCACTAAATGATATATTGCCATGCCATGGGAATATGTAAAATTACACCCCAAAATACATTCTGTTGCTTCTCCTGAGTACGGGGATACTACATGTGTGAGACTTTTTGGGAGCCTAGCTGCGTACGGGACCCCGAAAACCAAGCACCGCCTTCAGGCTTTCTAAGGGCGTAAATTTTTGATTTCACTCTTCACTGCCTTTCACAGTTTCGGAGGCCATCAAATGCCCAGGTGGCACAAAACCCCCCAAATGACCCCATTTTGGAAAGTAAACACCCCAAGCTATATGCTGAGATATAGTGAGTATTTTGCAGACCTCACTTTTTGTCACAAAGTTTTGAAAATTGAAAAAAAAAATGTTTTTTCTTGTCTTTCTTTATTTTCAAAAACAAATGAGAGCTGCAAAATACTCACCATGCCTCTGAGCAAATAGCTTGGGGTGTCTACTTTCCAAAACGTGGTCATTTGGGGGGGTTTTGTGCCACCTGGGCATTCCATGGCCTCTGAAACTGTGATAGGCAGTGAAGAGTGAAATCAAAAATTTACACCCTTAGAAATCCTGAAGGCGGTGATTGGTTTTCGGGGCCCCGTATGCGGCTAGGCTCCCAAAAAGTCCCACATATGTGGTATCTCCATACTCAGGAGAAGCAGCTAAATGTATTTTGGGGTGCAATTCCACATATGCCCATGGCCTGTGTGAGCAATTTATCATTTAGTGACAACTTTGTGCAAAAAAAAAAAAAAAAAGTGTCACTTTCCCGCAACTTGTGTCAAAATATAAAATATTCCATGGACTCAACATGTCTCTCAGCAAATAGCTTGGGGTGTCTACTTTCCAAAATGGGGTCATTTGGGGGGTTTTGTGCCATCTGGGCATTTTATGGCCTTCAAAACTGTGATAGGTAGTGAGGAGTGAAATCAAAAATTTACTCCCTTAGAAATCCTGAAGGCGGTGATTGGATTTCGGGGCCCCGTACGCGGCTAGGCTCCCAAAAAGTCCCACACATGTGGTATCCCCGTACTCAGGAGAAGCAGCTGAATGTATTTTGGGGTGCAATTCCACATAGGCCCATGGCCTGTGTGAGCAATATATCATTTAGTGACAACTTTTTGTAAATATTTTTTTTTTGTCATTATTCAATCATTTGTGACAAAAAAAATAAATATTCAATGGGTTCAACATGCCTCTCAGCAATTTCCTTGGGGTGTCTACTTTCCAAAATGGGGTCATTTGTGGGGGTTTTGTACTGCCCTGCCATTTTAGCACCTCAAGAAATGACATAGGCAGTCATAAACTAAAAGCTTTGTAAATTACAGAAAATGTACCCTATTTTGTAGACGCTATAACTTTTGCGCAAACCAATAAATATACGCTTATTGACATTTTTTTTACCAAAGACATGTGGCCGAATACATTTTGGCCTAAATGTATGACTAAAATTGAGATTATTGGATTTTTTTTCTAACAAAAATTAGAAAATATCATTTTTCTTCAAAATTTTCGGTCTTTTTCCGTTTATAGCGCAAAAAATAAAAACCGCAGAGGTGATCAAATACCATCAAAAGAAAGCTCTATTTGTGGGAAGAAAAGGACGCAAATTTCGTTTGGGTACAGCATTGCATGACTGCGCAATTAGCAGTTAAAGCGACGCAGTGCCAAATTGGAAAAAGACTTCTGGTCCTTAGGCAGCATAATGGTCCGGGGCTGAAGTGATTAAAGGCTTATATTCATGTCATTGCCATAAAAAAGTGTATGGGGACCCGGGTACTGCCCTAGGGGACATGTATCAAACTCTTCCTCCCCGTCAATAATTACAGGTTCAGGCGGGCCGGAACTTCGTCCTGGGAACGGGCCAGGAATGGCAGGTTTCAACAAGGTTATGTGGAACACAGGGTGGATTCTAAATGACTCAGGCAACTCTAATTCATACGCAACCTCATTGATCCGTCTCTTCACCGGAAATGGTCCTATAAATTTAGGGCCCAGTTTCTTCGAGGGACAGGCCAGTTTCAAATTAGTAGTTGCTAGCCACACTTGGTCACCAGGGTTCAAGATAAATTCTCCCCTTCTTTTCCTGTCATAAACTTCCTTATTGTATGCCTGTGTCTTGGCCATTGTTTCCTGTAGCAGTTTGTTATTGGCGTTGAAGAAATTTATAGTTTCAGAAACAGCTGGTACAGGGTAATCTGGAATTATATTAGACAAAAAAGAAGGGTGGAAACCGTAGTCTGCAAAAAATGGAGATTGCTTTGTAGCAGTGTGTACTGAATTGTTATAAGAAAACTGGGCCAGGGGAAGCAGAAAAGCCCAATCGTCTTGAGAAAATGAGGAGAAACATCTCAGGTACTGTTTGAGGGTTTGATTAGTCCTCTCTGTCTGCCCATTCATTTGTGGGTGATATGCAGAAGAAAATGAAAGTTCAATCCCGAGTGCATCACAAAAGGCTCTCCAGAATCTGGATGTAAACTGCACCACACGGTCGGACACAATATTGTCCGGAATCCCGTGAAGCCTTACGATCTCCTTGACAAAGGTTCGAGCTGTATCTCGAGCAGATGGTGTGCCCTTCATGGGCAGGAAGTGTGCCATCTTAGATAGTCTATCGACAACTACAAAAATGGTGTTGTGGCCCTCAGATGGGGGAAGTTCTACAATAAAATCTATTGAGATCATCTTCCAAGGTCTACTGGGGACAGGTAAGGGTTTTAGTAGACCCCAGGCTCTGGATCTGCTGGTTTTATTGCGGATGCAAGTGGTGCAAGATTCCACATATTTCCTACAATCTTTTTCCACCCCAGGCCACCAAAATGTCTGTTGTACTAATTCAGTTGTCTTGCCAATACCAAAATGACCTGCCAGCACATGATCATGGCATCGCACCAGGATGGCCATTCGGAGGTCTTCCGGCACAAAGACCTTGTCTTCATGCCAAAGTAGCCCATCCTTTGCCAGTAGAGAGACCCCGGCTGGTGAAGGGTTCCTTACTAGAGTTTGTTTAATTTGTTTTATTAACTCTCCTTGAAGTAACAGGAAGTTCCCAGGGGATAGAATGGTATCCGGAGATGAGATTTCTTCAGGTTTGCTGAACATGCGTGATAACGCATCGGGTTTTGCATTCTTGGATCCGGGCCTGAATGTTAAGTGGAAAGTGAATCTAGAAAAGAATAGTGCCCACCTGGCTTGTCAGGGTTTCAATCTTTTTGCTGTTCTTAAATACTCGAGGTTCTTATGATCAGTATAGATCAAGATTGGGTGTGCGGCCCCCTCTAGAAGGTACCTCCATTCCTCCAGGGCGGCTTTGATGGCCAAAAGTTCACGGTCCCCGACGTCGTAGTTCCTTTCGGCATTTGACAGCTTGCGGGAAAAAAAAGCAACTGGATGCAGTAGAGCCTTAGCTCCCCGCCTCTGAGACAATATTGCTCCGACCGCTGTTTCTGAGGCGTCTACTTCCAAGACGTAGGGCAAGGTTGGGTCAGGGTGTTTCAGGACAGATGCAGATGTGAAAAGTCTTTTTAGGGTGTCAAAAGCTTTCTGAGCTTCCAGAGACCAAGAGAATCTTGTACCTTGTTTGGTTAAACTTGTAATGGGAGATATGATTGCAGAAAAATTTCTGATGAATTTTCGATAAAAATTTGCAAAACCCACGAAACGTTGGACACCCTTCTTATCACTGGGAGCAGGCCAATCCAAGATGGCTGTAACCTTCTGGGGATCCATCTGGATGCCTTCGGTGGAAATGATTAAACCCAAGAATTGGATGCTTTGGCGTTCAAATACACATTTCTCTGGTTTTGCATAAAGTCCGTGTTGTCGAAGGCGACTCAATACATTCTTGACGTGACTACGGTGGTGATCTAGAGAGGGAGAGAAGATTAGTATATCATCAAGATAAACAACAACAAATAGATCCAGGAAATCTCTGAAGACATCGTTGATGAAGTGCTGAAAGGTAGCTGGGGCATTGCAAAGTCCAAAGGGCATCACAAGGTATTCAAAATGCCCAAACCGCGTGCGGAACGCCATCTTCCATTCATCCCCCTCTCGTATGCGAACCAGATTATAAGCACCCCGAAGATCCAATTTTGTGAAAATGGTGGCCGTACGGAGTCGCTGGAATAATTCAGGCACAAGTGGAAGAGGGTAGCGTTTATTTACAGTGACCTTATTAAGTTCACGGTAGTCCACACAGGGCCGTAATGAGTGGTCCTTTTTTTCTACAAAGAAGATCCCGGCACCGGCAGGAGATGTGGAGGGGTGAATAAACCACTTTTTAAGGTTGTCATCAATGTAGTCTTTCAAAGCAACAAGTTCAGATTCAGATAGAGGAAAGATCCTGCCAAAAGGAACTTCAACCCCAGGAAGGAGCTCAATTGGACAGTCATAAGCCCTATGAGGAGGAAGCGTTTCTGCCCCTTTTTTGCTGAAAACATCCAGAAAGTCGTGATATGCTACTGGAATGACTTGGCGGGCTTCGGACTCCAAATCGATGCACAGCAGGGGAGATTGGTCCTGATGATTCTCTTGCCAACAATGCTGAAGGCAATAGGGGGAAAGAAACTTGATTTCTTCTGTAACCCAGTTAATGTGAGGGTTATGAGCTTTTAACCAAGGCATACCCAGAATGATTGGGAACAGAGGGGAAGCGATTGCATCTAGGCGTAGAAGCTCTTGATGGTTCTCGGCAATGGTGGTAGATAACGGGATGGTTTCATGAGTAACCAATCCAGATTTAATGGTGGATCCGTCTGCCAGATGTACAGAAAGTCTCTGAGCCTTGGGTAGTAGAGGAATTTGATGTTTGGCAGCAAAAGCTAAATCTATGAAACAGCTGCAAGCTCCAGAGTCAATTATAGCGGGGGTCTGGATAGTTCCTCCTGGGAGCTGTAACAAAATGGGAAGAGCAAGATGAGCAGAGTGATTGGGTAGAGATGGAGGAGAATCGGATGTAACTGAAAGGCACTTGCGGATCTTGAACGGGCAAGACCTCACATAATGTCCTGATCCTCCACAGTACAGGCAAAGATTTAGCTGGTGTCTGCGCTGGCGTTCTTCTGTAGTCAAAGGATGGAGGAGACCAAGCTTCATGGGTTCAGGTGCATCTGAAGCGGATGCGGCAGGAGCAGGTGAAGCGGGACTAAAAGAACCAGACACTTGTGGAAGCATCCATACTGGACGGGACAGGTTGGTGGCTCGTTCCGACCTGCGTTCCCTTAAACGACGGTCAATCTGGATTGACAAATTTATAAGTGACTCCAAGGTGGAGGGGACACCTGTTCATGCTAGCTTGTCCTTGAGATTATCAGAAAGGCCCATGCGGAACTGGTAACGCAGGGCAGCATCGTTCCAGTTGGTGTCGGAACTCCAGCGCCTGAATTCTGAAACATAGTCCTCCACGGCCCTGTGACCCTGCTGAAGCGTGTGAAGGGCGGCTTCCGCAGTATCGGCTTGCTGGGGGTCTTCATATAACTGAGCCATGGCTCCAAAAAAGGAGGCTAAGTCCATCAGAGATGTGGCCTTTTGTTCAAGGAGTCGGTGAGCCCAGGCCTGTGGTTCCCCCTGAAGCAGGGAAATGACAAACGCGACCTTGGTGGCTTCCAGGGAGAAGGTTCGTGGTTAAAGCGAAAAATAGAGTGTGCATGCATTGCGGAAGGCTCTGAACTCATTGCGTTCTCTGTGGAACTTTTCAGGAGTTGGGACTCTGGGTTCAGGTGGTAGCATAACGACTGCGGGAGTTGCTGGCATCCCAGAAGTGGAAGGTGCTTGAGCAGCAGAGGCAGACAATGTCTGTATTTGCCTTCCAGCTGGGTATAACCCTGTTGTAAGTCCTTTACAGCTTGTGTTAATCCGGCTAGGTTTTGGCAGAGTTCCTCTATAGGAGAGGGTCCTTGCACAGGCTCAGACATGGCTGTCTGCTACTGTCACGTACCTGGTTATAGAGCCTGATATGCAGAGGACGGCCTTTCTTACAACTCTGACTTGGAGCCCCTGATAGAGCTGACAGAAAGCACCGAGATGCAGAGTCGCACGAGTGCCTGGCGGGATCACTGAACCTGGAGCTGGATCGGAGCACTCGGCCGGGCTGTAGAGGTGTCTGTGGGAATCCCAGAGCAGTGGTAGGCAGGTAGCTGGAGTGAGTAGACAACCGGTCCCCACAGGCAGAAGTGCAGGTGCAGCAGAAGGGATGGTGGCACCCTCGAGGCTGAAGAGAAGGCAGGTACGGGCAGGCCAGGTCATACACAAACGGGCACGTCAGGAACAGAGGCTGAAGTGGAAGCGGAATCAGATTACAGGCCGGGTCGTCAGCAGACTGGCAGTGAAGTGGCAGAAGGAGCAGGCAGATGCAGAGTAGAGAACAAGCCGAGGTCGGATGCAGGCAGGAAACAGGAACATCAGGAAGCAAGCCGGGTCACAACAGGAACGGAAGTCAGGTAGGTAATTGCAGGATACACAGGGAATGCTGTAGAGCAGACAGCACTGAGTCTGGAAACTGACTGAGTTTAAGTAGCCTGTTTGGGTGTCAAAAGCTGTCACAGGGTGTGTGTGCACCAATGGAATTCTGACAGGGGCAGAGGTAACAAGTCATCTTCTTTGGCAGCCATCTTGGGTGCTGGCATGCCCTTCCTGACAGGCAGAGGTAACAGGCCGTCTTCTTCGGCAGCCATCTTGGGTGCTGGCATGCCCTTCCTGACAACCGCGCTGACATTTCTAAAGGAAAAAAAAATCATTCAAACTTGCTTGCGGCTGTAATGTATTGACGGTCCTGGCAATATCGATGAAAAATCAATGAAAAAAACAGCGTGGGGTCCCCCCCAGTCCATACCAGGCCCTTCAGGCCACCGTGTAAGCAGCAGCCTTATATAGTGTGGGTCGTGGACTTGAGCCATAATTGTCCAAAAGCACCGTGCCTTTGGCCAATCATGGCTCTCACAGCACATTGCGTTGTAATTGGTCAAATCATGCAGGTCAGGTGCATGCTTTGGCCAATCAGCAGCTGTCAATGTGCTGCGATCTTGCAGTGCATTATGGGGCACTCCGCAGCGGGCAAAATTGCCGCAAGCACCCCATATCTTCATTTGACTTGAACATCCAGCCCATCCTTAGTGATCACATTCTCTCTGTTCTCAGCTGCATAAGCTGGGGGGAGAAAAAGCACACTGGGCTTCCCAGTGAATGGCTGTACAGGGGGGAGTGTCAGGACAAATCTGAGAACAGGATACTTTCTCATACAAGTACATGGTACAGCAGGCACATATCAGGAATATGAAGTGTTGGGGTAACAAATGCTTGAAGGACGCTCGTTTCCTCCTTAGGGCACTTTCACACTAAAGCGGTAGGGTATGGTAGCAGTAAAGCGCTGCTAGTTTTAGCAGTGCTTTACTGCTGTTTAAGTGGCACTTTGCCGCCACTAGTGGTGTGCTTTTAACCCCCCGAAGTTGTTAAAAGCATCCGCAAAGCACCGCTGCTGATTGATTTCAATGGGCAGGGTGGTTTAGGAGTGGTGTATACAAAGATGCTGCTTGCAGGATTTTTTTTCTCGTCCTGCAAGTGCACAGCCCCAGTGTGAAAGCACTCTGGCTTTTACACTGGAGCTGCAGGTGAGACAGTTTTCAGGCACTTTACAGGCACTATTTTTAGTGCTAAAGCGCCTGAAAAATGCCTCAGTGTGAAAGTAGCCTTAGAGGTGCAAGGACACATTAGAAGCCCAGCAGAAGCACCATGGGAACTAAAGGCATATAACCACAAATAAGCCAATGTTTTCCTTTGTAAAGCATATCTAGACTCAGATTTATCCAAATTGCTTTTGTTTTTGTTTTTTATTATTTGCTTATTTGCTTACTGACCTGACTGAAACTGTAACCAAATGAAACATATCTTGTAGACAAAATGCATATTTGGGTCATGCAGTTAATGCCATTGGAGTAGGATTTTGAGATATACCAAAGATAGTTTAAGAAATGTGCCTCACATTGTGCCTAAGGCTGCTTTCACACTGAGGCGCTTTACAGGCGCTATAGTGCTAAAAATGGCACCTGCATATCGCCTGTAAAGAGTCTCTCCTCTCACTCCAGTGTGAAAGCCCGAGTGCTTTCACACTGGAGCGGTGCGCTGGCAGGACGCCAAAAAAAGTCCTGCAAGCCGCATCTTTGAGGGGCTGTAGGAGCGGTGTATACAATGCCAAAGTGCATTTAACCCTTTTTCGGACGTTAGCGGGGGTTAAAAGCACCCCGCTAGTGGCCGAAAAGGGCTGCAAAAACAATGGTAAAGCACGCCCCAGTGTGAAAGCAGCCTAATTGTGCCTCAAAATAAGTGAACCATTCTATCCATTCTATTCCATGTAGGTAAGAGAAAAAGGTCAGAGACAAGTCCAGGGAATTCTAAAAGGGTTAGGTTTAATAGTAAGCATTTTAAACTCAGTCCCTGGATATGCAGATGTTCATAATTTACACAGACAATAATCTGAAATGATTAGGAGTTACATTAGTGCAAAAGATATTGGAATGAGTGATTAGTTTCACCAGTAGGGGAGAAAGACTGCCTGAGCTGAGCTGTCTGAACTCTCACTAATGACATCTCATTTAGATTGAAGAGTGATTAATTAGGCACCAAATGTAATGGGGACAATTTAGAGGGATTACAAAGTAGCCTTCTTATAACATTGCTTTTTTGTGAAGATTGCAGGTTTCTGTATACAGTTTGGTTCAGTTTTCAGTTTAAAGGGCATTGTTTTACATAGATAAACAATGTCTCCTATAAAAGGACTAGGCCTCAAAAC
Source organism: Lithobates clamitans (assembly GCA_037952925.1). Classification (NCBI taxonomy): domain Eukaryota; kingdom Metazoa; phylum Chordata; class Amphibia; order Anura; family Ranidae; genus Lithobates; species Lithobates clamitans. The sequence continues at coordinate 1,599,401 of JBBGZY010000660.1, read as the reverse complement.
ATGTCAGTGGAGGTACCTGTTCTGCAAGTCACCGGCTTTTCTTCCTTTGCTCAAACCATCATTGGAAGAGCTGCTGCTACTTATTCTACCCATACAGAGTTCAAATGTTTTTACATCTGCACACTATCTTTCTTCTTTCTGGCATGAGAGGGTTAATAATTGTGCTGATGTGTGTCAACCTGATCCCAGCAGGAATTGTCTGCCTGTTTTACACTCTTGAGTTTTCACTGTGCAGTAAAGGCATTTTAACCACTTACTACTGGACACTTGCCTAGACCAATTTTCAGATTTCGGTGCTCTGACACTTTAAATGACAATTACTCAGTCATGCAACACTGTACCCATATAAAATGTTTGACATTTTTTCACACAAATAAAGCTTTCTTTAAGGGGGATTTTAATCAGCACTAGATTTTTGTTTTTTTTATCTGCTAAAAACACATTTTGTATTCATTTCTGTTATAAAATTTTGCAAATAAATATTTTTTCTTCATAAGTTTTGGCCACAATTAATACTGCTGCATTGCTTTGGTAAAAACAACTTAAATCAGTATATATTATTTGGTCTGTGTGAAGATTATAGAGTCTACAAGCTATGGTACCAATCAAAAAATTTGAAAAATGATCACACCTGATGTACTGATGGCCCATCTCTTAGAAAATGAAGATTTTTTTCCCACAAAATTGTCATATTAACAGGTTATTACTCTCACACTGCATATGCATACTTGCAACTACACCCCAAACACATTCTGCTACTCCTCCTGAGTATGGCGATACCACACGTGTGAGACTTTTTCACAGCCTAGATACATAGAGAGGCCCAACATGCAAGGAGTACCCTCGAGTGTTCTAGGGACATAAATTGCACTTTATTTCTTGACTTCCTATTATAGAAAGAACAAAAAATAAAAATGATTTGGCACACACCACAATGACAAGCCTCTATCCCCGGTAATAGTTGCAAACAAGAAAAAACTTTGGTCATGGGACTTTAAATGAGGGAAGTTACTGAAAAAATAATATAATTAAAATAAGTTAAAATATAAATATAATTTATTTTGAAATTGGAATCAAACCATATCATGATGGAGTACATGCTGCAATAGAGTAATACGTTAATGACAGGCCAAGGGAAAACTGACGTATATTACATAGTAAATAAATTAATTCATAGTATACAGTACATAATAAATGTATACATAAAAAAGAACATAATAAATAATAGTATATACATCAGACAATCCAGACCTGTAATTTGAACACATGATTGGTAAAAAAAAAAGTATATATAATAAACAAATACATGATGCTGTCAGCATGAGCGATTTCAAAAAGATACAGTAATAAAAGGTGGGATGGTCTTGGTATAAGGGAACTCTACTCATTTCGTGGAGTACTATCCACTCATCCGGAGTAAGATAATGAGTGGATATTACTCCACGAAACGCGTAGAGTTCCGTTATACCCAAACCATCTGACCTTTTATCACTGTATCTTTATGAAATCGCTCATGCCTACAGCATCATGTATTTGTTTATCATGTATGCTTTTTTTACCAATACTAGTCTGGACTGTCTGATGTATATACTATTATTTATGATGTTCTTTTTTTTGTATAAAAAAGAACATCATTTGTTCTGTATACTATGAATTCATTTATTTACTATGTAATATACAGTATCTCACAAAAGTGCACCCCTCACATTTTTGGAAATATTTTATTCTACCCTTTCATGTGACAACACTGAAGAAATGACACTTTGCTACAATGTAAAGTAGTGAGTGTACAGCTTGTATAACAGTGTAAATTTGCTTACTCCTCAAAATAACTCAACACACAGCCATTAATGTCTAAACCGCTGGCAACGAAAGTGAGTACACCCCTAAGTGAAAATGTCCAAATTGGGCCCAATTAGCCATCCCCCCCCCAGTGTCATGTGACTAATTAGTGTTACAAAGTCTCAGGTGTGACTGGTTAGCAGGTGTGTTAAATTTGGTGTTATCGCTCTCACTCTCTCATACTGGTCACTGGAAGTTCAACATGGCACCTCTTGGCAAAGAACTCTCTGAGGATCTGAAAAAAAAGAATTGTTGCTCTACATAAAGATGCCTATAAGAAGATTGCCAAGACCCTGAAACAGGCACCTGCACACCTGCAGCACGGTGGTCAAGACCATAACAGGACAGGTTCCACTCAGAACAGGCCTTGTCATGGTCAAGCAAAGAAGTTGAGTGCACGTGCTCAGTGTCATATCCAGAGATTGTCTTTGGGAAATAGACGTATGAGTGCTGCCAGCATTGCTGCAGAGGTTGAAGGGGTGGGGGGTAGGCTTGTCAGTGCTCAGACCATATGCCGCACACTGCATCAAATTGGTCTGCATGGCTGTCATCCCAGAAGGAAGCCTCTTCTAAAGATGATGCACAAGAAAGCCCACAAACAGTTTGCTGAAGACAAACAGACTAAGGACACGAATTACTGAAACCATGTCCTGTCATCCAAGATAAACTTATTTGGCTCAGATGGTGTCAAGAGTGTGTGGCGGCAACCAGGTGAGGAGTACAAAGACAGGTGCATGAGTGCTGCCGGCACTGGGGAGCTACAGTTCATTGAGGGAACCATGAATGCAACATGTACCGTGACATACTGAAGTAGAGCATGATCCTCTCCCTTTGAAGACTGAGCTGCAGGGCAGTATTCCAACATAATAACGAACCCAAACACACCTCCAAGACGTGTAACAATTAAATAGATATAGAGGCTTGTCTCTAAACATGTGTAGAATACCGTGACCTAAGCCTTATGATTGCCTACCAACCCCTAATGACTATTAACCAAAAAATGTGTCCCAGACAGATGGGGACCAAAAGAACAGCGGGGCTTATTGGGAAGGCAATAGAAAGGATGTATAATAAATCAATGAAAAATTTATTGTTGGTACACAGTAGAAAAACATGAAGAATTGTACAGCAGCTTAACCATAGAATGACCTTGCCCTAGTAAAATTTGATCAAAGCCTAGATTGATCAAAAACGAAAAACGCACAGACATGGGGAACATATAACAGGACATACAAGAACAGACGTCCGGACGTCAAAGCTATTGGTGTCTGTGCAAACCAACAATGAGGAGTATACAGCAATTGCTGAATGAGGTTTTGCTAAACAGACATCAATTCCCCCGGGGGAGGGGCGGCTCAAAATGCGGAATGGGGGGGGGGGGGGAATGGGGTGGGTGGGGAAGGGACGGGGGCTCAGGGAAAGAGAGAGGGTGAATAACCGTGGACTGGGATGCCGGAATGAGTCCTGGGACATCAATTTGTGTAGATGGTGAAAATACGCCGGCCTTCCATGTAAAAGTTAGTGGGTTGTGGTAACCAGAATTCAGGGTAGTATACAGCTATATAGCTATCATATACAGTAGTCCGGTGTGGTGTAGGTACTTCTACACATAGCCTTCCTATGGTTGGGACAGGCAATACTTGGCATGAGCAGCACTACATATACAGATGGCTGTGTACGTTACCACTCCCGGGTCCCGGTTGGGAATCCTTATGTATTGCCGGATAGCAGTAGCCTCTGTGTGTTTTGCTGCTCCACTGGCCGCTGTAGACAGTACCGAACACTGTCCCGGTATGGTTACACACACACCATGAACCAGATAGTGTTGTTCGTTGGGATGGATGGACGGCCGTGCGGCTGCATCTGTTTCCTTCCGTACGGTTTGTTCACAGCATGGAGCGGAACGCCCTCTCGATAGGTGAGCCGGCTAACCCCAACGGGGGATGACAGCAGGCGTGACGTCCGGGCGGGATGACGTCAACGCGTTTCACAACATAAACTTGTGTAGCTTCATCTGGACGTACAGGTGGTGTGTGAGGGCTCCTTCTTACAGTAATCCCTCCCTCTAACACGCCCACCAAGCTAGATTCAGTGAAGGAGGTATATCTAGTCTGTGTATGTCCAGGCTGTCATTCACTGCATGTTTGTCGTTTATTGCTTATAGTTAGTTTTATGATAGAGTGTCCATATCTTTAATTAAGTATACACTTTACCAACATAGGTTCTAATGAGTACAACCTGTCTTCGTGTAGAGGGTATTCCTATCTCACATCATATACCCATTAAAAATAGTGTGTATAGAGAAAACATATTGAGGGGGCTATTATTAATCTGTACAACAAACAGTACATGGAACAGATATATACCCAAATGACGGACACTCCAGAACATAGAAGTTGATTAAATCTAGATTAGATCGAGATGGAAAGTGGGCCAGTGAGAAACAAGGGAAAAGGGGAGGGGGGGGGGGGCGGGGGGAGAGTGGGGGAAAGGGGGAAAGGGGGGGAAAGAAGAGAGGGGGGGAAGGGAAGAGGAAAGGGAGGGAAAGGGAAGCCCCTTAGGTCCCAAATTAGGGAAATTCCTGAGTCGAGAGGGTAGATTCAAAGATCAGATCACTACCCTGTTGAGAAAAATGCTCATTTTTGAGGGGTGGTCTCAGTGGGTCAATGTCAGTATCTTGTATACTAAGCCCCTCCATGCAAATATTCATACTGCAAGGAAAGGCTGAAGGTTCAGTTCTGTATTCAAGCCCAGGGGAGTCAGGGAGGCCAGGCGAAAGATCCATCTTTTTTCCTTTTGTTGTAGGATTTGATCAAAATCCCCTCTTCTGGGGGAGAGATTCAGGGCGTAGATTCCCTTTACCTGCATGCCAGACAGTTTGCCCTGGTGGTATTGGGCAAAGTGTCTGGCTATAGGTTTTTCCGGATTTTTTTCCAAGATCTCCCTCATATGTTCCCCTAGGCGAATCCTGAACTGCCGTTTTGTCTTGCCGATGTAGATTTTTTTACAAGGGCAGGTCAACATGTAAATGACCTTGGTAGTGGCACAATTAATGAGACTTTTAATCTCGAAATTATTTTTGTTTAAAGAATCGCTGAAGGTACTTGTCCTGTGCACGTAAGGAAAAACCTGACAGTGTCCACAGGGGAACATCCCCTTACTTCTAGGGAATCGAGAGAGCCATGAGTTGTCTACAGTTCTCGTATGTTCCGAGTGGATTAAGGAGTCACCTAGATTTCTGGCTCTTCTGGCAACCATTTTGGAACTGGGTCCCACTATCTGAGCTATACCGGGGGTGTTGGTAAGTATACCCCAGTGTTTCTCTAAGATAGTTTTGACTGTGTCCCATTGGGATCCAAAATCTGTGATAATTCTCACCGGTTCTTGGGCCGGGGGTAAGGGAAAGGTAAGTCGTGGATTTTTACATTGTCTGCTATCTAAGAGGGAGGGGCGTTCTCTACTTGCTGCCTTGCGTTTCGCCCTCCTAAGCTGTTTATGTGAATACCCGCGCTCCCGAAAGCGTTTATAGAGCTCGTCACTTTCCCTCCTATAGTTTTCTTTATTGGAGCAGTTTCGCTTAATGCGGGGGAATTGGCCTACGGGAATACTGTCCTTAAGCCATTTTGGATGGTGACTGTCTGCTCTGAGGAGTGTGTTCGCAGAAGTCTCCTTGCGGTAAGTCTGTGTCTCCAACAAGGGGTCCCTCCTGCTAATGAATAGATCTAGAAATGAGATTTTATCACGGTCCCACGAGTATGTTAGTTTGATATTGCGCTCATTGATATTAAGAAAATCAATGAACTGTACCAAAGTGTCGTGGTCGCCCCTCCAAATAACAAACACGTCGTCGATGTACCTGAGCCACGTGTGTACATGGCTCAGGTACATCGGCGAGGTGTATACGACTTCCTCCTCCCATAATCCCAGATGGAGACAGGCATAAGCTGGGGCCCATGGTGCACCCATAGAGGTGCCATTAGTTTGTTGGTAGAAATTGGACAGGAATTGGAAAAAATTGTTCTTGAGTGCAAAAGACAAAAGGTCCACCAGAAACTCATTTTGTGGGCCATGACTGGGAAAATGTCTATCCAAGAAGGTGTTGACTGCTTTAATTCCCCATTCATGGGGAATCGACGTATACAAAGATTCGACGTCGATCCCCACCAGGAGTAACTCTCCCTGTACACTGATCTGAGAGATATGTCTCAGAACATCGCCTGTATCCTTCACATAAGATCTCAGATCTGTAACCATCTCCTTCAATAAGCTGTCTAGATATTTCCCCATTCTTTCAAGGGGACCTCTTATTGCTGAGACAATTGGTCTCCCTGGAGGGTTTTCAAGCGATTTGTGTACCTTAGGAATGATATAAAATATCGGTACATTATATTCATGGACAATGAGATAGTTTAGTTCTCGTTTGCCCAGTAATCCTGCTTCTGCCGCCGAGCAGGCGGAAAACCTCCTTTTCATAGTTTTTTTCATCTAGGAGTACCACATTCCCCCCTTTGTCACTCCTCTTTATAACCAACTGTGGGGCTTCTGACAGTTCACGAATCGCTTTACGTTCCGCCAGGGACAGGTTGTCTTCATTTTTATTTTTGAATTTCCAGTTCACCTTGGATAGATCCGTTTGTATCATGTCCAAGAAGAGACATAGCCACCTGTTTTTGTTGAGTGGGGGCATCTTAGTAGATTTAATGTTTAGTTTAGCCTGTCTTTTATACGGACCATGCTCAGTCTCCTCTCGCTCATTTTCCTCCAAGAGGGAGCTGAGGATGGCTAGCATTTCTTCATCCTGGCTTATAGTAGTGTCTTTGGAAGTTATTGGCCCTGAGCTGTTTGTATGGATGAAGCGTAAAAATACTTTCCGTATAAACAGGGTAACATCTTTAAATACCGTAAATTCATCCATCTGGCTAGTGGGCGAAAAAGACATCCCTCTTTGTAAGAGGTCAAAGTGTCTTTTGCTTAATTTAAAATTAGACAGGTTAATAACTTTCATATCCTCCCCAGCCACCTTGTCGGTGGATGACCTATTTATTTCCGCTGGCTCCGGGTTCGTGTTCCTCCTCTGGCTGTCTGTCTCTGGGGTTCGGGGGCTTGTTGTTTGTACTGGTTTGGGTTCACGTCTGGGTGATTGCCCTTGTTTTCGCCCACCGCCCCCTCTCCCTCTAAAAAAGTCACCGTCTTAGTCAGGTTATGTTCCTCCGTGTCACTCACAGGTTTTTTACCCCTGGAGGATGATCTGTTGTTTCTTCTCCTGGAGCTACTACGACTCCGACGTGGGGTTAAGTCAAAGATGTCTCCCTTTTCCCAGTCGCTCAGATCCCGTCTAAATTTGGATTGTTTTGTTGTTTTTAATGTAGACTGGGTTCTTTCCACCTCTTTTCTCAGGGTCTCATTAAGTTTCTGGAACTCCTCCAATTCTTTGAAGGGTTCCAGTCCTTGGGAGCTTTCTGTGATTGCTTGGACTAATTCCACTAGTTGGATTTTCTCCTCTTCCACTATTAATTTCATAACAGATACTCCGTGATCTATGCAGAGTTCCTTCCACTTCTCCAGAAATCTTGGACTGTGGAGGTGCTCAGCGGGTATCACCTTATCTCTGAGGCCCCTTGGTACTATCCTATTGTTAATGTAGGTTTCTAGGAAAGACACGTCCCACTTTCTATTCAGATGTTTGATAAGTAGTTTTTTATGCTCTTTGAACCGAGTTTTTACCTCTTCTTCTTGAGAGGGAGTGGTTACCGTGTCTGTCCTAAAAGCCTGACTGATTTCTAGATCTATATCTTCGCCGATCACAAATGCCATACTTCTTTAGCTATGGCAGCAACAAAACTGCAGACATTGGACAGCGTGGAACAAATAGGGCATGTGTAGAAGTACCTACACCACACCGGACTACTGTATATGATAGCTATATAGCTGTATACTACCCTGAATTCTGGTTACCACAACCCACTAACTTTTACATGGAAGGCCGGCGTATTTTCACCATCTACACAAATTGATGTCCCAGGACTCAATCCGGCATCCCAGTCCACGGTTATTCACCCTCTCTCTTTCCCTGAGCCCCCGTCCCTTCCCCACCCACCCCATTCCCCCCCCCCCATTCCGCATTTTGAGCCGCCCCTCCCCCGGGGGAATTGATGTCTGTTTAGCAAAACCTCATTCAGCAATTGCTGTATACTCCTCATTGTTGGTTTGCACAGACACCAATAGCTTTGACGTCCGGACGTCTGTTCTTGTATGTCCTGTTATATGTTCCCCATGTCTGTGCGTTTTTCGTTTTTGATCAATCTAGGCTTTGATCAAATTTTACTAGGGCAAGGTCATTCTATGGTTAAGCTGCTGTACAATTCTTCATGTTTTTCTACTGTGTACCAACAATAAATTTTTCATTGATTTATTATACATCCTTTCTATTGCCTTCCCAATAAGCCCCGCTGTTCTTTTGGTCCCCATCTGTCTGGGACACATTTTTTGGTTAAACCTCCAAGACGACCACTGCCTTGCTAAAGAAGCTAAGGGTAAAGATGATGGACTGGCCAATCATGTCTCCAGACCTAAACCCTATTGAGCATCTGTGAGGCATCCTCAAAAGAATGGTGGAGGAGTGCAAGGTCTCTAACATCCACCAGCTAGAGGCGTGGAAGAGGACTCCAGTGGCAACCTGTGAAGCTCTGGTGAACTCCATGCCCAAGAGGGTTAAGGCAAGCTGGAAAATAATAGTGGCCACACAAAATATTGACACTTTGGGCCCAATTTAGACATTTTCACTTAGGGGTGCACTCACGTTTGTTGCCAGTGGTTTAGACATTAATGGCTGTGTGTTGAGTTATTTTGAGGAGACAGCAAATTTACACTATTATACAAGCTGTACACTCACAACTTTACATTGTAGCAAAGTGTCATTTCTTCAGTGTTGTCACATGAAACGATATAATAAAATATTTACAAAGATGTGAGGGGGTGTACTTACTTTTGTCAGATACTGTATGTCAGTTTTCCCTTGGCCTGTCATTAACGTATTACTCTATTGCAGCATGTACTCAATCATGATATGTTTTGATTCTGATTTCAGAATAAATTATATATCATATAATATATATATATATATATATATATTATATTTATATTTTTACTTATTTTGATTATACTGTTTTTTCAGTGACTTACCTCATTTAAAGTCCCATGACCAAAGTTTTTTCTTGTTTGACTGCCTATTACACTTTTTTCCTGGAGCACCGGGACAATGGAATAAACCACAAAATTACACAAATTTGAGAAGCAAACACCCCATCATATATTCTGGCATAAGGAGTCTTCTTGAACATGTAATTTTTTTCCACAGGTTTTCTGAAGATTTGGAAAGAAAAGTAAAATGTTGTTTTTTTTTTACACAAAGTTGTCCATTTGGTCATACTAAGGATTTGGTATGCCTCCTCACTTGTAAAGAATTTTTTAGACATAGTGGTGACTGTGGGCTGTGGTGACACTGGTGATGATGTGGCTGCACTGATGTGCACTGATGAGAAGGATGCACTGATGGGTGCTGATGAAATTGCACTGATGGGTGCTGATTAGCCTACACAGAAGGGTGCTGATGGGTGCTGATGAGCCTAGATTGATGGACGCTGATGAGGTTGCATAGCTGGGTGCTGATCAGGCCACACTAATGTGTGCTGATGTGCACTCATGAGGCTGCACTAATGGTCACTGATATGAACTGATGAGACTGCACTGATGGATGCTGATAAGACTGTACTCATGTGTGCTGATGACGCTGCTCTGATGAGTGCTGATGAGGCTGCTCTGATGGGTGCTGATGAAGCTGCCTTGATGGGTGCTGATGAGGCCGCACTGATAGGCACTGATCAGGCTAAACTTATGGTCACTGATATGAACTGATGAGGTTGCACTGATGGGTGCTTATGGGGCTGCACTGATGTGCACTAATGCACTGCACTAACGAGGCTGCACTGATCAGGTACATTGATATTTACTGGTGAGGCAGCGCTGATGGGCACTGATGAGGTTCCAATAAAGAGGCAGCACTGATGGGGTGGCACAGATGTGCACTGATAAGAAGAACTGATGTGCACTGATAAGCAACACTGATGAGGTGGCACTGATCAGCTACACTGACGGGCACTAATGTGCACTGATAGGCGCTAATGAGGTTCCACTGATGAGGCAGCACGGATAAGCAGCACTGATGGGCACTGATAAGCGGCACTATTAATGCACTGATGAGGCAGCAGTGATGAGGAAATACTGATGGGCACTGTGTGACACTGATGGGCACAGTAAAGCACTGAAGAATAGCAGAGTAAACTCACTGTTGGCACAGATCTCTCTCCTTCCTTCACACTCGGTCTCTGTGTGAGCTGTCAACCGCTGATGAGCTAATTTGTTTTTCTTTGAGATCGCTTGTCTTTGGACACAGCGATCATGTGGTAAAAGGCTGCTGTGATTGGCCATTTACCTCGATCTGTGATTGGCTGTGTCCAAGGAACAGAGCGATCACAGATTCTTCCTGATACACGCCCGAGGGGACGTGTGGGAAGCATGTTCTTGTGAGGACGTCCTCCCGGCAATTCAAATTTTACGCTGTATCCGTCTTTCGGCTATAGCACGGATGGGAGGTGCTTAAACTCATTATGTAATATTGGTATACTGTTACCTGGTGGGTAAAGCCTGGTCTATGCAAGGAAGGCCTCTCTTACAACTCTGACTCAGGCCCCTGGTAGAGCATACAGGTGGCGAAGGAGTACAGAGTCTCACGAGTGCCGGTAGACGTGCTTGCTGCTGGTGGACTAGTATGCCAGATGGCAGCGGATCTCCCGAGGGCAGGAACAGGCTGCTACTTTAGCCGTAAAGCAGGTTCCAGTGGCAGATGGACAGGTGCTAGCAACTTGGTAGCTCGGTATAGTCTGGAACATAAGCATAGTCAGACAAGCCAGGTAATACACAGAACAATCAGATCAAGTACAGATGCAGAGGAAGGAGAATGGTCAAAGAACAAGCCAGGGTCGATGCAGGTGGATAACAGGAACAGTCAAGAACAACCCGGTCAGTATTTCAAGAGCAGATGCAGGTAACAGTGAACAGGACAGTCACAGAATGCTGTAGACAAGACAGCACTGATCCTGGGTTATGATACAGCTTAAATAGCCCATTTGGCGCCCTCATCTGTCATGAGATGCACCACGCCCGTCTCTTTGCACATGTGCATAGCACTCACTAACCTGCCTTTTCTCCCACATATTCGGGGAAACAGGGCTTTGTCTGATACTATTATTATTTCTTCTGACAGAACCTTCCTGACATATACATATTAATACTCCTGCAAACAATTACTCTATAACCCTAATAAAACTGCAATATACTGCTTTTTTTTACAGAACTAAAACCAGTTGTCAGTTTCTAGATGTGGAGACACGCGGTGATGTACAACACGTACGACAAGCCAAGAAAAATTAAGTTCTATAGCCAGTGCTGCTCTTCTGCTTGATTCTGAGCATGCGTGGCACTTTGTCTTTGGAATTGTCTACACACGATTGGAATTTACACGAACGGATTTTGTTGTAAGAAAATTTTAGAGCCAGCTCTCAAACTTTGTGTGTTGGACATTCCAATGGAAAAAGTCCGATGGAGCCCACACGGTCGGAATTTCCGACAACAAGCTCCGATCGCACATTTTCCGTTGGAAAGTCCGAACATGTGTACAGGGCATAAGGAAGACTGTGTTTTGCTTACAAGGTTAATTTTAGCGCTGGCCAGGATGACCAGACACTCTGAGGACAAAAAATCTACACTGTGTGTTTTGCGAATGCGCACTAAATGCCCGCTTTTGTGCATGTTCATGGAACACTTAGATGTGAATGGAGCTTTAAAGATATGTTTTATCTACACTCACACACACACACACACACACACACACACACACACACACACACACACACACACACACACACACACACAGATTTTCTATGTTTAAATGGGGCACTTTCCTCTCCAAGGCCCATAGCAGCCTCATAGACTGCTGTGACTATTGTTCCCCACTGGACAACTTTGCACACGTTTAGACAGACTCAAGAACGGGTAAAGATTGTACAGCCTAAACCAAATATTCTATTCATTTTGAGTCATAACAGATATATTATTGATACCCATGGACATTCACTGTAACCTTGCACGCTGAGTTATTTCTTTGGCTATAATTACTGTTAAACATTTTTTCTTCACCGTGTGGCACGTTGAACGATTATTGGTATCAGCTTATATTGCACTTGTCACCTTTGTATATGTTTTGTGTTGCACAAATTATTTGATGTTATATCTAAGTGTGAGCACTTACTGAAAGCATTGGCTACTTTATTGCACATATTATTGTATTATCACTGTATTTATTTGTCAGTACCCGCGATAGGCATTGGACACCCTATTGTAGCGATTGCAGATCTCCACAGACATCTAGTGTAACCTTGTTTGATTTTTTTGGTTTTCTTTAGAATTTTCGCTTCTGCTTTAGAAGTTTACATATGTCACATATACATTTATGTTTGAGGTCGATCACCAGTTTCTACACAGGATTTAGTGTATACACGCTTACTCACGTTGATTGCTTCCTTTATACAGCACTCTAGGTGTTTCAGCACCGCTCGGCCTCATTATACATTAGCACACTGTAGTGAGTTTTTTATCACTGGAGTAAGTGATTGCTCATTGTTAACTAGGCACTGTGGGGTTTATGAGGATTAGCGCAGCACCACCTCTACCACTCAACATGTTTCGCTCAATACGAGCTTCTTCAGGAATTTTGGCATGCATTGTAGTAAGCTCAGGCTTCAATACATTGGAGGTATATTGGAAATAAATAAACAATTGCTTGCTTCAGTAGTGTCGCCAATGTACAGGCTCTCATATCATGTGTTACCGTCTTTATATGGCCACAAGGGGGTATAAGGTTTTATATATCCTTTAATAAAATCAATAATTGATTGCTGGAGGTAGAAACACCTACTAGCAAAAGAAAAAAGCAGTAGCAGGTCAGTGGACTATAGAGGTTCCATGGCCAGGGCTTAGGGAATCCTGTTTGGAAGAGATCATAAGCAGGTTTTGTAAAAGTAGAGAGTCATGGAATTTGGGAGCAATGTGCGCCCTCCCTGGAGTAAACAGCGTCACAGGAAGTGAAACAATAAAAGTGTAATATTCCTTTAAATTTCGTACCTGGGGGGTGTCTATAGTATGCCTGTAAAGGGGCGCATGTTTCCTGTATTTAGAACAGTCTGACAGCAAAATTACATTTGTAAAGGAAAAAAGTCATTTAAAACTACTCGCGGCTATAATGAATTGTCGGTCCGACAATGCACATAAAAGTTCATTACATAGTTACATAGTTAGTCAGGTTGAAAAAAGACACAAGTCCATCCAGTCCAACCATAAAAAAAAAAAAAAAACGTACAATCCAGTATACCCAATACTATACCCACAGTTGATCCAGAGGAAGGCAAAAAACCCCAGCAGAGCATGCTCCAATTTGCTACAGCAGGGGAAAAAATTCCTTCCTGATTCCAGAGAGGCAATCGGATTTTCCCTGGATCAACTTTACCTATAATTGTCAGTACCCAGTTATATTATGTACATTTAGGAAAGTATCCAGGCCTTTCTTAAAGCAATCTACTGAGCTGGCCAGAACCACCTCTGGAGGGAGTCTATTCCACATTTTCACAGCTCTTACTGTGAAGAAACCTTTCCGTATTTGGAGATGAAATCTCTTTTCCTCCAGTCGTAAAGAGTGCCCCCTTGTCCTCTGTGTTGACCGTAAAGTGAATAACTTAACACCAAGTTCACTATATGGACCCCTTATATATTTAAACATGTTGATCATATCCCCCCTTATTCTCCTCTTCTCAAGAGTGAACAAATTCAGTTCCTCTAATCTTTCCTCATAGCTGAGCTCCCCCATGCCTCTTATCAGTTTGGTTGCCCTTCTCTGCACTTTCTCCAGTTCCCCGATATCCTTTTTGAGAACTGGTGTCCAAAACTGAACTGCATATTCCAGATGAGGTCTTACTAATGATTTGAACAGGGGCAAAATTATATCTCTCTCTCTGGAGTCCATACCTCTCTTAATACAAGAAAGAACTTTGCTCGCTTTGGAAACCGCAGCTTGGCATTGCATGCTATTATTGAGCTTATGATCTACCAAAACCCCCAGATCCTTCTCCACTACAGATTCCCCCAGTTGTACTCCCCCTAGCATGTATGATGCATGCATATTCTTAGCCCCCAAGTGCATAACTTTACATTTCTCAACATTAAACCTCATCTGCCACATAGTCGCCCAATTAGACAGTGCATTGAGGTCGGCTTGTAAATTGGAGACATCCTGTAAGGACGTTATTCCACTGCATAGCTTGGTGTCATCTGCAAAGACAGAAATGTTACTTTTGATCCCAGACCCAATATCATTTATAAAGATATTAAAGAGTAAGGGTCCCAGCACTGAACCTTGGGGTACACCACTGATAACCTTAGACCATTCAGAGTAAGAATCATTAACCACTACTCTCTGAATTCTGTCTTTTAGCCAGCTTTCTATCCATTTACAAACTGATATTTCCAAGCCTGTAGACTTTAACTTACACATGAGCCGTGTGTGCGGAACTGTATCAAACGCTTTTGCAAAATCCAAATAAACCACGTCCACAGCCACCCCTCTGATAAAAACGGCATGGAATTTCCCCACAGGAGAACCCCGAACCAAAATTTAAAAAAAAAATGTGTGGGGGTCCCCCTAAATTCCATACCAGGCCCTTCAGTTCTGGTATGGATATTAAGTGGAACCCCGCACCAAAATAAAAAAAAATAATGTGTGGGGTCCCCCTAAATTCCAAAAATGTGTGGGGTCCCCCTAAATGGAGTGGGGGTTATCCTCAAAATCCATACCAGAACCTTCAGGTCTGGTATGGATTTTAAGGGAAACCCCGGACCAACATTTTTTTTAAAAATGGCGTGGGGTCCCCCCAAAAATCCACACCAGACCCTTATCCGAGCACACAACCTGGCAGGCCGCAAGAAAAGAGGGGGGATGAGAGAGCGCCCCCCTTCCTGAACCGTATCATGCCACATGCCCTCAACATTGGGAGGGTGCTTTGGGGTAGCCCCCCAAAGCACCTTGTCCCCATGTTGATGGGGAGAAGGGCCTCATCCCCCCAACCCTTGGCTGGTGGTTGTGGGGGTCTGCGGGCGGGGGGCTTATCGGAATCTAGAAGCCCCCTTTAACAAGGGGACCCCTGATCCTGCCCCCTGTGTGAATTGATAATGGGGTACAAATGTAACCCTACCATTTTACAAATAAAGTGTCAAAAAGGTTAAAAAACACAAGAGACGGTTTTTGACAAGTCCTTTATTAAGTTCTTCTTCTTTTCATCTTCTTTCTTCTGCCTCTACTTCCTTCGGTGTTCTTCCTCCATTTTCCTTAGGTGTTCTTCTTCTCCATCTTCTTCTTACTCCGCTCTTCTCGTCCTGCATCTTCCTCCTGCTTCTTCTCCGCTCCGTACGCACGATCCACCTCAGTGGGACTCTTCCACTGTGTCTAGCTTCGGTTCTTCTCACACTTCTTATATAACGGAGGGCGGGGCCACACCGTGACCCCGCCCACCTCTGACGCATGGGGAAAGCCACAGGCAATTCCCCATAAAGTCCCCGTGCGTAAGAGGAGGGCGGGGTCACCAGGTGGCTCCACCCTCCGTTTTATAAGAAGTGTCAGAAGAACCGAAGCATCACACGGCGGAAGACTCCCACTGAGGTGGATCGTGCGGACGGAGTGGAGAAGAAGCTGGAGGAAGATGTGGGATGAGAAGAGCGGAGGAAGAAGAAGATGGAGAAGAAGAAGCAGAAAGAAGAAGCAATTAATAAAGTACTTGTCAAAAACCATCTCTTGTGTTTTTTAACCTTTTTGACACTTTTTTGTGAAATGGTAGGGGTGCATTTGTACCCCATTACTAAATCACACGGGGGGCAGGATCTGGGGGTCCCCTTGTTAACCACTTCAATACCAGGCACTTAGACACCTTCCCGCCCAGACCAATTGTCAGCTTTCAGCGCTGTCGCAATTTGAATGACAATTGCGCGGTCATGCTACATTGTACCCAAACAGATTTTTTATCATTTTGTTCCCACAAATAGAGCTTTCTTTTGGTAGTATTTGATCACCTTTGCGGTTTTTATTTTTTGCGCAACAAATAAAAAAAGACCGAAAATTTTGAAAAAAAACAAGTTTCTTTGTTTCTGTTAAAACTTTTTGTAAATAAGTACGTTTTCTTCTTCAATGACGGGCACTGATATGGCTGCACTGACGGGCACTGATACGGTGGCACTGATGGGCACCGATGAGGTGGCACTGATGAGGTGGCACTGACGGGCACTGATGATGGGCACTGAGGGGCACTGATAGGTGGCACTGATGGGCACTGATAGGTGGCACTGGTATGCGGCACTGATGGGCACTCATAGGTGGCACGGATGGGCACTTATAGGCGGCACTGATGGGCACTCATAGGTGGCATTGATGGGCACTCATAGGTGGCATTGATGGTTACTTATGGGTGGCACTGATAGTTGGCACAGATGGGCACGGATGGGCACTGATAGATGGGTACTGATGGGCACTGATGGGCACGGATGGGCACTGACAGGTGGCATGAATGGACACTGATGGGTGGCACTGAAGCATTACTTGTTTGCAGTGATGCCCCTAAGGGTAGCATTGCTGGGCATCACTGCAACATAATTGTGCCAATCAGTGCCCATTTGTGGGCACTGATTGGCACAGATTTGGCACACTGGGCACATGTGGATGGCCATGGGGTACATACCTGGCCATCCACATGTTGCCCCTTCCCTGGTGGTCCTAGTGGTGATCCCTGGTGGTCCAGTGTGGTGATCTGCGGGGGGTCTGCGCTGATAAACAATCAGCGCAGACCCCCCCTGCCAGGAGAACCGCCGATCGGCTCTCCTCTACTTGCGTCTGTCAGACGCGAGTGAGGAAGAGCCGATCAACGGCTCTTCCTATTGACAGCGTGATCAGCTGTGATTGGACACGACTGATCACGTGGTAAAGAGCCTCCGCCGGAGGCTTTTTACCAAGATCAGTGTAGCGGTGTGTCAGACTGCGGGGGCGCGCTGCGGCATGTTATCCTGCTGGACGTCATATGATGCCCAGTCAGGATAACAGAACCACTTCCCGGACGTCAATCCGTTATAGGGCGGGCGGGAAGTGGTTAAAGGGGGCTTCCAGATTCCGATAATCCCCCTGCCCGCGGACCCCCACAACCACCAGGCAAGGATTGTGGGGATGAGGCCCTTCTCCCCATTAACATGGGGACAAAATGCTTTGGGGGCTACCCCAAAGCACCATCCCAATGTTGAGGGCATGTGGCCTGGTACAGTTCAGGAAGGGGGCTGCTCTCTCGTACCCCCCTCTTTTCCTGCAGCCTGCCAGGTTGCATGCTTGGATAAGGGTCTGGTATGGATTTTTTGGGGGAACCCCACGCCATTTTTTTTTAAATTTTGGCGTGGGGTTCCCCTTAAAATCCATACCAGAACTGAGGGGTCTGGTATGGATTTTTAGGGGGCCCCCATGCCATTTTTTTTTAAATTTTGGCGTGTGGTTCCCCTTAATATCTATACCAGACCTGAAGGGCCTGGTATGGAAATTAGGGGAACCCCCACGCATTTTTTAAAAAATTTTGGTTTGGGGTTCCTCTGTGGGGAAATTACATGCCATTTTTATCAATGAACTATTATGTGTATTGTCTTACCGACAATTCATTATAGCCGCGAGTAGTTTTAAATTACTTTTTTTCCTTTAGAAATGACATTTTGCTGTCAGACTGTTCTAAATACGGGAAACATGTGCCCCTTTACAGGCATACTATAGACACCCCCCAGGTACCAAATTTAAAGGAATATTACACTTTTATTGTTACACTTTAAGGATTATTAAAATCACTGCTCCTGAAAAAATGGCCGTTTTTAAAACTTTTTTTTGCACTGATACATGTCCCCTGGGGCAGGACCCAGATGACCAAACACTTTTGTGACAATAACTTGCATATAAGCCTTTAAAATTAGCACTTTTGATTATTTATCTTCGTGTCCCATAGACTTTAACTGTGTTTGCGTGTTTGAACAAATGTTTTGCCTGTTCGCATGTTCTGCGAACCAAACAGGGGGGTGTTCGGCTCATCCCTAACAGTGAGAGACTGTAGAGTGCGAGGAAAACTATTCTGTGTTACCAATAGTTAAATACAAAATACTGTTAGTGACTACTAGTTACAAGATTTGTTGCCATAGGAGACAGCGGTCTTATCTATACAGAAGTGGTATCCGGCTGGAGGCCTTCCACTGTATAGCTATCTACCTATAGAAGTCTCGGAGTCTGCCAATTATCTTTGCGTCTACAGTGTCCTGGCCCTAACCCACTCTCCCACAGTTCTGTTAAGAGACGATAAATATCTTTTGCATTCAAAAAGTGTCTAGCGACCATCACTCCATCTTGCATCACACACACCATGCCTTGTAACCTACTCTACAAAGACGGATGTAAGCTATCCCTGACTCTGAAGGTCACCATTAGGCCTTTGGGGGTCCAGGACCTTGCTACATTTGGATAAGCTAGGCTTTCATCCCTTGTTTTCTGCTAAATTTGCATTATTTCAGCAGAGGCCAATGTAACTTGTAACCCACTAATGATCCATTTAAAAAGAAAAGTTCATGGCATGCCTCAACTATAAAACGTGAAGCAGCAAAAGTAAAACCAAATAGCATGATGCATCTAGCCCTTAAAAATTATAGCAACACACATTTGATTGGTTATTAAGGTCAATCCAGACCAGAATAGTATCACCTCAATGCTGCAGCCCAGCTTTTTATTAATTCCTGAACATTCTACACACATCCCATGAATATTATTAATTATTATTATTTTTATTGAACTTATGATTTTGCTTAAAAAAAAAGCTATGATCATCTTACAAATATACCACCAGAGATGCATTTTATTTTATATATTTGTTTTGGTTACCATATTTCTTATGTTTGTTTGTTAGCACAACATTTGGCTTGCAAATACTTCAGGGTAACACTAAAAATGTGTTAATTTGTATTACAAAACATGTTTTTTTCTGTCGTTTGCTGTTCATGAAAGAGTATTGGTGAATTGTTTGTTTAAGAGCTGCATGTTGTTTTCGGTTTCCAGAGAAATGGATTAGTTCCTTTCCTCAGGTTGCCTATTAATGTGTGGATGGATGGCCTGAGTGGGATAAGTGCTATGGGGCCATGATAGCAGAAATATTACCCCTCTTGCAAGAGGATTTGTATTTTTGCCAGTACAAACACTTTTTTTTTATAATACAGTTTTTATTGAGATTTACAAAAAAAATACAATCAGTACAGAAAGATACAAGCAGTAAGATAGTAAACAAAATAGAATCATTCCCTATATGTGTAAGAAAAAATACATTAAGTATTAAAGTTACATGCTGGGAACAAATACAACAAATTCAATACAAAGAGCCCAGGCAGGTGGAATAGACAAGGAACATTCAATAAAAGGTCGCCTTGGAGTCCCAACTGACCCCGCACTGGCAACCGTCAGCATGGGTGCGACAATGCAGATTTGGACAGACCAAGGTAGCTCACGGGGAATGAACCTACAGGCATATTTCCACCCGCCTAAGACATATGAAATGTAAACATTGTATAAACAATATTCTAAGCTGACCCACTCATCATGGAAAATGATTGAAAACAAATAGAGGAAAAGAGGGAACTAAAACAACCTCTGTTAGGGGAAATTAAAAAACTGATAGGGAAAGTCAGGAAATAGGCGCATCTGTAAGGGGAATGTGCGGCTGTTCAAAATGCTTGGGCGCTGTACAGTAATACCCCGTACACACGGTCGGACTTTGTTCGGACATTCTGACAACAAAATCCTAGGATTTTTTCCGACGGATGTTGGCTCAAATTTGTTTTGTTTACACACGGTCGCACAAAGTTGTCGGAATTTCCGATTGCCAATCACGCGGTCACGTACACCACGTACGACGAGACTAGAAAAGGCCAGTTCAGAACCAAGCGCGGCACCCTTTGGGCTCCTTTTGCTAATCTCGTGTTAGTAAAAGTTTGGTGAGAGACGATTCGCGCTTTTTCAGACTCGTGGCTTTCAGATCGTTTTCTGCCTTTCAGTTTGTGCTTGTGGGTTTGTATCTGCTCTTCAGTGCGTGCAAGCAAGTTCCGCGTGACTTTAATTAGTCATTGTATTCTTGTTCGTTCGTTACTGTTTTTCAGGTCGCTCTTCACAGGCCTTGCTGTTCTTCAGTGCGTTCTGTTACTTCGTTCTGAGCAGCCGACCATTTTGTAGCCAAGTTGCGTATGCGTACTCCTCGTAGAGTTCGTGCTGTGCGGGGGCTTGGTGTTGGGGTCCTGACCTTGACACAAGTCCAGTCCATGAATAGGGTGGGGAGGAGTTCATGGACCAAGAATTGGTTGCTTCAGCGTGACCAGTTCTCTCATATGCCTTTGCTCCGTGAGATCCGTGAGAATAATCCTGATGATTTCAGGAACTGTCTCAGGATGACAGACCCCGTGTTTCACCGTCTGTTGGCTTCGCTGACCCCTTATATTAGCAGGCAGGATACCTGCATGAGGCAAGCCATCACTCCGGAGCAGAGGTTGGTCGCTACCCTGCGGTACTTGGCGACAGGGAGAAGCCTGCAGGACCTCAAGTTCTCGACAGGCATCTCCGCCCAGGCTCTGGGGATCATTATCCCAGAGACCTGTTCTGCCATCATTCAGGTCCTGCAGAAGGAGTATATGAAGGTAAGATTTTTATCCTTTAATATCACATTTTATTGTATTGAATGTTTGCTAATATATTGTATTTCTTTCCTCATTCCCTAATTACCATGATTGTAATATGCTGTGAATGTCCCCTTTGTCCTCATGCATGCTGGATTTTTATGTAATTATTATTTTAGGTCCTTCATACAGATTTGCCCTTCAATAACCTCCCCAGCATGGTGTCTCCTGGCCCTATATTCACCTCATGTAGTCACTTAACAATGTATTTTTTCTGCTCTATAGTAGTGCTTTACCCAAAACACCCCCTAAAATGTTTAGAAATGTTATTTTTGCTTTAACTTCAGGCAGAGTGGCAGAGGCTTTTTTTGGTGGTGTCCCCAAATAATTTTTAGTAACTCTCCCTCCCCCAACTGCTAAGTCAGCTGATCCCAATTCTCTATCCTCAATCATCTATTTGCTGACTTTGCCAAACCCATACACACTATACCCATCTCTTTAGTGCTCAGATTAATGGATGAATTCCCCAAAGCATGTATTGCAAGGGCCTGCCTGTATACTTTCAAATGGTACTGTTTAAAGTTTTTGGATCCTATTATTATCTTGATAGGTAATAGCAGAATGTCCAAATGTCCTCAAATGTGGACAGTGTGTATTTATATCTTTGTATTATGACACTTCTTACCTGTCCAGTGGACTGCCAATAGTGTAACTTAGGAGGGACTGTTCCAAGTAATACCCATTATTTAGGCATTCATCTCTCAATGAAGTGAAGAGAGTTACCTGTCCAAGATTTCCACACACCCCCTATAATGTTAGAAATGGCCCATGAGAGGGGGGGGGGGGGAATATGATAGGTGTACCTTATACTTTGGCGTTGTTAAATTCCCCTTAATAAATGCTATCTGGAGGTTGACCCAGAATGTTTGTGTCTAATATGCTTGCCATGTTTCTGATCAAAAATAGTAATGTTTATTGTTTTTTCCTCAACAGTTTCCTTCCACACCACAGGAATGGCAGACTGTGGCCTCCCACTTTGCCGAGCGGTGGGACTTTCCTAACTGCAGAGGGGCAATTGATGGGAAACACGTCCACATCGTCCCACCACCCAACTCAGGGTCATACTATTTCAACTATAAGGGTTCAATAGTATAGTGATGTTGGTGGTGGTGTCGGCTACTTACGACTTCCTGTATGTGGACGTGGGGAAGAATGGCCGGATGTCCGATGGTGGAGTCATCGCCCAGACGGAGTTTTACAGGCTTCTCCAGAATGGCAGCTTGGACTTGCCAGCTCCAGAGGACAATGTGGAAGGACTCCCATTCGTGTTCGTTGCTGATGAAGCGTTTGTGCTGGGGACCACCTGATGCGGCCATTCCCAATGAGGACCCTCACCCCGGAACAGAGGGCTTTTAATTACCGTCTGGCCAGAGCCGGAAGAGTGGTGGAGAACACATTTGGAATCCTGGCCAGCCGGTTCCGCCTATTTCTGACACCCATCCATATGGCGGAGTATAAACTGAACCATATTATACTTGCGTACTGTGTTCTCCATAACTTTTTAAGGAAACATTCGGCCAACTATGCTGGCTCAGTTGGGCCTGAGGCCAGAATGATACATCAAACCACACTGACGGCGCTTGAAAGCGGCCGTCCTGGCTTGCCCTCCCTGAGTGCCCGTGATGTCCGGTTACGCTACCTGGAGTTCTTTGCGGGTAGGGGGGCCATCAATATGCCAGCAAATATGTGAAGCCTTTTTATAATAAAAAACAAAAAAAATTCTTTGTGGACATTTACTGCTTGTGTTTGTTTTAGCTGACCCTGACAGAAATGTTTTGAGTGCAGAAAATGGCGTGATTTTGTAACCTTATACAAAGCACTGTTGGCTGTTATTTACTAAATGCAAAAAAACATTTCACTACAAGTGCACTTGCAACTGCACTGAACCTGCACTTGTAGTGCAAAGTGGTTTTGCCCTTAGGAAATAACCCCCATTTTCACTGAAAACAGCAATTACATCACCCCAAAAGTGTTGTAGTGTTGAGACAATAATCCACACATTCTTGATTAACCAACTTTTTTATACCTGCACAATCACATGTGCATTTACCAAAGGTTTTTAAAACAAACCAATATGTTTGTTGTATAACAATTTTTGGGGTGGCATTATCAAAAATAGAAATGTCCATTTACAATAAAACAGGCCTGTGTAAAACCAACAAGAAAGACAAAAAACTTGAACTTACAAAGTTCACATTAGGTAAAACCTAAAGGCAATATCAGACATCAGTGTTTAGGAACTGTGTTTGATATTGCGTTCAGATGGGGGGAAATCACCCCTGGAAAAGCCAAATTTGGAAGATGCACACCAATTTACGAATGTCAACATGTGCTAGCTGCCATCATGGGGGATCAAGGGACGTGTTTTGCGGGAGCAAGCCCTTCCTCACCGCTACTTTATAATTGAGGAAGGGGTTGCACCCCCAAAACGCGTCCATTGATCTCCCGTGATGGCAGATAGCACATGTTGGCACACTGTGTGCATCCTCCAAATTTGGCTTTTCAAAACATTGCAAAAAGATTTAAAACATTGGACCACAATAAAACAAGTGATTTTGTGGGGTTTTAAATTCGCCCCAAAACATCAATGATGTTATTATTTTTTTGAATCACATCATTAATTTTTTTCTGGATGTTTTGCAATTCGACATTACACCCCATGATCTCCCCGATCAGGATCAGGGCACTTTCAGATGTGAAAAGATCTCGATCCCTCACATCACGATCACCTAAAAAGAGAGAAACCAAACAAAAACAGGTATCAAAAATCTGCCACCATCCATCTCTTTTACCTGAGTCTGTGGTCGCAGACACTCACCTGTTGTGGTGCCAATTTCCACCACATCTTCTTCTTCCTCCTGCTCCTCTTGGGTTGGGGGTATTTCACCTTCTTCCATAGGTGGGGGGTCTGTGGTCTCCTCGGATGAGGGGTGTCCTCCGAGTCTTTTCTCCCCTATGTAAAACAAAAATGGTATAATTAGCACACAGATATTTGATGGCAGAACTAGAAATAGGAAACATTGCTTGGAAGTGGGGTACAATTGTCTATTTTAGCTGAGTTCAAAGATGTATTTTTTTTATTGGCCTTTGTCAAGCTGCAATACTTTACCTGTTTAGTACAAGCTTCACAGATGGAGACCCCCCTATTGTATACACTGGAGCACCTGTGTGGCCCCCTAATAAAAATTGTGTTCTTGTGTCCCACACTAGTGCTCCAGTGTCCAGATGTGAAAACAGCTGATCAGTGTCCTCTCCTTACACAGAATCTAGTTTGCATTTCATTCTAGTAACAAACCCATCTAGACAAACAAATATTTGTCATCCAAGTAGGCCCTAAAAAATGTGGGAAAATGCATATGGCCTAAACAATGGTGTTTTAGAGGAAAATGTTAGATACGAACGAATAATGGGCCCATGAACATTAAAGTTGCCCTTTTAAACTGTACAATTAAGAAAAGCATATGGAGCAGCAGGAATGGAATAAAGACAGAAAGAATAGGAACACAGCACAACTACTTACTTTTTTGCAGCACTCTCCGGATCTTTCGGTACTGCTGTGGCTCTCTTAATTTCAGGTCTGACCAACGCTTCCTGAGCTGATCTTTCGATCGTCGTACCCCGAAATTCCTGTGAAGACTTTTGACCACTTTCGCCATGATCTTGGCCTTTCTGATATTGGGGTTGGGGTAAGGCCCATACTTTCCATCATATTCAGCCTTCTTCATGATGTCGACCATCTACAAGATCTCCCCAAAGGACATATTTGTGGCCTTAAAACGTCTCCTTCTGGATCGGGACGTGTCCGGATCCGGGCTTTGCTCCTCCTCCTCGTTCCTGTAATTAGCACTCACCTGCTGTGACTCCGTCATGTGCTCTTCCCCCACTGCGCCAAACAAAAAGGGGCGGGGAATAGAATAGAAAGAACGTCAGGGGCGGGCGGAGTTACACGCAAGCGCAGTGTATATAAAGCGTAAAACACGCGCGTATTATGTACAATCTGTGAGTGGAGGAAGGAGCATTGGACGCGCCGATCGTAAGAACGAAGGTAAGAGACAAACTTGTGCCTATACTGCTTCTACATTGAGGCCTATATTGTAACAAGATTAGGATAGTTTTATCTGACATTAGGCTTTGTCTTGTGTTGTGTCTTGCAGTGAACATGGATATGCTACTGAAAGACAATGAATTTATGTCAGTATTCCTAGATATGTTAAGGGAGCTGCCATGTCTGTGGGAGATTAAACACCTCCATTACAAGAACCAAGCAAAGAGGAAGGCAGCACTGGAGCAATTGTGTGAAATTGTGAAGCAGGTGATCCCCACGACAGACATCACCTATTTAAAGATCTTAATTGGTGGCCTGAGGAGTACATATCTAAGGGAGCGCAAGAAAGTCCTGGATTCACAGAGATCCGGAGCAGCAGATGACATCTATGTCCCCAGGATGTTGTACTACGACAGGCTGCATTTTCTGGCAGGCCAGACTGAACCCAGGCCATCCCTCTCCAGTCTTTCTTCCACGCTTCCTTCCCCCCCCGGCTGAGGCTTCTGACGCCCAACTTGGGCCTTCCAGGCCGCATGTGGAGGAGCCCAGATTGAGCCAGGTATAGCATTCCTCTAAATATTTCTGCTTGTCCAATCAATGATGTTAACTAGATGTTAGTTGGGAGTACTAATTTGGGATTGTGATTGATGAAGCAAAAACGAAAACCATGTCCCTTTTTCATACACAGGGAAGTCTCAGCCAGGAGGTGGCCGGGCCGAGCCGGCTGGCTGATCTGCAGGTCCCTCCACCCCCCCTGGAAAGAGAAAGTGGCAGGAGGAGGAGTGCCCTAGAAGAGGCTGGCAGAGAACTCTTTTGGAGGGCTACAGAGGTCCTGGGAGCACCACACACCGTGGAGGAGGACATTTCTGCCACCATTGCCTATAAAATGCAGAGGATGGAGGAGGGCCAACAAGCCATGTGTGAGTCGCTCATATTGGAGGCTCTTAACAAAGGTATGAGGGAACAAATTACAGCTCAGACACACCTTTGCGATGGTCCTCCTCCTCCTCCTGCAGGTCCTCCTCCTCCTCCTCCTTCTCCTCCAGGTCCTCCCAGTCCTCCTCCTCCTCCAGGTCCTACTCCTCCTCCTGCCACATCTTCAACAGCACAGCCCGGAAGGAAGCGTAGAAGGAAGACCAGAAAGTGAGGACCCTGGATCCAGTCTGGTCGGCCAAAAAATGCAGCCTCTTGTGGTACCACAGCCTGGGGACACACATGTCATCTGCTGCTATCTGGATCTCTGCGAATTCTGGACCAGACTGCCCTCCCTTACATATGGACTCCTCAGGCCACCAATTTTGATGTTCAAGAATTGATGTCTGCCGTGGGGGTCCCAGGCTTCGTTAATTTCTCCTGTTGATCCAGTGTTGCCTCCCTCTTTGTTTGGTTCTGATCCCTTAATAAAGGATTTTTGTTTTGAATTATACTCTCCTATGTGTTTTACTTCAAAAAGGACAGTTGGTTTGTGAGGATTCAGGTACATTTCAAATATACAATGTGAAATTAACAAGGGACACCAACAACAAACAATCTCCTTGAGATTAAATAATAAAAGATATCAATGGTGTTGGGGTAACTTGACACACAAAACACACACAAAAATATTCTGGAGTAAAAATAAAAATAACATTGAACAAAGATCAGCCTTGGAAAAAATACAAACATTAAATCTAAAAAAAAGGCTTAAAATCCCCCCCCCAAAAAAAAAAAAAAAAACATTCTGTCAGATGTGACAACTAATAACAATATATTCAGGGAATCCCAATAAAAAAACAAAAATAAAACTTTGTGAGAAGTGTGTGTGAATATGAGCAGCAAACTACTTAATTTTTGTCACATTATAAAGAAGAAGAGAGTGCGCTGTATTAAACCATTTTTGACATTGCAGCGTGACGAAAGTGCTGTATCCATTGCGAACGCTAAGTTTACCAGAACGAGCTGTTCCGTGCCGGAATTTCTTCTGAGCATGTGTGGCACTTTGTGTGTCGGAACAGGCCACACACGGTCGGAATTGACGCGATCAGATTTTGTTGTCGGAAAATTTTATCTCCTGCTCTCCAACTTTGTGTGTCGGAAAATCCGATGGAAAATGTCCGATGGAGCCCACACACGGTCGGAATTTCCGACAACACGCTCCGATCGGACATTTTCCATCGGAAAATCCGACCATGTGTACGGGGCATTAGGGCTTTAAATCTGTTGAAATCTCTGAAGAATAATACATCCAACCTGACCATATGTCTTTAAACTTATTTTGTTGGTCCTTGACCATATGAACCTATCTTTCACCCTCCACAGTTGCATCAACTTCCCTCTTCCAATCTAACAGGGTAGGGCACTTAGGTTGTTTCCAAAGCATAGATATTAGTAATTTGGCTGCATTCAACAGCTGTGAAATAACATTTTTTTTTATAAAGTTTGATGGAGGAGTGAACCCCATGAAAAAGAAGATACATAGAAGAGAATTCTATGGATCTAGTGCCGCGTACACACGACCGGACTTTATGGCATACTTTGCCCGGCGGACTTTTCGACTGACTTTACGACAGACTTTCAGAATGAAAGGACTTGCCTATGATGACGTATGACCGGACTAAAACAAGGAAGTTCATAGCCAGTAGCCAATAGCTGCCCTAGCGTCGTTTTTTGTCCGTCGGACTAGCATACAGACGAGCGGACTTTTCGACTGGACTCAAGTCCGTCGGATTGATTTGAAACATGTTTCAAATCTAAGTCCGTCAAACTTTTGATAAAACAAAGTCCGTTGGAGCCCACACACGATCAGATTGTCTGACGAAATCCGGTACGCCGGACCAAGTATGCCGTAAAGTCCGATCGCGTGTACGCGGCATAAGAGTCATTCATCTAGTCCATGGGGCGATAGTCTTCCAAAATGATTTAATCCTGGGACAAGACCACCATAATTGGAGAAACATGCCCTGGTGATTGCAGCCCCTCCAACAGTGGGCATCTACTGTTGGGTACATCTGTGCTAGACAGAAGGGGGTTTGGTACCACCTAGTAAGAAATTTATACAACAATTCTTGTACCTGGGAGCTTATGGAGGTGGAGTGAGTTAATTTAATTAGTCTCTGAATCTGTAGAGGAGTAAAAATGTGTTCCAATTCTCTCTCCCATTCTATAATGTAGTATGGGACTGAAGAGGATTGGGCGCTAAAGACAAGTCTATACATTTGCGATAGGGTGCTCTGTGGGGCAAACCTAGCACACACTGTGTTCCCGTCGAAACCCCAGGAGCTAAAGAATCCAGATTCTTCCCCAGGGAAGAACCATGGGAATCCTCCCAGGGGGACTAGTGGGGATGTTTGAGGAGCATAGTGGCTGGAGATATTCAGCCTGTCCCACACAGCCAGGGAAACAAGAGTTAATGGGGACACCCAGTTTGAGAGACCCCTAGAGGCGGCCAGGATCCAGGGAGCTCCCGCCAGATTTCTATCCACCAACGTTTTCTCCAAGGGGACCCACAGTTTACTTGAGGAATCATGACCTCAATTTAGGATACGCACTAGGGAAATGGACTTATAATACAGAGCTATGTCAGGAAGCCCAACGCTACCGTCTAGTTTATGCCTATGAAGTAGGTCATAAGCCAATCTAGGGCGTCTGTTCTTCCATACAAAATCTATGAATGCCCTACATATACGTTTAAAAAAGGTCTGTGGGAGGGCGATAGGCACAGAGTATAATACATAATTGATTCTGGGCAACATGGTTATTTTAAGGACAATCACTCTCCAAAACCATGTCAAGGGATACCCTCTCAAGCCCTTCAATTCCCTCAAAATGCTCATTAGTAGAGGTCCACAATTAACTGCTCAAGGACCGCCCCTCGTACGTGTACTGCGGCAGGGTGGCCCATAAGCGCAAAATCACGTACTTGTACCTGCTAATCTTCATTGGCTCTGGAGCACGTGCCCACCCTGCCAGAGCCCAATCACAGCGGGAGCCAATCAGCGGGCCCCATGGACGTGATGTCTTTGCTAGGAACTTGACGATCGTTCGTAGAGAGGCAGAACCGTGGTCTGCCTATGTAAATAAGGCAGACCGCCATTCTGCCAGAGAGGAAAATGGAGACCTCGAGTTTCTGCTAAGCAGAAACACTGATCTCTGTTTTCCTTAGTCAAAGCACCACTCTTAGAGTTAGAAAGCACACTTAGGGAACACATTTATTCCTTTGATTGACCCTGATGTTAACCCCTATCCCTGCCAGTGTCATTTATACAGTATATAGCATTTTGTTTAGCATTGATCACTGTAATAAATGTGTCACTTATTTTGATTTGTCCGCCGCAATGTCACAGTCCCATTAAAAATCACTGATCGTCGCCATTACTAGTAAAAAAAATATAAATAAAAATAAAAAGTCCCTAAAACAATCCCATAGTTTGTAGACGCTATAACCTTTGCGCAAACAATCAATATACGCTTATTGGGATTTTTTACGAAAAATATGTAGCAGAGTACATATTGGCCTAAATTTATGAGGACATTTGCCTGGATAGGATAGGCTGGCTGAGACTGAGCTCCCCGATCCTCAGCCGAACTGTAAATCGGCACTGCAGGGAGCTTGTCACACTGATTACGCCTAAAGTGAAAGCACAGTGTGTGCTGTGCTCTTTGTCTCCCCCTACAGTGCAGTACCTGGCAGGAAACGAGGTACAGTACTGTTGTTTTTTAAAAGGCTATCTATCTACTATATGTGTGTTTATATGTCTGTGTGTGTATGTATGTGTGTGTTCATGTATGTGGGTGTGCATGTGTGTGTGTATGAATGTGTGTTTGCATGTGTGTGCATGTATATGTGTGTGTGTATGTATCTGTGTGTGCGTGTGTTTATATGTGTGTGCATATATATGTGTGTGTGTGCATGTATGTGTGTGTGTGGGCATGTGTGTGTGTGGGCATGTGTGTGTATGTATGTGTGTGCTCAGATCATTATTTCAGAGGCATTTGACAGGCGGTAAAGAGGTATATGTTGCCTACTCACTGGCTTTTTTAACCCCCTAAATGCATTATCATTATGCTGCAACTGCGTGCAACGCACACAGTTCCAGAGTGGTTGCAGTGCAGCCCTATTCACCTATGGGTATACTTCAAGGGTGCCCTGACTGGATAAAGATTGAGAAACACTGGCATAGAGGAACTGATCTCTTCATTTTCCTTCTGCAGCTGCTGAATGCCTGTGGGAGGGAGAGGAGGAGAAGCAGGGGAAAATTGAGAAATCGGTTCCTTTATATGCAGCCGCCCCCCCACCGCTCCTCCTATCCAGCTTCTCTCTCCTGTCCCCTGTGTGCTCTCCAGCCCCTCCCATCGCTGACTCTGTCTATTCATAACTGAAACATAGTAAACTGTGTTTACTATGCTTCAGTTGGTGAATGAATGGGAAGCTCTGCACATAGCTTTTCCTGTCCATTCATTCTGTGCAGCTGAGGCTGTGTCCTCAATCTCCTTTCTCTGTCTCAAAGGTGAAACATCAGAGGTCTTTTTATACCCCTGATATTTCACCAAAGCCCCCCAAAAGAGTTCTAAAAAACTGTAAATAATCTAAAAAAAATTGTAAAATAAATGAATAAAACAAATGGTAGAAAAAACTACTGACACTAGTGGCAGAACTACCACACAAACATCGCACTTGCGACTGGGCCCTAGCATTCTGCTACCAGGCTCAGAGGGAAGGGCCCTGTCCGGGGGGCCCTTTGTTTTTTCTTGCATTGGGGCCCCGAGGGTTCTAGTTACCATGGCCAGAGTAATGTGGATAGGTCAAAGTTCATATTTCCCAAAGTTTATTTAAAAGTTAGACATAAGACTGAATTTTGGACATCAGAGCAGATGAGGATATCTGAGGGGTAAAGAGGTAAAATCAAAGTACGTCCACTTGAACAGAAAGCTTATGTTCCATGGAACCAATGCAAACCCCTGAGATATCTGTATTCCCCCTGACTGTGCGAAGAAAGGACTCCAAAACCAGGGCAAACAGCAATGGGGATAGGGGGCACCCCTGCCTGGTCCCATTGCGTATGCTAAAATAGTCTGAAAGTGTGCCGTTAACGTTAACCCTGGCTCTAGGATCCGTATATAGGGCCAAGTCCCAACCCATTATATGATCACCCAGACCCAGTCCTCCTAATACTTTGGTCATAAAGACCCAGTTCACCCGATCACATGCCTTTTCGGCATCCATTGATAGGACCACCTGCCGGATTTGAACAGGTGCGCTTTGCACTAAATGGAGGACATTAAGGACTCGGCTAGTATTGTCCCTGGCCTCACAACCTACCATGATGCCTGTCTGATCTGGGTGAACTAATGTCACTATGTGGTCCTGCAGTCAAAGGGCCAAGATCTTAGCAAAAGGTTTAGTATCAGAGTTTACCCGGTGGTAGGGTTGCTGCTGCAGTGCTCAGTTCCTCAAAGGGACTCATAAGAACTCTGCTGCTATGGATTGAGAGTCCGCTATCTGCTTGTTATGGACAGACAGGGAGTGGACATGATGTGAATCCTGCTGCTTCTTTAATTGTCTAGCCAACAACCTACCACATTTATTACCTTGCTCATAAAAAACAATGAGCAAAGTACCTATGCTTGTCTTTGGCCTTGCGAACCAAACACTCAGAGAGACTAAATTGCAGTTTCTCCAGTTGTTGGGCATCGGCGGGGTCAAAGCTCACCTTGTGTTTGGTCTCAAGAGCGTGTATTTTGTCTAAAAGGTCAGCAATTTGCCTCTATCTTACCTTTCTGGTATGGGAGCCATGGGTGATCAGTTCACCTCTGATAACCGCCTTGTGGGCTTACCAAACCTCCTGGATGGACGCCTCCCCTGGGAAATTAGCTTTAAAATATGATGCCAACCTGACGGATAGAGCTTCAGAGACAGACTTATCATCTAAGAGGGACTTATGGAGCGTACACACAGTCAGACTTTTTAGCTACAAAAGTCTGACAGCCTGTCCGACAGACTTTCGACAGACTTTCGACAGACTTTCGACGGACTTTTGGCAGACTTTAAACAGACTTTCTAATGACCGGACTTGCCTACACACGATCACACCAAAGTCTGATGGATTTGTACGTGATGACGTACACCAGACTTAAATAAGGAAGTTGATAGGCAGTAGCCAATAGCGGCCCTACCGTGTGCTTTTGTCCGTCGAACTAGCATACAGACGAGCGGATTTCTGGGTCCGGCGGAGTTACGACGTAAAGATTTGAAGCAAGTTCCAAATCTAAAGTTCGTCAGATTTGCAACTGGAAAAGTCCTCTGAAAGTCTGGGGAAGCCCACACATGATCGGATTGTCCGCCGGATTTGGTCCGTCGGCATCCGTCGGACTTTTGTAGCCGAAAAGTTTGACCATGTGTACGCCCCATTATTCAGTCATTATTCAGTCGCCACATCCGTTATGTGTGGTAAGCGGATATCGGACGGAGAGTCAAGGTTATGGGGGGGAATAGTCAGAGAGGGTGATGGATTCAATTGTAGTGGAACAAACACAACTCAGATAAAATTGGTCTACCAACAATAAGTCAGGGTGGGAGTAAGTGTCATACATTTTGTAATAGTAGCTGTGATCTTTGTCTCTGATATGTGACACACGCCATCAGTCCACCAAGTGAAGGGAATGTAAAAGTTGTTTAACGTGCTTGAGGGCTCTAAAGAATAGGGGAGTTTTACCAGATGAGGTTTCCAGGCAGGGGTCCAGGGTAAGGTTAAAACCTCCTCCCAGAACCAAAAGACCCTCCCTAAAGCTCTCCAGTGTCCTCAGGGTCATAGAGAGGAAAAAAACTGTATGGGTATTAGGGGCATAAATAGAGGCAAAAGTGTGTCTTTGGCTATGTATTATACCCACTGGTGTGCGAAGCCTATTGCATTAGGGTGTGCACCCCAAAGCTCAAACACACGCGCGCGTGTGTGTGTATATATATATATATATATATATATATATATATATATATATATATATATATATATATACATATACACACACACACACTTATAAATAAATGAGAACAAACATTTTAAAATGTATTAAAACATTTTTTAACACTTCATTTTTAAATGTTAACATTTAATTGTTCACACTAGTGGTTAGCGGCAGTAAAACTCTGCAGTTGAGCCATGCTTTCACCACCCCTCAACCGCTACCACCTTTTTAGCTGTAGAGGCAGCGACTGGGCATGTTCACGTGCCACACCTGCAATTATACCCTGTTGCATTTAGCAGGTGTAGCACCAACTGACCATGACCCATTCAAGTGAAAGGCATTACTCTGCAAGCGGCCCACAACCATGTGCAGTGTGGAGTTCAAAGAGTTAAAGCAGGTGGTGTGGAGGTGATACAACTCCTCCTCACGGCTTCTCAAATTCTCTCAGAAGAGCGATCTGTTTGCAGATCGCTCTTCAGAAATCAAAGCATTTGTGAATGAGCCCCTACATATTCCACAGCGCCCCCTCTCATCTGAGTCCTCCTTTACATCAGAGTCCACAGCATTTAACCTTACACCAGAGTCAATAGCGTTGCATCTTATATCACAGTTCCCCCCTTAAATTAGGGTTCTCAGAGAGCCCCCTTACATCAGAGTTCCCCTTCACATTGGTAAATCTGATGTAAAGAATGCTGTGGACTCTGGTGTAAAGGGGGACTTTGATATAAGAGGGTCTCTGATCACCAGAGTCCCCCCTTACATCAGCGTTCCCAGCATCCCCTCTTATATAAGGATACCCAGAGTCCCCACTTACATCAGAGTCCCCCTTTATGTACAATGTAAGGTGGGACTCTGATGTAAGGGGGGACTCATGTGATCAGGTACCCCTTACATCAGAGTTCTCCTTTATATACACTGTAAGGGGGCACTCTGACACAAAGGGGATCTCTGCGGACTGTGATGTGAGGGGCTCTTTGGATACCACAGAGATCCCACTTACATCAGGGTTCCCTTTTACCCCAGAGTCTGCAGAGTTCCCCTTTAAACCAGTATACCAGACAATAGGTATTTCTAGAATGGGGTCAGGGCAGCCATAGCAGCCTCCTTACAGCACAAAGCCTTTTACTTTATATCACCAACTCCCCCCCACCCAGGATTGTCCTCCCCTCCATGGGACTGCAAATCACAGCATAGCAGGCTGGGCTCCTATTTCTCAGCTGCTCTCCAGTGCCCCACACACAATGTGACTGGGAAAGACTGCACTACACACTCTCCCTGCCTGGTGCAGTGCCGCACACACACTGCCAGAGTCCATGCAACCACCCTCTTACCAGTGACATCTCCCAAGTCTCCGACGGGTCCTCCTCACCACAGCTGGTTCCATTGTCTGCAGGAAGGAAGCCGAGGGCAGGGCACTCGGAGGCGGAGCAGGTAGGAGAAAGTTACACTCTTCTCCTCTTCTGGGAGCGGTCCTGGCAACCAATCATTTTCTCGGCGGTGTACACAGGGCAGCGATGGGCTGCAGCAGCCCTGGTGATGGTAGGGGGCAGGACGTGTTCAGATGATTAAAACAATGCTGTAAAACCAGCTTGCTCCTGTGAGTGCAAGCCACTGGCCGCGAAGTAAGCAGGCGGCGTAGTGATATTCAGCTGTCAGGGAGCCGGAACTATAGAGGTAGCATTGGAGAATGCGGCTGCCTGTCGGCTTACTCCACGGCCCGGAGATCCCGCATATACTGCCAGAAAAATAGCCCTCTGGTCTGCCGGATGTGCCTGAGCATTAGTGTGTGCCCAGGCACACCTGGCACACCCCGTGCGCATGCCTATGATCATACCCCAATAAAAAAGAGAAAAACCCTCTGGATCAGCAAACGGAGACATGAGGGAGAAAGGGGCATGATTTCCGAATGGCTCTTGTTACCCCCCTAGCCTTTGTAATAGGGGATGGCGCATGAATCCACTGAGCAAAGGGCATGCAAAGAGTGGACATTGGCGTGAAGAGCATCTTCTGCAAAAAATTGACATCTGCAACCAGGTAACGCAGTTCCTGCCAAAGGTAACCCCTTTTGTGTGGGGAACAGAGACCTTGCACGTTATAGAACACTATTTTCAAAGTATCAACCATTGTATAGATCTAGGTAGGACAAGCAGCAATATTTAGACCGCATCTTCCACAGGGATAGGCAGTAGCTGTCCCGTGAAATAAATATAGACTTCTCAAGGATTAGTGTGAAAGGGTTGCCATCATCCCTAAACAATATACAATGGGAACCTCATTTAATTGGGATTTTTAAGGCAACAAAAGAAGGAAATATTTAAAAATTAGATAAATTTTATTTATACAGAAATTGTTAAAAAATAATTAAACATATGAAAATATACATTTGCAGAGAATAAAAAATGATACACTACAGAAGTGGCAAAAAATCATATAATCCAACGCGTTTCAAAATGATTAAATTTCTTCTTCAGGGATAAATTTTTGCCATTATCTGAAAGGCACGAAAGTAACATAAGTATACATACATATATATTTTTGAAAAACCAACAAAAAATATGTGTAAAGAGGCTTACAGTAATCATGATTGACCTAGCGGATTCTCAGTGTAACACTCCAAAAACCCCCATCCAGCCAGATAACGGTCTTTTATCACGCAAAGGAGCCCCCAGATATTGAGATCCAATGAGAGACGCCAAGTGTCCCAAGCAAAAAGAAGACGCTGGGGGGGAGGGGGATGTGAAATCTGAAAAAAATATATACACACACACGTCATCTGTAAGGGAGATAATACATCCATGGGAAAAAAAAAAAAAAAACACACAGCAACAAAAACCAACCTTGTATGGAGGATGCGGGTTTGTGTGCCTTCAAATGCGAAAAAATT
Source organism: Lithobates clamitans (assembly GCA_037952925.1). Classification (NCBI taxonomy): domain Eukaryota; kingdom Metazoa; phylum Chordata; class Amphibia; order Anura; family Ranidae; genus Lithobates; species Lithobates clamitans. Next base: position 1,563,753 of record JBBGZY010000660.1, on the reverse strand, counting down.
CAGTATGCAATAAAGAGGAGAAATTCCCCTTCCTGGAAAAAAGAGGAAGAGGAATGAAAATGAAAAAATGAAAAAAATAAAAATAAAAAATACAAAATAAATGAAAAACAATACCAGTTGTGTCCTAATATTTTGGTGAACTTGACCCAAAAGGGGACTGAATCTGGTGTATAAGGGAATATATATATAACTAATAAAAAATATTAAAAAAGTATTGTAAAAATATCGGTAAGTAAAGTCGTATGAAGGCACTGAAGCCTGAGGGTACAATGAAGAAGTGGAATTAGCCCCAAAGGGGGGAAGTTCCACTCTTAAATAATTGAAAGAATTGTATGTGATAAGTGAAAACCAAAAAACAGAAACCTACTGGCCATGCGTTCATGGCCAAAAAGCAGCCATATAGAAATGACCCCATAGAGAATAACTAAAAAATATATATATCTCACTCCCCAGATAATGTCCACAAGTAGGGAAAAAGGTCTGGAGAGGAGAGGTAGCTGAGAATGAAATATATCAATCAATCAAAGGAAAATAGTGATTTGAAGCTTACCATAGTTTTACAGCATATCTCCCACAGATGAGCACAGGTAAGTCCAGAGTCCAATAGAGGTCCAAGAGGGACAAAGATCCGCCCCGAGCCCAAGCACAAACCCACGGTTGTCCAATCTCAGCAACAAACAGCAGAGAAATGATGCTGGCGGCTCAGGGGCTCCCGGCGTTCTCCTTATAAGTCGGTGCTGATGGATTGCTTAACGAGCGCGAGGAGATGACGCCGCCTCGAGAGACGTAGGCGACGTCACTTCCTCCGCTCACATTACATGTCAAACAAGCGCCCATGTGTCCGGACGTGAGGGGAGACAGGCCGGCATCCCGGCCCGCCCCCCCCAACGTCAATGACCGGAAGGACGCAGAGAGAGACATACATTGCTGACACTAATAGAACGCCCGTAGGTCAGGACGCAGGGGGAGACAGGCCGGCACTCCGCTCCGCCCCCCCAATCGTCCATGATCAACAGGACGCACAAAAAGACATGGACTGCTGGCAATGCTGAAAAAAAGTCCAAAGCCAGATCCCGGAGGAGGCAAAAACGCCCCTCACCAGATCCGCGCATACAAGAGGGCACGTCCAGAGACAGTTCCCACCCCTGTAAATTAAAAGATTATAATAAGGTGTACAGCAAGGTCTCTAATAAAAATAAATTTTAACAAATAACTCAAAAATTGCCATAAATGGCTGGACATGTGGGAAAAATACCCCATATCCGGTGTTAAAGCAGAGACTCATTTAGAGGAAAAATATCCAAAAAGGATAAATCCTCAGAGGGAGAACAAAAGCCCCCGACACAGGAAAATCCATCAAATGCCAGAGGATGGCGTCGAATAGACGCCATCCTTGGCAATGGAAAAAACAGGGGCCCCCAAACTTGAGTTCGGGCCCCCCCCTGTGCCGGGTGCACGATATGACCACAGATCCGAATGGGGGCGATTGGAGGACCACCCGGGAAACAGTCAAATCATGAGAACTGAAGCAAACAAATACATACAAATAAGTAAATAGACAAATCATGAAAAATATCATGGACGGGACAGGGGGAACACAAGATTCTCTCAGCCAGCCCACGAACTATCATTATGCAAAACACAAAAATTCATAAATCATATATAAATAGAAATATACCCCAATAGACATTATCATTCCAAATGCTGATTCATAGGCTATATGCAGTGTGAAAAAGAATGGACAGGAAGGGGAAAAGGGGGGAGAGGGAGGAAAAGGAAAGAGGTTTAAACCATAAAAATGAATGAAAGGCAGGGGAGATTGTATTCAGTCTGTTTTACCAGAACTGAAACCTTCAAGAAAAGGTCTAAAACTTTCTGCCTCATTTAGGCCTGGCGGGGTGGTGGCATCCAGATGTCTTATCCAACGCATTTCGCGTTGTAGAAGGATTTTATTCCAGTCACCACGACATGGACACGATCTACCACCGTGAAATTCACAGATGGCATCCTGTATCCATGTCCCTTGGCTACATGTCTGCCGAGGGGAAGATACAAGTTGCCAATCTGCATACTCAGCAGGTGTTTGCTCACGCGTTGTCTAAATTCTTGGCGGGTTTTGCCAATGTAAAAGGCCCCGCATTGGCATTGTACCAAGTAAACTACCCCTCGGGTTTGTCAGTTCGCGAAATGCTTTAATTGAAAACGTTCCCCATTGGGTAGTAGGAATGAAGTCCTCTTCCCAATAACATTGCAAAAAGAACAGTTGCCACAAGGGAAGGTCCCCCATGTTTTGCAGGGGTCCCCTCTTTTATTCCCCTTGTATTCGCTTTGGGTTAGTAAATCAGCTAGGGAACCTGCCTTCCGGAATGTAATTTGTGGTTTTGAGGTTAACAGACTTCCCAAAACTGGGTCGTCGGTCAAAATTGACCAGTGTTTTGTAAGAATTCTTCTTATAGTACTATGCTCATTGGAGTAGCGTAGGATAATCCTTATTGTGTCATCAGATTTGCGAGTTTTGGACCCAAAAATTAAAGCATGTCTGTCTTGATTTTTGACACGATTAAAAGCTTTTTTCAAAGAGGATTTGGTGTACCCCTTATAAGTAATTATTTACTGAGTTTGTCTGCTTCACATTGGAAAGTTTCCATCGTGGTGCAGTTGCGTTTTAGTCTTAAAAATTGACTGAAGGGTATAGATTTCTTCAAAGGTTCCGGGTGGAAACTGTCAGCATGCAAAAGGGTGTTGCCGGCAGTTTCCTTCCTGTACAATTTGCTAGCAACTTGACCATTCTTGTCCTTATAGATGGTAACGTCCAAAAAGTTGATCTGTTGATGGTCATAGGACATAGTGAAGAAAAGATTCATGGTATTGTGATTCATTGCTTTGAGGCAGCTTTTTAAAACATCTTCTGGGCCATTCCATATCAAGAAGATGTCGTCTATGTATCTTTGCCATAAAATGACATGTTCAGTATACATAGTCAACTCGTCATTAGTCAGAAATCCCTTTTCCCACTCCCCCAGGTACAGGTTTGCGTATAAGGGGGCGCAACATGTCCCCATAGCAACGCCCTGTACCTGGAGGTAGTGGGAACCCCTGAATAGAAACACATTATGTCGGAGGATAAAGTCCAGCATTTCAAGGATAAATTTGTTGAATTTCCATTCCGTCATCGCCTTTTGACGTAGAACGTGACCAACCGCAGCTACCCCCAAGTCATGTGGTATACTATTATATAGTGACTCGACATCTATGGTCACTAGAATGGATGACTCTGGAATCACAAGGTCCTCCAAAACCTGTAATAAATGGATGGTATCCTTGGTATAGGATGCCAATTCAAGAACATGGGGTCTGAGATGTTGGTCAATGACTTGACTAATGCCTTCTGATATACTGCCATTGCCGGATATGATAGGGCGGCCCGGAGGATTGTGTAAATCTTTATGCACCTTGGGAAGTGCGTACATAGTAGGGATACGAGGGTGTTTAGTACGTATAAATTCCAATAGCTCACCCAAGCCTCTTTACACATATTTTTTGTTGGTTTTTCAAAAATATATATGTATGTATACTTATGTTACTTTCGTGCCTTTCAGATAATGGCAAAAATTTATCCCTGAAGAAGAAATTTAATCATTTTGAAACGCGTTGGATTATATGATTTTTTTGCCACTTCTGTAGTGTATAATTTTTTATGCTGTCCCGTGAAAAGGCCCATCATTGTTTGAGGCTAAACCCTCAAATGCACCTATAAGAGGTAGAGAAAAACACAAGCTAACAATGTACACAAAAATGTGAAAAAGGGGAATACACAGCGACTTGCAGTAGGGCATAAACCAACTAAAGAGAAGAGGGATCCAGGGAGGAGAAAGTATCCCCTGCCCGGGGCTCTCAACCTATCTGTAACAAGATAGAATGCAGAGTTCCTCAGGCTAGGACTAGCCTAATGGGGGGGAGATGACTGGGGGCATAAGTGGAGTACCTAGTGCTCCCCAGGCAAACAGTATAAAAGACAAACAAGTAACATTAATTTAGTGTCTATAAAATTAACGAAAAGGAAAATTAATAACTTCCCGCCAAATGAGTCCGCATAGTGCAGTATGTAGTCCAGATTGACGGTGAGGGGGCCAGAGCAATCAAAGAGGAAAAAACAGGCATAAAACAAAAATATGTCCATAGATTGTGCCTGATTGGTCCTCCTCAGCAAATAACTCAACTTGAAAAGGTAACTCACGCTACAAGTAGGCCCATGGAGGATCGGGCAGGCAAGGAGGGAGCTGGGCTGGGATTGCATCTGTCCTGGCAATTCTTGCATCTGGATCTGGATGGAGCTTGGCGCCAGCGATCAGGGTGCTGCAGAAAGGGTATAGAGCTGTTTTGTCTCCAGTCCGGGAAAATATTTGGGGGAGATCCAGCATTTTAACGAAGTGTTGCAGATCATCCTTAGTTCGGAGGACTGCCATTTTTCTATTCCAGGAGGCCATGAGACGGAAGTGGAAACCCCAACGGTAGGTGAAATTTACCATGCGCAGAGCCTCAAGCAGGGGGTGAACAGCTCGGTGTGACAGACAGATAAGGAAACAAAAAAGTTGGGCTCCATTAAAGTCAATGACGGGCTTGTCATGGGCTGCTTTAATAATGACTTCTTTCACTGCATATCTATGTAGCTTGCAAATAATGTCTCTTGTCCTATCAGTGTCCTGGGGAACCAGGAATAGGGCTCAATGAATTCTATCCATCACAGTGGTTTCCAGTGAGGCATCCCCCAGGATTTGCTCATGATTTTGAAAGAGGCCCTGCACTGTAGGGAGCAAATCAGGGGCGCGTGTTGCTTCAGGCAGACCTCGTATATGGATATTCTGGTGGCAGTCTCATTTCCATGGTCATCAAGCTGGTCTAGGAGGGAGTTTAGGACCTCATCATGGCACTTGGCATGATCTTGGATAGCAGTAACAGTCTGCATAAGGTCATCCTGGCCAGTTTCCATTGCTTCCACCCTGTGCCCCACTGCCACCGAGCCCATCCACAGCTTGTTTACAGGATAATTCAACAGCAGCAATAAACTGCTGGATATCTGCCTTGGTAGGGAGGGCTCTTAAAGTGCTGTCTAAGGTCCCAGTCAGATTCAGTTGCATCAAGGTCAGAGTGTGGGGAGAACTGACCCAAAGAATGAGTGGAAGCAGAGGGTCTGGAGTACTGCACCTGCCATGTGATCCCAAGCCCTGAAGAGCCGCCGCTGGGAGCTGGAGAGCCATGCTGTGCAGTTTCGCGGCCTGACTCCATTTTGGCTGCGCGGCCTGGGCCCCCAGGTGTTGGTGTTGTCCCTGGTGTTGGTGTTGTTAGGTGTTGTCCCTACACAAGTCTGTTGGAAAAATTCTTTCTTTGGAAAAGGAGATAAGAATTACATCTCCTAGAAGTGCATTCCAGGAGGTGAATTAGGGGGAGGGGTTTAGGAACGCTATTGCAAATTGGGGGCCACTATATCTTTTTAAATTTTACATTTAACCAAAACTGATATTTTGGTGCATGGTAAATGATTAGTAGCTATACTACTTGACAGGGTTTTTTTTAAATCTCTAATGCCGCGTACACGCGATCGGAAATTCCAACTAAGAAATCCTGGGATTTTTTTCCGACGGATGTTGGCTCAAGCTTTTCATGCATACACATGGTGGCACAAATATTTTCGGAAATTATGATAGTCAAGAACGCGCTGACGTACAACCAGTACAACGGCACTATAAAGAGGAAGTTCAATAGCCAGTGCGCCACCCTTTGGGCTCCTTCTGCTAATCTTGTGTTTATCTCATGTTAGTAGAAGTTTGGTGATAGATGATTCGCGATTTTCAGCCTCATGCTTTTCAGTTCGTTACTGCTCTTCAGTTTGTGCTTGTGGGTTCGTATCTGGTTTTCTGTGCATGTAGTCAGTTCGCATCTGGTTTTCAGTGCATATTTTTATATTACTTATTTGATATTCAGTGCGTTCTTGTCCACTCGTTTCTGATTTTCAGCTTGCTCTTCTCAGGCCTTTCTGATTTTCATTGTGTTCTGTTAGTTTGTTTTGACCAGCCGACCATTTTTAAGCCATGTTGTGGGTACGTACTCATTGTAGAGTTTGTGCTGTGCAGGGGCTTGGTGTTGGGGTTCTTACTTTGACCCAAGTCCAGTCCATGAACAGGGCGAGGAGGAGTTCATGGACGAAGAATTGTTTGCTCCAGTGTGACCAAATCTCTCATATGCCTTTGTTGCGGGAGATCCGTGAGAATAATCCCGATGATTTCAGGAATTATCTCCAGATGACGGACGTTTTTCACCGTCTGTTGGCTTTGCTGTCCCCTTATATTACGAAGCAGGACACCTGCATGCAACAAGCCATCCCGAGCAGAGGCTAATCGCCACCTTGCGGTACTTGGCGACAGGGAGAAGTCTGCAGAACATCTAGTTCTTAACAGGCATCTCCCCCCCAGGCTCTGGGGATCATTATTCCAGAGACCTGTTCTGCCATCATTCAGGTCCTGCAGAAGGACTATATTAGGGTAAGTTTTATCCTTTATCACATTATATGTATTTAAATAAATGTATTTTTAAAATAAATTTGTATTTTAAACTGTTAAATATTTCCTTTGATTTACTGCTTGTGTTTCTTTTATCTGTCTCCTATGTTCTCCAATATGTTTTTTTTTGGCCATTTTCTTCAAGAGTTCCAACGTAATTTCTTTGATACATGAAGTGACAATCTCTTCTTCAGCTAACTATTATGTTGTGGGTCTGCTACACACACACCTTCTTTTTGTTGTTAATGTATGTAATGCATGATAATAATATTCATCATTTTCAGCACCCTGAATAAATTTTTTGAAGTGATGATAATGGCCTGATTGATGCAAATTATAAAGCACTGTGGGTATTATTTACTAAAGGAAAATCCACTTTGCACTACAAGTGCACTGCAAAAGTGCACTTGAAATTGCACTGAAACTGCACTGAAAGTGCACTTGTAGTGCAAAGTGCATTTGCCTTTAGGAAATAACTCTCATTGTCACTGTAAACACCAACTTAAGCAAAAAACTGCTATAGAGCAGTGAAAGAAGAAGCCACACAGTCTAAAAATTTTTACTCTGTGCACATTCACATGTGCATTTAGAAAGGGGTTTTTGAACAAACCAACATATTTTTTGGAATATATTTTTTTGTGGTACAGTAGAAATATCCTTTTTTGTGGTAAACAGGCATGTTTTTTTAAAAACAACACACAACTCAGGAACTTACAAAGTTCAGTTTTGATAAATTGTAGGTAATATCAGTATGTCCAAACTGTGTTGATATTGCCTTCATCAGATGAGGTAATGTCATCCCTGTGAAAGCCAAATTTAGAAGATGCACACAAATTGGGAGTCAAAATGGGGATTTCATTCCTGATCCCATGCCTAATGTCAACATGTGCTAGCTCCCATAATGGGGGATCAATGGACGTGTTTTGGGGGTACAACTCCTTCCTCTCAGCTAATTGAGTTGTGAGGAAGGGGTTGCATCCACAAAACGCGTGCCTTGATATCCCGTGATGGCAGATAGCACATGTTGACACACTGTGCGCATCTTCAAAATTTGACTTTCAACATTTTTTAGAAAAGTTCTAATAAAAATAAAGGAATTAAAAAATGTTGGTGTGTTTTATATTCTGCCTAAAACATCAATGATGTTTTTGAGTCTTTTTTCCACATCATTTATGTCTTCCTTGATCTTCTGTAAATCCCAATTACACACCATTATCTCCCTGATGAGGACGTGTGCACTTGCACTTGTGAAATTAGATTCTTCTTCTACAACATCCACATCACCTAAAATAAAAAAAAACACACCATGTATTATAAATATGCAGGCATACATCTATTACCCGAAGCTGTGGTCTCAGACACTCACCTGTTGTGGTCACTATTTCGCCCACTTCATAAACCTATCCTTCCTCTACATCCTGAGGTTGTGGTTTTGGGATTTCACCTTCTTTAGGAGATTGTGGGTCCCTGGTGTTCTCCGATGTCCCGAGTCTTTTCTCCCCTATGTAAATAAAAAATAGGTATACTTAGCACACAGATATTTGAGGCAAGAAATAGAAATATGAAACATTGCTTGAAGTGTCATACAATTGTCTGTTTTGGCAGAGTTCCAAGCTGAAGACATGATTTTTTCCCTTTCTTCAAGCTGGAATACTTACCTTTTTGGGTAAAGTTTCACACATGGAGACACAGCTAGTATCCACTGAAGCACCTGTGTGGGATACCCTAAAAAGTTTGTTCTGGTGTCCCACACTAGTGCTCCTGCGTCCAAATGTGTAAACAGCTGCTGAATGTCCTCTCCTCACACTGAATCAAGTTTACATTTCGTTCTAGTTACAAACCCATCTAGACAACCATGTCCTAAACTTCTTTTAAATCCAAATAGGCATGAACAAATGTAGTTAACCTGCATCTGCAAAAAACATTGTATTAGTGGGCGATTAGTGTTTACTACGAATGATTGCTGTGCCCACGAACTTGAAACTTGCCATTTTAAACTGTACAAAAGTAAAGAAAAGCACATGGAGCAGCAGGAATGTAATAAGAAGAACAGGAACACATGAAAAAATACTTACTTTTTTGCAGCACTCTCTTGATTCTTCTGTACTGATCCTGCTCCCTCAATTTGAGGTCTGACCATCGTTTCCTCAGTTGATCCTTGGATTGCCGTACCCCAAAATTCTTCTGCAGACTTTTCACAACTTTAGTCATGATCTTAGCCTTTCTGAATTTGGGTTTGGGTAAGGTCCATGCTACCCGTCATAGCCCTCTTCAAGATGTCCACCATCTCTACCATCTCTACAAATGACATATTAGAGGCCTTTAATCTCCTCCAGGATCGGAACGTTCGTGGCTCCGGCCTTTCGTCTTTGCTGCTGTCTTCATGCACTTGTTCTTTCTCCGCCATGTGCTCTCCCACTGCACCGAAAGAGAAGGGGTGGGGAATATACTATAAAGAATGTCAGGGGCGGGCAGAGTTTCACGCATGCACAGTGTATATAAAGCGTAACACGTGTGCGTCGTACGTACAATCTGTGAGTGGTGGACAGAGTACCAGAATCGCTGATCATTCTAACGAAGGTACAATTTGAACTTGGGGCATCAGTGGCCTATACTGCTTAGAGATTGAGGCCTATATTGGGACAAGATTATGCGAGTTTAGCCTGACATTAGGGTTTGTCTTGTGTTGTGTCTTGCAGATAAAATGGATTGATTCAACGATCATGATTTCCTCTCCCAATTCATTGATTTGTACAGAGAGCTGCCCTGTCTGTGGCAGATAAAACACCCCTTTTATACAAATCGACTAAAGAGGAAGGCAGCACTGGATACATTGCTGAAATTTGTGAAGCCGCAGATCCCTACAGCAGACATCAACTATTTGAAGTGCAAAATTGGTGGCCTGAGGAGCACATATAATAGGGAGCGCAAGAAGGTCCAGGATTCCCAGAGATCAGGAGCAGCAGCAGATGACATTTATGTCCCCAGGCTCTGGTACTACGAAAGACTGTGATTTATGTCAGACCAGACTGAAATCAGGCCATCACTCTCAACCCTTCCTTCCACTCTTCCTTCCACACCAGCTGAGGCTTCCGACGTACAACCTGGGCCTACCACTCAGGAAGAAGATGTGGAGGGGCCCAGCTTGAGTCAGGTATAGCATTGTTCAACATATTTTTCAAAATTGTGTGTGATTGATGAACAATAAACTAAAACTATGTCCCTTTTTCATACACAGGAAATCCTCAGCCAGGAGGATGCTGTAGAAAGTGGCAGCCAGGAGGTGGCAGGGGAAAGTGGCAGCCAGGAGGTGGGGGGGCAAGTGGTAGCCAGGAGGTGGCAGGGGTAAGTGGCAGCCAGGAGGTGGCTGGGCCAAGTAGCCTGACAGAATCCCAGGTCCCTCCCCTCCGCCTTCAACAAAAAAGGCCCAGGAAGGGGAGGAGCGTGGAGGAGTCAGCACTTGCATGGCTGCCAACAAAATGCAGGAAATGGAGGTGGGCCAATGCCTTTTTTGTGAGGAAGTGATATATATGGCCCTAAATAAGGGGTTGAGGGGAGAACTCACAAGCAAAACCCACCTGTGTGAGTTGGACCATCCTCCTCCTCCTTCTCCACCTCCTGCCACAACTCCAACACCAGAGCCACAGCCTGGAAGCAAGCGTGGAAGGAAGCATGTAAGGAAGACAAGAGAGTGATGGCCTGGGTTTGGTTTGGTCTGGAAAAAGACGCAGGCTGTTGTAAGCCCACAGCCTGGGGACATATATATCACCTGCTGCTGTTCCTGATCTCTCGGAGTCCTGGACCGGATTGTGCTCCCTATTAAATGAACTCCTCAGGCTCCCAATTTTGCCTGTCAAATAGTTGATGTGTGCCCTGGGGTACAAAGGCTTCACTAATTACACCAGTTTATCCAGTGTTGTCTTCCTCTTTATTTTGTTATGACTCCTAATAAATGTATATTTTTTGTCTAAAATCATTGGCTATGTGTTAAAATTAAAAAATGACAGTTTGTTTGTGAAAAGGCAGGTACATTTCAAAAAGACAAAGTCAAATTAACAAGGGACATCAATACCAACCAATCTCCTTTAGGTTAAAATATACAAGATAATAACGGTGTTGTGGTAACTTGACACACAAAACAAAACAAAAAAATGATGAAGATCACTAGAAAAAAAATAAAAAACAGGAGATCTTGAAAAAAATATTATTCATGAGATGACAAGAAATAATAAAGAAATCAGTTTGTCAGAACTCTGTGTGAATATCAGTTGCAAAACAACCTCATAATTCTAGCATTATAAAGAAGAAGAGAATGCGCTGTATTGAAAGATTTCAAAATTTGCAGAGTGACGAATGTGCTATCTCCATTACAAATGCTGGTTTTACCAGACCGAGCGCTTCCGTTTCATACTTGATTCAGAGCATGCGTGGAATTTTGTGTGTCGGAATTTTGTACACACGCTTGGAATTTCCGACAACAGATTTTGTTGTCTGAAAATTTGAGAACCAGCCCTCAAATTTTTGTTGTCGGAAACACCGACAAAAAATGTCCAATGGAGCCTACACATGGTTGGATTTTCCGACAACAAGCTCCCATCGAACATTTGTTGTCGGAAAATCCGATAGTGTGTACGCGGCATAAGGAATTTTTTTGGTGAGCTATCTTCCCTAAAGTTCTTGGATTTGCAGACCTGCTGTTACACATAAAAGGACATCAAACTGGATCTCTAATTTACGTAGCCTCCCTGGCGGTTTTCTCGAGTGTTTCTCGGGGTTAAAATTCAGGACCATGAGCGGTAACCCCAAGCCACACTCGGGATTACATCTCAGGATCCTGGTGCGGCGTTACTTACCTTGTCCCCAGGATCCTGCGATGTCCCCCGCTGTGTCTGCGGGCTCCGTCCTCCTCCGAAGCCTCTCCGTGCCAGGCTCCGTTCCCTGCGAGCGTCGCAACGCATGGGGGTGGAGCCTGGCGGCAAATTCAAAAAATTGTAAAAATCATAACACATACAGTACTGTAATCTTACAGATTACAGTACTGTATGAAATTATTTCACATCCCTTTTGTCCCCAGTGCTTTGTCCTATGCCCTGCATGCAGTTTTATGTTATATATACTGTTCTTTCTGCCTGGAAACTTAAGATTGTCCATAGCAACCAAAAAGTGTCCCTTTACATCAAAAGTGGCTTTAGACCAGCTAGAAAACAGCGATAGTAAATTAGAACACTTGCAGAATTGAGCGATAGTGAATCGTGGGGAAATTTATTTTATTATTATTTACTTTATTTTTTTTTAATTATTTATTTTTAGTTATTATAATATAATTTATGTTTTTGTGTTTCAAAATTTATCATACCCGGGATATCTACTAGACTCTTGTTTGGACAGATTTAGGTGTATTATTGTTAAGAATTACAGACCTACAATATAAAACGCCAAATTTCCATGCAAAATAATTGTACCGCTTTCAGCACCTAAAATCTGAAATAATCATACCGCCAGGGAGGTTAATAGTATAGAGAAAATAAAAGAAGCTGCTAAAATACAATGGTAAGGCAGGAACATACAAAACTCCCAGGCTGACAGGAAGAAAACTGTAAACTATAATATGGTGATCTTATCACAGTATCTAACACATATAGGAACGTGGAAGTCATGAGCTGTCTCAGCCTATAAACCAAAATATCACTTTCAGGTGGACTGACCATTTTACTGGTTGCCTTAAGGTTTATAAACCTGTATAAAAAACTATTTCTTGTTATTTGTGTTATGCCGCATACACACAATCGAAATTTCGGCCAGCTAAAGATCGATGAGAACTTTTGGTTGAAAAATGCAACCATATGTATGCTCCATCGGTCTTTTGCTGGCTGAATTTCCACCAGCAAAAGATTGAGAGCATGTTCTCAATTTTTTGGATGGAAAAAGTTTCTATTTCCATTTTTTCTATTCCATTTGTGTGTATGCAATTCCGATGCGCAAAAAAACATGCATGCTCAGAATCAAGTACAAGACGGAGCCACTCAGTCTGGTAAAACGACCGTTTGTAATGGAGATGGCACATTCGTCACACTGCAGATTTTTAAATCTTTCAATGCAGTGCATTCTCTTCTTCTGTATAATGCTAGAAGAATGAAGTTGTTTTGCTGCTCATATTCACACAGAGTTCTCACAAACTGATTTCCTTATTATTTTTCGTTATCTCCTGAATAATCTTTTTTGTTTTCAAGCCAGATCTCCCTAATAATGTTTAGAATTAATTTTTATAGTCATTTTTTTTAATCAAGATCTTCTGTTGTTTATTTTTTTTTTATTATTTTATAGTGATCTCCATTTTTTTTGTATGTCACATTTCCACAACACCATTATTATCTTGTATTTGTAAATCTCAAGGAGGTTGGTTGGTGTCCCTTGTTAATTTGACATTGTATTTTTTAAATGTACCTGCCTACTCACAAACAAACTGTCGTTTTTGAAGTAAAACACATAGGCAAGTATTTCTGAAAACAAAATATCCATTTATTCTGGGTCATAACAAAATTAAGAGGAAGGTAACACTGGAGAAACCGGTCAAATTTGCCAAGGCTTCGTACCCCAGGGCAGACATCAATAATTTTACAGTCAAAATTGGTGGCCTGAGGAGTCCCTATAATAGTGAGCACAATCCGGTCCAGGACTACAAGAGATCAGGAACAGCAGCAGATGGCATATCTGTCCCCAGGACGTGGTCATACCACAGCCTGCATCTTTTGCAAGACCAGACTGAACCCAGGCCATCACTGTCTGGTCTTCCTTAGATGCTTCCTTCCAGGCTGTGGCTGTGGTGTTGGAGGTGTGGCAGGAGGTGAAGGAGGAGGAGGAGGACCTAGAGGAGGAGGAGGAGGAGGACCATGGTTCAACTCACAAATGTGGCTTTGACTTTTGAGTTGGCCCCTCAACCCCTTATTTAGGGCTTGTAACATTACTTCCTCACATAAGAGGCATTAGCCCTCCTCCATTTCCAGCATTTTGCAGGTTGTAATGCAGTGGCGGCTGGTGCTTAAAATTTTTTGGGGGGCGCAAACAAACTGAAAAATTCGGAAAAAAAAATCCCATCAATTGCAGCCTCACTGTGCACATCAAAACGCAGCCACTGTGCACATCAAAACGCAGCCACTGTGCACATCAAAACGCAGTTCTCTAAATGGCTGACTTCAGACTGCACATGCACAGTTCAGAATAACAGACTTTTTTTCGCCAAAGTGTTTTACTGACATCCATTTGTGAGTTGTGGTTGGCCAGGCTCGCAAGGGAGCCAGAAGTACTTGCTGCTTGCTTCCCTGCAGAAATCGCAGGTAGTGCGGGTAGCAGGGCCAGAATTGGTGATGACAGGCCAGGCTACTGCTGAGCAAGACGGGTACTCTTAGGCTCCGTTCACACTGCAGCAATGCGGGAACCCTGCGAATCCAGTACGGGTTCCTGCATTGCATACAACTCGCAGGCAGTTTACACTGCCCTTTGCGAACTGCTGGGGGTGTCAATACAATGTTAATGACACCTCCAGTAAAGTTTGCATATCACAGTGCGAACTGTGAATTTGTACAGGAATCGGATCACATGGGTGTGAACACCTATGTGATCCGATTCTGGTGCAGATCAAAAAATGGGTCCTGTGTGAGTTTGGTCCAAATGCGATTTCAGCCATACTATCTGTATGGCTGAATTTGCATCACACAGACATCACATGAGATTTGCACAGCAGTGCGGTGCGAATCACATGTGATTTCTGACATTGCAGCAATTGTGAACCGACCCTAAATGTGCCCTCTCTTCTACTGTGGTGTTTGAGGGAGCTCAGGGAGATTCACACCAACCAGGCATGTAGAGAAAGCAGGGACGGAGTTGTGCAGTCTGTGAGGCTGAAAAGGAGCCATTGCAGTGACCTCTGTTATCAAGCCTAAGTAGAGGAGGGGGAGAGCATGGGGGAGGATCAGAGAGGCACTGTGCAGTGGTTAACATTACAGATAGTAGCTGGCTGGAAGGGACTTCATTATCAAGCACAGGGAGAGGAGGGGGGAGCGCGTGGAAAGGATCAGAGGCATCTGTTTTGCGGCTGCAGGGCTAGTGTTTTGTCAGGGACAGGCTGGATCAGTGTGATAGCAAGTGTACTCACTGACAGGACTCTTCTCTTCTCTTATCTTGTTATCCCAAAGTTAGTGCGGGAGGGAGAGCCAGTGTGCAGATCAGACCAGAGGAGTTCTCTATGTTTGCTCCGGATCTTTTGTAACACAGGCAGGGGCTGGCTCAAACCTCTCAGAGAAAACCCCATGCCAAAATACATCTCACAGCAAGAACACAAAACCTCCAGAAGGTTTAAAAAATGCTAAGACAGATCCCCCCAACACAGCAGCGGCACTTACCATGCTGACTGTGTTGTCCTGTCCTCTCCTCTCCTCCTTGTCCTGTCCTCTCCTCTCTTCCTAGTCCTGTCCTGTCCTCTCCTCTCCTTGTCCTCTCCTCTCCGGCGGTATCTCCTTCCAGAAGCAATGGAGAGATCCGCTCTTCATACTTCCTGTTATCTCTTTCCCATTGAGCCCGGGACAGAGACAACAGGAAGTGACATCAAACCTCAGATGTCAATCAAACCGCCCGGTAAAAGTGCCGGGCAGAAGCTACTCAGCGCTTCAGAAAGGGCCCTAAGGCGGGATAAACGTCCGCAAATGAAGCGCCGCGTCTGCAATCTCGTGATTGCATTGACGTGGCGCTTGCCATAGTGCACTGTGTCCGGCACTTGAACACAGTGCACTATGTTAAAGGACTTTTTTTTTTCTTCTTCTTCTTAAAGGGGCAGTTTAAAAAAAATTTTTTTTGTGACTACACAGAAGGGGGGGCGGCGCCCGGGCGCCCCCTATGGACGGGCCGCCACTGTTGTAATGTATGCAAAGTCCTCTTGAACACTGTGGGGGGTTCTGAAATAGGCCAATTGCTGCCTTCTTCACATTACTCCTCTTCCTGGCACTTTTTGGTGGAAGGTGGAGGGGAGGGCCCTGCGATTCTGGCAGGCTACTGGGCCCGGCCACCTCCTGGCTGCCACTTTCCACGGCCTGGCTGAGGCTTTCCTGTGTATGAAAAAGGGACATTGTTTTAGTTTTTGGTTCAGCAATCACACACAATTTTCACCTCATGACTGTTGTAAATGTTAATAAATGGAAAAGACTATCATTCTGACCCCAGCATTTTTCATTCTTGTCCCAATCACTTGTGGCCACTACTGTCTATTGATATGTAAAACACTTTGTGAAATCATAAATTAGTGATCAAAATTAGCATATATTTAACATCATTAATTTGACAACCAGAAATATTTTGAAGAATGCTATACTTGGCTCAAGCTGGGCTCCTCCACATATTGCTGCCTGGAAGGCCCAGGTTGGATGTCAGAAGCCTCAGCTGGGGGGGAAGGAAGTGTGGAAGGAAGACTGGAGATTGCTGGCCTGGGTTCATTCTGGCCTGCCAGAAAATGCAGTCTGTCATAGTACCACAGCCTGGGTACATAAATGTCATCTGCTGCAGCACCTGATCTCAGGGAATCCTGGACCTTCTTGAGCTCCCTATTATAAGTGCTCCTCATGCCACCAATTAGGGCCTTCAAATAGACAATGTCTGCCTTGGGGATCACCGGCTTCAAAAATTCCACCAATTGATCCAGCGCTTCCTTCCTCTTTGGTTTATTGATATAAAATGGGTGGTTTACCTGGCACAGACAGGGCAGCTCTCTGTACATATCAATGAGTATGGGCATAAAGTCCTCGTCATTGAATAGATCCATTTTTTCTGCAAGAAACAACACAAGACAAATCCTAATGTCAGGCTAAACTCTCCTAATCTTGACCTAATATAGGCCCCAATCTATAAGCAGTATAGGCCACTTATGCACCAACTTAAAATTGTAACTTCATTATAAAGATCGGCGTTTCTGCTACACCTTCCTCCGCTCACAGATCGTTCATACGACGCACGTGTGTTATGCTTTATATACACTGCGCATGCGTGAAACTCCGCCCGCGTCGCCCGCCCCTGACGTTCTTTCTAGAATATTCCCTGCCCCGTCTCTTTCATGGGAGAGGAACATGGCGGAGACACAGCAGGTGCTTAATAGCAGTAACTGTTGTACAGTTTAAAATGGCAACTTTCAGGCCCTTGGGCACAGTAATCGTTCGCAGTAAACATTGTTCGTTCGCCAACTAAATACAATGTTTTTGGCAGATACAGGGTTAACTACATTTGGTCATGCTAATTTGTATTAAAAGAACTTTATGACATTGTTGTCTAGATGTGTTTGTAACTAGAATGAAATGCAAACTTGATTAAGTGTAATGTAAGGAGAGGACACTATTTACACATCTGGACTCAGGAGCACTAGTGTGGGACACAAGAACAAACTTTTTACTGTGTCCCACACAGGTGCTCCAGTGGATACTAGGGGTGTCTACATTTGTGAAAGTTGTCCAAAAAAGGTAAGTATTCCAGCTTTTTTAAGGGAATAAATCATGTCTTCAGCTTGGAACTCTGCCCACAGAGACAATTGTACCCCACTTCCAAACAATGTTTCATATTCATATTTCTGGCCACAAATATTTGTATGCTAAGTATACCTTTTGTTTCATTCTCATAGGGGAGAAAAGACTCCGGACGTCTGAGGACACCAGGGATCTCCCACTTACTAAAGAAGGGGAACTCAGCACACAACCCGAGGATGTGGCGAAAGGAGAGGTGGAAGAAGTGGTTGAAATAGTGACCACAACTGGTGGGTGTCTGACAATAAAAAGAACTCCTGCGCTGCCAGCGGACTCCTATACTAACAAGGGGACACTGCTGCAACGAGCACGGCGCTCGCGGAGTTTTTACCCCTCAGCTGTCATCTTTTGTAAGTTTATGACATTTTAGTTTGTGTATTAAAGTTTATATCATACGAGATCACGCTATGTGCGGCTTTTTTGTTTCTGTACTGCACTGTTTATACGCTTTATGACGGGTGGTGAGCAACAGGAGGCGAGAGACGTTGGAGGGTCCTTGGCCAGCAGCTGGGAATATACGAGCTTGGCGCTCAGGTAATAGATGTATGCCTGTATATTTATAATACACGGTGTGTATTTTTCTTTTAGGTGACGTGCATGTTGTGGAAAAACAATCTACTCATTTCACCACTGACAGTGCACAAAGGCTAATCCAGGACATAATGTGGTGTAGTCAGGATTTAGACTTCATAAAGGAAAAAACCAAGGAGATTGAAAAAAGAATGAAGAACATGATTGATGTATTAGGGAAAATCTAAATCCAAAAAATTACACTTTTTTTAAAATAAAATGTAACTAAAATTTGAATACAGTTTAAAAGCCAAATTTGGAAGATGCACACAGTGTGTCAACATGTGCTATCTGCCATCAGGGGATATCAATGTACACATTTTGTGGGTGCAACCCCTTCCTCGCAACTCTAGTAGGTAAGAGGAAGGGGTTGCACCCCCAAATCACGTCCATTGATCTCCCATGATGGGAGATAGCACATGTTGACATTAGGCATGGAATCAGGAGGGAAATCCCCAGTTTGACTCCCAATTTGTGTGCATCTTCTAAATTTGGCTTTTACAGGGGTGACATTACCCTATCTTATAAAGGCAATATCAACACGCTGGTCGGACCTCAAATTAAGGGAGCAGGATCAGTACAGAAGGATCAAGAAAGTGCTTCTAAAAAGTAAGTAGTTGTCATGTGTTCCTATTCTTATTATTACTTGCATGCTGCTCCATGTGCTTTTCTTTACTGTTGTACAGTTTAAAATGGCTACTTTCATGTTCGTGGGCACAGTAATCGGTCGTAGCAAACATCATTCGTTTGCCAACTAAATACAATGTTTTTTTCCAGATACAGGGTTAACTACATTTGGTCATGATAATTTGTATAAAAAGAAGTTTAGGACATTGTTGTCTAGATGTCTTTGAAACTGGAATGAATTGCAAACTTGATTCAATGGAATGTAAGGAATGGACACTCAGCAGCTGTTTACACATCTGGACTCTGGAGCACTAGTGTGGGACACCAGAGCACATTTTTTAGCGTGACCCACACGGGTGCTCCAGTGGATACTTGGGGTGTCTCCATGTGTTAAACTTGTTCAAAAAAAGTAAGTATTCCAGCTTGGTTAAGGGAATTAATTATGTCTTCAACTTGGAACTCTGCCCAAACAGACCATTGTACACCACTTCCAAGCAATGTTTGACATTCATATTTCTGTCCACAAATATCTGTGTGCTAAGTATACCTTTGTTTCATTCTCATAGGGGAGAAAAGACTCGCTCCGTCGGAGGACACTAGCAACACCACACCTCATGAAGAAGGGGGGCAGAGTATTGTGGTATCTCAGGATGTGGAGGAAGGAGAAATGGAAGAAGTAATCGAATTTGGCACCACAACAGGTCAGTGTCAGACACCACAGATTCAGGTAATAGATGTATGCCTGCATATTTTTAATACATGGTGTGTATTTTCATTTTAGGTGATGTTCAGGTTGTGGTACCAAAATCGAGTCATTTCACCAGTGACAGTGCACAATGGCTTATCCAGGAAATCATGTTTTGTAGTCGTGATTTGGACCTTATCAAGGAAAAAAAACAAGGAGATTGAACAAAGACTGAAGAACATGATTGATGTACTAGGGAGAATCTAAATCCTAAAAAGATTCCTGGATTTTTTTTTTTTTCAAAAAATTGTATCTAATGTTTTAATACAGTTTAAAAGCCAAATTTGGAAGATGCACACAGTGTGTCAACATGTGCTATCTGCCATCAGGGGATTTTAATGTACGAGTTTTGTGGGTGCAACCCCTTCCACCCAACTCTAGTAGGTGAGAGGAAGTGGTTGCACCCCCAAAACACGTCCATTGATCCCCCATGATGGGAGATAGCACATGTTGACATTAGGTATGGGATCAGAAAGGAAATCCCTATTTTGACTCACAATTTGTGTGCATCTTCTAAATTTGGCTTTTACAGGGGTGACTTCACCACATCTGATGAAGGCAAGATCAAGACCTTTTTCACACTATAAAATGTCTGATATTGCCTTCTTTTTTGCAATGTTGAACTTTGTAAGTTCCAGAGTTGTGTATGTTATGTTTGGAAACATGCCTATTTCTGTATTTCTTCAAAAATTTCAAGGTAAAACTTAGAAAAAAGATGTGTTTATTTTTTTTTTTACCACCAAATGTTTTATAAAAAGCACACGAGAATGTGCACGGAGTAAAAGGCTTCCTACTCAACAATGTGTGACTTCTTCTTTCAATGCTCAATGACACTTTTTGTATTAAGTTGGTGTTTACAGTGACAATGGGTGTTATTTAAATAATGTGAAAACCACTTGGCACTACAAGTGTTCTAGGAGAACCTAGGAGACAGATAAAACAAACACAAGCAGTAATTCCAAATCAATATTTTATCATATCAATTTTTTGTTTATTTAAAAAATATTTACAAATTAGCTGGCATAGCAATGGCCCCCCTACCTGTAAAATATTTCACATATTGTTCACACACTTCATGGGCACTTTGGGGGGGCAAGCCAGGATGGACAGCTTCCAGGGCCATCAGTGTTGGTTCCCGAAGTCCGGCCACAGGCCCAACTGAGGCTATATAATTAGGAGCATTTATTTCTTTTTAAAAAGTTGTGCAGGAGGCAGCAGCATAAAACAATGTGGTTCAGTTTGTACTCCGCCGGGTTGATTGCCATTAGAAATAGGCAGAACCGGCTGGCCATTATCTTAAAGGTATTCTCCACGACTCTTCGGGCACTGGATAGCTGGTAATTAAAAACCCTCTTCTCCGGGGTGAGGGTCCTCTGGGGGAATGGCCTCATCACGTGATTGGCCCAACCAAATGTTTAATCAGCAATGAAAACAAACGGAAGTCCTTCGATGTTCTCTTCCGCAGGTGGCAATTCCAAGCCACCACTCTGGAGACGTCCGTAGAATTTGGTCTGGGCAAAGACTCCACCATCCGACATCTGGCCATTCTTCCCCACGTCCACATAGAGAAACTCGTATGTCGCTGACACCACCACCATCAACACAATACTATGAAACCCCTTATAGTTAAAATAGTATGACCCCGAATGGGGTGGTGGGATGATGTGGACGTGCTTCCCATCTATTGCCCCTCCGCATTTGGGAAAGTCCCAACGATGGGCAAAGTGGGATGCCACAGTCTGCCATTCCTGTGGCGTTGAAGGAAACTGTGGAGTCCAAACAGAAAAAAAAAATTAGTCACTTTGCACATAAACATTGCAAGCAGATTAGACACAAATATTCTTGGCTAACATCAGTATAACATTGATTTTAATGCGTATTTAAAGACAAAAAAAATAAGGTCCCCTTATCAGATTCCTCACCCCCTCTGATGACCCATTGTCAGAATTTAAGGGGGGGGGGGGGTTCTAAATGAGTTTGTGAGCCCAAAAAAAGCCTCTGACACTCTACATGAATTTAAGGACAACAATAACATTTGTACACTTTATAGGGGGTGTTTAAGGTAAAGCAGTACAATGGAGCTGACAAAATACATTGTGTATGGGCCCAGGATAGCATGCTGGGGAGGTTAGCGAAGGTAAATATGCATGAAGACCAAAAAAGGAGCATTTAAAGATTCAAGCATGCATGAGTACAAAGGGGACATTCACAGCATATTACAATCAGGGTAATTATGGAATGATGAAAGAAATACAAAACATTAGCATACATTAAATACATATAATGTGATGTTAAAGGATAAAACTTACCCTAATATAGTCCTTCCGCAGGACCTGAGTTATGGCAGAACAGGTCTCTGGAATAATGATCCCCTAAGACTGGGGGGAGATGCCTGTAGAGAACTTGAGGTCCTGTACACTTCTCCCCATCGCCAAGTACTGCAAGGTGGTGACTAGCCTCTGCTCGGGAGTGATGGCTTGCTGCATGCAGGTGTCCTGCTTGCTAATATAAGGGGTGAGCAAAGCCAACAAACAATGAAAAATGGGGTCTGTCATCTGGAGAAAATTCCTGAAACCATCAGGGTTATTCTCCTGGATCTCCCGAGGCATATGAGAGAATTGGTCACGCTGGAGTAACCAATTCTTGGTCCATGAACTCCTCCCCACCCTGTTCATGGAATGGGCTTGGGTCAAAGTAAGAACCCCAACACCAAGCCCCTGCACAGCATGAACTCTATGACGAGTACGTAACAGCAACATGGCTTCAAAACTGTCGGCTGGTCAGAACTAACTAACCAAACGCACTGAAGAACAGCAAGGCCTATGAAAAGCGAGCTGAAAATCAGAAATGAGCAGACAAGAACGCACTGAAAAACGAACTGACTACATGCACTGAAAACCAGATACAAACACACAAGCACAAACTGAACAGCAGTAAAACGATCGGAAATAAGCACGAGTCTGAAAAGCGTGAATCGTCTCTCACCAAACTTCTACTAACACGAGATTAGCAGAAGGAGCCCAAAGAGTGGTGCACTGGGTATTGAACTTCCTTTTTCTAGTCCCGTCGTACGTGTTGTACGTCACCGCGTTCTTGGCGGTCAGAATTTGGTGTGTGTGTATGCAAGACAGCTTGAGCGAAAGCCCGTTGGAATTCCGTCGGAAAAACCATCAGAGCTTTTTCCAACCAAAATTCCGATCGTGTGCGGCATTACAGACTGTTAGGAATATAAATAACAGATGTGTTTCTTTTCACAGTAATAACCATGGAAAATTGAACATTTGTGCATATCTATCTGTCATCTTGAAGATTGATGGTGTATAAATCAATCTGCATACTGCTTTATTAAATAATGTATTTTAATAGTACCTGCAATACCACTTCTTCTTTCTTTTACGGTGATGGTAAAGAGGAATTATACCAGCAAAAATATCTAATGCAATGTTCTTGACATTTTTCGATTTTATCAAAAGTAGTAGATAGCTACTAATTTTCCCCCTTGAATATGATTGTAGAAAAAAATTAAATATTTGGTGTGTTCTGCTTGATTAACTGATGTCTCCTGTGACAGTAGCATGCAGAATCAGAGGAGATGGGGGACTGAAGGCTAGCCCCTGGTAATATGCAAATGATATTCTGGTTCTATGTTCACACCCAGGGACCATGAGAGAGCAGTAAAGAGAAAGTTGGCCCAAAGGAGGCACACTCCTTGAATTATCATGCAACACAAATCCACACTTAAACACCTGTATAAAATGGCTTGTTTAATAACACTTTAACTGTCAATTATATAATTCATATATTATGGCTTACCCTTTTTTAGGCAGCCAAGTTGTCAAGTCCCTTTTTATTGAGCCCTACAATGAGGGTGCCCTTTCTTACTGTTTTAGTCTAGACCCCCTTGGATAGGAAGACAGAACATGCAGAGATGACAGAGTATCATGACTGCCAGTAGATGGTGATGTCATGGGACTTTGAGAGTATGGTCAGCAAAGGATTTGCAGTAATGAGGAGCTGTAGTTTACCGGTAAGATAAAGTCAAGACACAAGCTCAGGGCACGGGCAAGGCTGAGCCCACTGTGTGTGTCTATGAATGCAAACAGCCCAGCTCAGGTGAGTGCCTCCATGTGTACCATCATATGGAAGTGGCTTCCTATAGGGGAACACAGAGATAAAGGTGTAGTGGAATGCAGGGGTATGGTGGCATGTCAGTTAAACTATTCTTAGCTCATACACAGCAGAGCAAAGCACAACTCAGATCTCTGTGCCTCCCCTGCTCTACCACTCTGCTTTGTACACCGGAGGAAAGACTGGGGTCAGACCCATCCATCAGCAGACAGCTATTCTGGAGACAGAGACTAGAGTAGTGACTTGCATCTGTTATTGTGGGCTTGTGTTTTTGCGAATGGCATACAGCATAAGGCAACAGCTACTAGTCTAGTCTGTTACCCAGAATAGCTGTTGACTAGTGGACTTAGCCTTTCCATCAGTGTACAAGACAGAGGGGTAGAGCAGAAGAAGCACAGGGCTGGAAGGGAGGTGGCTTTGGTGCTGTGCTGTAGCTTCTGCATAGAAAAATAGTAGCCTGGGGTGGGCTACAGCACAGCACAGCACAAAACTAAATTAAATGTCCTTTTATTTGTAAACTTGTAAGCGAACCTGAAAAAAGCCAAATGCTATGTGCACTGATTCACCTGAGTATTTGAAGAAATATTTTCAACTTCTGGTAATAAGTCTTCTTTAAATATCCTGTTTGCCATCAATGCAAGTAATGTACATGCACATACGCACATACGCATCATGCACAGATGCTTAAGCTTCAAGTGTTATAGACTGGTACAATCGTCTTTAAACAAGGACATATGCCATAACTCAAAATGTTTAAATAAGTCTGTTTATATTCATTTTAATATTTGACCACTCTGTAAATTATAGAATAGATTCAAATCACTACAAACTCAAACATTTCACTATTTCATCTACTGAACTAGGTCCTGTTCCCTCATATTGCTGGTTTTAGATTCAGGTTTGTGAGATGGAGCTTGATGATCATGTGTTTCCTTTTCACTGATGTTCTTTTTTTGATTATCCCAGAGTACTCACCCCTAAGTACTTATGCCTTAATGCTCAATGTAGTGCCAGGTAAGAAGAAGATCAGAGTCTTATTAGGGTTGAATATGCACTCCACATGACCTGAGAATTCCCCAGTAGACTTTGTTGTTTATTCAAGTCAGGGCTTGACATTTATGTGCGCACACAATTCTGTCCTGTGCTGCCCGCCCACCAGGTGTCAGTCACCAGGTACCCACCTACCTAATTTCCAGAGGTGATCCAGAAGTACCAGTGACATTAGAGAAAAATAAAGGAAGACACTGGCTCCTTCTGCAGTATGTATGTTTGGGCTTGGACTTGAACCTGGGACCTCTTCTGTGTCTGGCGATGACTCTTCTCACTGAGTCACCTGAGATGCTGAACCTTGAACTCTTTGCTCCTCCCAACCACTTCCTTATTTAAGCCATGTCACTGCACTTCCTGTTTGCTAGATTATTGTGTTCTCTTCAGGCAGTATCTCGCTCTCGTCTTTCCTGCTGTCATCCATATTGTGCTACCACTCGTTATTGACCCTTGGCTTGTTCCTTGACTACCCTTCTGCCTGATCCCAACCTGCAACTACACATTATCAACCCATGGTTTGTTCCTCGATTATGCTTCTGTTTGATTCTTCCCTTCTTATCCACTTCTGGACCCTGCCTTGCTCACCTCCTGGTGAGGCAATCCTGAGGACCGCGACCTGGTACTAACATGCAGCAAATTCAATATCAACTATCAGGTGCTTTGGTGAACACCGGTTAGTACTTAGACTCTGCACCTCAGATGAGCCTGCATTATCCTGCAGGATGACTGCCTGTGTACCTATCATGCTGGTCGGTGGTAGTTCCAGTAGTGCTATAGCAACTGGTCTTAGAGCCTTACCCCTAATTGTGACAATGTAGCTTGAAAGAAGGATGAGCTCTTGCAACTGTATATGGTAGAATCAGTATTCTAGTGAGAAGCAGTGCAGACTGTTACCATATGCTGAATGGTGCGTATAGCTATGGTACCATTTTAAAGTCTGTGAACCACACATGCATTGGCTAGGGATAAGAATAGGGAAATCACTATATGTATATGGTAGATGGTTAATGGTGAAGTTAACATGGGTCACAGAGGGCTATTTTTTCTGAGATGGAGTGGAGATAGGCATCTATAGGTGTGCTTATACTGGGACAAAAAATTTGTACAGGGTTGTAGGTTGGGCACATGCCTGTTTTTACAGAGTGACAGGGACATACAAGTAGGCACTTTTTTCATGCTATACAGCAAAATTTGTGGAAGAGTCATCATTTGAGGCTGGAACTTTTCATCTGCCTCTAAAACAGTAAAGAGTAATGAGTTATTGTCATACTGGTGGAACCTAAACTGTGGAGAGAAAATGGGCAAGTTGTATTGAAAACAGTGCCACTATAATTCTTCCCAAAATGTACAACTCGGGGTGGTCAGATGTAAAACTTATGCCTGTGTTAGGAAACAGAGAAGGCACACATTGAGAAACAAAAAAAAGCCAGATCAAGATATATTGACAGAAAAAAGATTAGTTTGAAGAGTATACATAAACATCTTGGCCAGGATCTGCACAGCCTGTTAATGCAGTCACAAAGATCATAAACATCTATTAAACCAGACACTCTTGCCTGCCATAGACTGTTATTTAAAGAAATAAACAAGTGTGGTTTTGAACCTGAGACTTTAATAAGGGAGCCACAGCTATGTACTGCACATAATTCATAATTCCTACTGTGATGGAATTTCATTCATAAAACATAGTTACACTATTGTATAAGAAAATAACTATCAATTAGGCACCAAACATGTTTATTTTACTAGGTTCAGGAGATTGATTAGATCTCTTAAGCTAGGTTAGCAGAGCCATAGAAGCTGTACAGTGCTGGAGGAGCAGAGGAGGGGAGATCATGCATGGCTGTACATGCTTGAACCATTTTCTGCTATGTTTATTATACTGATCTTCTGTCTGGCTGAATGTGATTTTAGGGTTATTTCAGTATAAAAGATAAGATTTTCAAAGTGCAGGTAACACTGTACATAGTTGCTATATGATGTGTTCAAAGAACCCTTGTACCATCTTAAAAAATACAAAACGTTCACAATTTTTTTTATTTAGCAGTAAAAAAAACATGGGGAGTCACTTTACTGAGATTGCACCAATTCCCTCTTTTTTTTCAACCTTTCACACTTTAAAAGTAGTTGTCATAAGAATCTCCTCTTCTTGAGAGACCCCCTTGTTATATGGACTAAGTAGTTTCTTTACTTTTTCATTTTTCAAAAGCAATCAGTTTTGGGTGGCGAGGAGAAACTAAAGCCTTGTATACACGATGGGATTTTCCGCAGACAAAACCTTAGACTTTTGTCTGAAGGCGTGTGCCTGGATTTTGTCTTGCATACAAATGGTACACAATTGTCGGCCAACAAACATGAACGTAGTGACGTACTTGACATATTACGAACCGAAAAAGAGGAAGTTCAATTGTCAGGCGCCACCCTTTGTTCTCCTTCTGCTAATTTTGTGTTAGTAGACATTTGGTGAGTGTTGATTCGCACTTTTCATTTTGCACTTTCATTTTGCACTTTTCAGTTCACACTTTTCAGTTCGTTTCTCAATGGCCGTTCGTCAACCAGCCATGCTGCGGAATTGGAGGAGATAACGTGTTATTTATTATTAGCCTTGGAGTTATTACTTTGACCCAAGTCCAGTCCAGGAATAGGAGGAGGATTTCTTGGACCAAAAATTGGTTGCTTTATTAATTGTGACCAATTATGTCATATGCCTTTGCTGTGGGAGCTCCAGGAGAATAATCCGAATGATTTTAGGAATTATCTCCTGATGACGGACCCCTGCTTTCACCAACTCTTGGCATTGTTGACCCCCTATATTAAGAAGCAGGACACATGCATGAGGCTTTTATTTTATTTTTTGGTTGAGCAATAAAAATTTGATTAGTTATATTCTCTATATTTTTGGATGCATAGAATGCACTTTTTGGTTAAGTTCTATTGGCAGATAGCATGTCTAATTTTTTTTGTTTTCTTTTTTTAATGCACAATAAAAAAAAATTGTGGAGAATAATACTTGGCTATGTGTTTTACTTCAAATGACAGTTTGGGAGTAGGCAGGTACATTTTAAAAAAAATACAATGTAAAATTAACAAGGGACACCAACATATTTTTCTCTTTGATCTTAAAAACTACGGGATAATAGTGTTGTGGTAACTTGCACCAAAAATAAAAGTAACAAGCATAATAATATTATTCTTTATATCACTAGAAAAAAAAAGCTGTGGATGGTAGAGGTTAGCACTAGGGATGAGCTGAACACCCCCCTGTTCGGTTCGCACCAGAACATGCGAACAGGCAAAAAATTAGTTCGAACACACGAACACCATTAAAGTCTATGGGACGCAAACATGAATAATCAAAAGTGCTAATTTTAAAGGCTTATATGCAAGTTATTGTCAAAAAAGGTTTGGGGACCTGGGTCCTGCCCCAGGGGACATGGATCAATGCAAAAAAAAAGTTTTAAAAAGGGCAGTTTTTTCGGGAGCAGTGATTTTAATTTTAATTTATAAATTGTGTAAGCAGTGAGCCGTGTTACCCTGGCAACTGGCCCGCTTCAATGAGCATATAAATGGAGACTGGGCGATCACATGGTTACCCTTGATAAAGTCACGTGACATGTGACGCAACACGTCGGGAGGAGCCAGTGACATCACCTGACACATTGTGTAAACGGTGAGCGGAACCTCATACAGCGGTCTGATTGCTTCTGAAGCGCCTGATTTAAACCTGTAATATGTGAGTATTTGGTGATGCGGATGCGGACTGTGTACACAATTATGGTCATTGCGCAATGATATTCTCTTTCCTTTTTTTCTTTGCATGACATATTTTGAACTGGGAGTACTTTGCCTTACTATCGAGATAGCCTGAGAGATGTGTAGCTGATCTGTGCAGCAGCCTGTCTTCATGATGAACTGAAGATAATCGTTTTCCAATTTATTTGATGATTAGAAAACAAGTGTTTTACTGAAGAGACTGTGTGTTTTTTATGCTAAACTTCGCCTCAATATTAGAGTTAGCCTGTGAGATACAGCGCTGATCTGTGCAGCAACTTTTTATGACTATTGAAGTCAATCGTTTCCATTTTTTAGGTGAAAACAAGTGTTTTACTGAAGAGTGTGTGTTTTTTATGCTGATATATAATTTTTTCTCACGTTTTGAATTCATCTCACATTGGACACTTACAACAAGATTTTTTTTGGGCAGTGTATTTTATTCCTATATTTCTGTATTGAATAAGGATCTTTATATTTTATTTTAACGGATATATATTTTTTCAGTAGGTAGTTGATTATCAGCGCACTTATAATATATTTATTATGTACTGTTTTTGAGTGGTTATCAGAGCACCTACCCATAAGAGCAGCTTTTAATCATTTGGTTATTTCATTTTTAATTTAGTTTTTTTGATACATATTTGAATTATCATTTTTTTCACCTCATATATTTGATTTTATCATTCTCTCACTGTATGCACTATGTATTGTATATTTTAACACTGGGTTACAACTTTCTAACATATCAGCACTTTAGTAACTGTACTATAGTGATTTTAATAATGCTTAAAGTGAAACAATAAAAGTGTAATATTCCTTTAAATTTCGTACCTGGGGGTGTCTATAGTATGCCTGTAAAGGGGCGCATGTTTCCCTTGTTTAGAACAGTCTGACAGCAAAATGACATTTCAAAGAAAAAAAAGTCATTTAAAACTACTCGTGGCTATTAATGAATTGTCGGTATGACAATAAACATAAAAGTTCATTGATAAAAACGGCATGGGATTTCCCCACAGGGGAACCCCGAACCAAAATTTAAAAAAAAATGGCGTGGGGGTCCCCCTAAATTCCATACCGGGCCCTTCAGTTCTGGTATGGATATTAAGGGGAACCCCGTGCCAAAAAAAAAAAAAAATGGCGTGGGGGTCCCCCTCAAAATCCAGTACCTTCAGGCCCCCCCTCCTGAACCGCACCAGGCCACATGCCCTCAACATTGGGAGGGTGCTTTGGGGTCCCCCAAAGGAGACCCCCAGATCCGTTACCTAACCGTTACGTAACCGGGTGACCCTGCCCCCTCTGATGTCACGTGGAAACCCATAGGGAAGTCCCCATCAAGTCCCCATGCGTCAGAGGGGGGCAGGGTCACTGGCTGGCCCTGCCCTCTGTTATTTAAGAAGTGTCAGAAGACAAGAAGCATCACACAGCGAGAGCCTCCCATCATGGATGCGCAGCGGCCCGAGAACGAAGAAGGGAATAAGAGGCCGTGGAGGAAGATGCTGGACGAGAACACCGGAGCAAGAAGCAGAAGATTGGAGGAAGAACCAGAGGAAGAAGAAGATGGAGGGAGAAACTGAAGGAAGATAGAAGAAAGAAAAAAAGAAGATGGAAAGAAGAAGACTTTAAATAAAGGAATTGTCAAAAACTGTCTCTTGTCCTTTTTAACATTTTTGACACGTTTTTTGTGAAATGGTAGGGGTACTTTTGTACCCCCTTACCATTTCACAAAGGGGGGCCGGGATCTGGGAGTCACCTTGTTAAAGGGGGCTTCCAGATTCCGATAAGCCCCCCGCCCGCAGACCCCCACAACCACCGGGCAAGGGTTGTGGGGATGAGGCCCCTGTCCCCATCAACATGGGGACAAGATGCTTTGGGACCCCAAAGCACCCTCCCAATGTTGAGGGCATGTGGCCTGGTACGGTTCAGGAGGGGAGCCACTCTCTCGTCCCCCCTCTTTTCCTGTGGCCTGCCAAGTTGTGTGCTTGGATAAAGGTTTGGTATGGATTTTTGGGGGGACCCTACGCCATTTTTTTAAAAAATGTTGGCACGGGGTTCCCCTCAAAATCCATACCAGACCTGAAGGGTCTGGCATGGATTTTGAGGGGAACCCCCATGCCATTTTTTTTAATTTTAGCACGGGGTTCCCCTTAATATCCATACCAGACCTGAAGGGCCTGGTATGGAATTTAGGGGGACCCCCACACTATTTTTTTAAAAAATTTGGTTTAAATGACTTTTTTTCCTTTGAAATGTCATTTTGCTGTCAGACTGTTCTAAACACGGGAAACATGCGCCCCTTTACAGGCATACTATAGACACCCCCCAGGTACGAAATTTAAAGGAATATTGCACTTTTATTGTTTCACTTTAAGCATTATTAAAATCACTGCTCCCGAAAAAACGGTGGTTTTTAAAACTTTTTTTTGCATTGATCCATGTCCCCTGGGGCAGGACCCAGGTCCCCAAACACTTTTTATGACAATACCTTGCATATAAGCCTTTAAAATTAGCTCCCATAGACTTTTAAAAGGTGTTCCGCGGCTTTCGAATTTTCCGCGAACACCCCAAATTGTTTGCTGTTCGGCGAACTGGCGAACAGCCGATGTTCGAGTCGAACATGAGTTCGACTCGATCTCGAAGCTCATCCCTAGTTAGCACCAAGGACTTGAATAACTCTATGAGATGATCGCGAAGTGGATCATCTCATATTAACACCAGGCTGCATAAAAGGCATAAGCCCTCCATGATACATGTGAGTGCATTTCTTTCTTTTTATCTCATCCAAAATGTGTTTTTTTATGTGTGCACTATTGTTCCCCTCCACTCTTTTATGTTTCTTATCATGATGAAACCAAAATGTGGGCCCATGATGCAAGGATACCACACATTGCTCTTGTTTTTTTTTACTATTTTATGCATGTATGTTTGTATTTTTATTTAATTATTTAGTGTGTGTGTGTGTGTGTGTGTATTAGACCCCATACACACTATTAGATTTTCTGCAGATTTTTGTCTTCAGATTTACCAAAACAATATAATATGAATTCAAACCTTAAGAGTTTCAATTTGTATGCAACCAGGCAGGTCTTTGCACTACATGGTTTTGGTAAATCTGAAGACAAAAATCTGCAGAAAATCTAATAGTGTGTATGGGGCTTTAGACTTTGATTTATTAACATTTATCTTAATTTATTTTATGAAAGGGTTTTTGAACACTCCTTTTTTTATTTAGTTGTTGCATCTAACATTTGGATTGTGAATTCCTCCTCTGATAACTGCAGGATTCTGCTGCCGCCTGCTTTATAAAGTGAATAGCAGGGAAGCCCTACCAGAAAAAAACTGATTCACACCTGCTGGCTGCCTATTAGCGTATGAATGGATGGCCTGATTGCAGAACAGAGAAGTACTAGAGGATGAGATGCTTGCATCTGTCAGACACCCCGGGGTATAAGAAGTATTTTCTTCTTACAGGCACTCTAATGTTTTGAAATAATACATCTGTACCACATAGAGCTTGCTTTGTACGAAACAAAGCTCTTATTTGATTTTTTTGTCAACTAATAAATTATGTTATTTGTTTACAAACTTGTCCAGAGACTAATAATTGTCATTTGTCATCCACTATTCTACAGCTCCATGTTTCACAAACAGAAATCAGAATCAATCCTATACCTGTATTTATCTATGCTGTCCAAAATCTGCAATTTACCAAGTGTCACAAATGATTTCTTATGCAAATAAAGTGACTTCTGCCTGGTCTGCCTGCTCTCAGTTTCTCAAGGTGGCTATAAATATGCATCACTGAAAAAGTGCACAATTTGAAATAATGCTTGAAGTAAGCTTTATGTTTATGCTCTTAAAGCTGAATTTTTTTTGTAACATGCTGCTAAAATACCTGTGACTTCCACTCTGCAATCCCTTGTTGTGACAGCTGATGGGGTATTCAAAAACATTTATCGCTCACAGAGTTCAGTGAATGAATGAACTACAAGTACCATGATCCACTGCAGCAGACAGCTTGTAGTTCTCAATTAACTGTGAGGGCGCTGGTGAGTTCTCTCATGGTTCATTGATCTTCCTAGACTTCAGTAACTTTTCACCTACATAAAAGGTGAATTTATTTTTATTTTTAAAGTGAACTTTAAACTACAAAAAAAGTTTATGTAGCAATTTATAAACATGCAATTCGTTTTAATGAAACTGGAGATTTCCTTTTATTTATAACTTTTTCTGAAAAATGGTTTATTGAGTTTTGGTTGCTGCATTAGCTGCTGTGTGAAGGTATCTACCTCTAGAGATTGTTGCTCTGGGAGAGCCCTTAGGATGTAATATGCTGTGTAAACTGTCAGTGCTATATAAATCCTGTATAATACTTTTAATAATAACTACTACTGGTACAACTGCATGCTTCACTGGACAGGGTTCCTATTTTAAATTACACAAAGATTAAAACATAACTACTAGACATTTTTAATTCAGGTCATTCCTGTATTCCCTGCTACATACCCAGGAGAGTGACCTCACTTTTACATATTAGTGTTTTGGATCGGAACAGAACCGTCCAAACTTTTATATCTGCCCCTGTCCAAATTGTTTCAATATGAAGTGTGCACATTCTGAAAATAATTCACGCTGAGACAGGCACAGCTCAGTGTAAAGTTACTTCTCTTTATTGTTTTCTCTTTTCACAGCTTATATAATAGAAATCCGGACTTTGGCCAGATTTTGCGTCAGACGAGGCAAGGCATATGTAAAATATAATACTGTGACAATGTATAAGCTTTTATGCTGGTTTATGTCCATATAGGGAATAGCAAAGCCATATAGGGTAACTTCCTTCTGAGATATTGGTGTTGTCTTTCGGGTGTAGTCTCGAAAAGCAGGCATAATCTTCTTTAACTCTTTGCAGTTCAGTTTCACAATAAGGGAGAGCAGTGACTGAGACTTTGGGGGAAATTTACTAAAACTGCAGCACACAGAATATGGTGCAGCTCTGCATGGTAGCCAATCAGCTTCTAAACTCAGTTTGTTCAATTAAGTTTTGACAATAAAACCTGGAAGCTGATATATATAGCTCTTCCATGTAGAGTGGCACCAAATTTTGCAAGCTCCATTGTTAGTAAATGTTATATATATACCAGGCTAAGTGGCAGACACTCATATCTGATTTGTCAGAGGAAAACTGGGAGTAGGCGTGCTCCTCCCATTTAACTGTCACCAGCCATAAATAATAAATGAATTCAACTGTATATGCTGCATCAGTCATATCTATCACTGGCAAGGTTACACTCTATGGACCACATTCCTACACCTGGGTGCTGTCACGTACCTGATGGCGAGCCTGACGTGTAGAGGAAGGCCTCCCGTACAACTCCGGCTCAAGGGCCGCTGGTAGTGGAACAGCTGGCGCTGGAGCACGGTGGAGTAAGAGTGCCTATGGAAGTCCCGAAGTCTGAGCAGGAAGTTGCCGGAAAACACAGGAGGACGCTGGACTTGACTGAAAGCAGACAGGAGAGTCGCTGGATCACTGGCAGGTCTCGGCAGCAGAGAGACAGATCAGATGACTCGGCTGGCAGGAACGTGGTCAGGTCACGGGCAGATTCGGCAACAGGTAGGCAGATCAGGTACAAACAGCAGGCAGGAGAGAGGTCAGGTCACAGGCAGGTTCGGCAGCAGGTAGGCAGATCAGGTACAAACAGCAGGCAGGAGAGGAGTCAAGTCACAGGCAGGTTCGGCAGCAGGTAGGCAGATCAGGTACAAACAGCAGGCAGGAGAGGAGTCAGGTCACAGGCCGGAACGATAATCGGAAGTCAACACAGGTAGCAAGAATTCAGGTACACGCTGTAGACCAAGCAGCAACCAGCCAGTACTAAGTCCGTGTTTAAATAGGCCGTCTGGCGCCAGTTCTGATGACAGGCGTGCGCGGACGCGCGCGCACGCGGACGCGCGATCGCGAACGCGCGCACTCGCGCACGCGCGATCGCGCATGCGCGATCGCGTATTCGCCGATGCGCCCGTAGTTGTTCTGAGAATCCCTTGCTGGCGCCTGCGCACAGGCGTATGCTTGCAGGCATTAGCTGTATTCTGCGGATGACTTCCCTGACATTGCCCCCCCCTTACGGGCAGCCTCCGGATGCCCAGTTGGTTCCTCTTCAGGGGATGACTGCGGAAGAAGGCACGTATTAAGTCCATAGCATGTACATTCCGCTCTGGTTCCCAGGAGTTCTCCTCCGGTCCATAACCTCTCCACTTGATCAGATATTGTAATTGACCCCTTCTCCTTCTACAGTCCATAATCGCTTCCACCTCGAACTCCTCATCTCCACTGACCATCACCGGTTCGGGTGGTCTAGACTCTCGATTAGGAAAGGGGTCAGGCGATGCGGGTTTTAACAAAGATACATGAAATACCGGATGTATGCTGAAGGATTCTGGTAGGGATAGCTCGTAAGAAACATCATTAATCCTTCTCCTCACAGGAAATGGCCCAAGGAATTTAGGGGCCAACTTCTTTGACGGGCAGGCCAGTCTCAGATTTGTTGTTGCCAACCAAACCCGGTCCCCTGGTTGCAGAATGAGTTCCCCTCTCCTCTTCCTATCGAAAGCTCTCTTATTATCCTGTTGAGCCTTGGTTACGGTTTCCTTCAACAGCTTGTTATTGCGATTGAAGAAGTCTACAGTGCTTTGGACAGCCGGTACTGAAGATTCAGGGACAAGGTCAGGCAAAAAGGTGGGATGGAAGCCATAATTAGAGAAGAATGGGGATTGCTTGGTGGCTGCATGACAGGAGTTGTTATACGCAAACTCGGCCAAGGGTAAGAGAGACACCCAATCATCCTGCACAAACGAAGTGAAACAACGGATGTACTGTTCCAGCGTCTGATTGGTCCGTTCAGTCTGACCGTTAGACTGCGGATGATATGCGGATGACATGGAAAGTTTAATTCTTAAAGCTTCACACAGTGCCCTCCAAAACCTTGAAGTAAATTGGGCTCCGCGGTCAGAGACAATGTCGATGGGTACCCCATGGAGTCTAACGATTTCCTTAATAAATACTCGAGCAGTCTCAGCAGCAGAGGGTGTACCCTTCAAGGGTAGGAAATGAGCCATCTTAGTTAGCCGGTCTACTATGACGAAAATGGCTGTACAGTCTTCAGAGGGAGGTAGCTCAACTATAAAATCCATGGAGATCATGGTCCACGGCCTGTCCGGCACGGGTAAAGGTCTGAGCAAACCCCACGCCTTATTTCGGATGTTCTTACTCCGGATGCAAGTAATGCAGGTGTCTATATATTCTTTGCAGTCCTTCTCCAAATTAGGCCACCAAAATGTGCGTTGCATTAAGTTTATTGTTTTGCGAATGCCAAAGTGACCTGCTAGAGGGTGATCATGGCAGAGTCCTAGAACTGATAAACGGACTGCTTCTGGGACGAAGACCTTGTTCCCTTTCCAAAGAAGTCCATCTCTTGCCTGTAACGTCTCCCCGACAGGATCAGGGGAGACTGCGGACGCCTGCTTCAACTGGAACATGAGATCGGACTGTAGTAACAGAAAATTTCCTGCTGGTAGGATGGTGTCAGGTACTGGTAAGACCTTTGGATCCTCGAACATACGTGATAGCGCATCAGGCTTGACGTTCTTTGATCCGGGTCTATAGGTGATGTGGAACAAGAATCTTGAAAAAAAAAGTGCCCATCGGGCCTGTCGAGGTCTTAGTCTTTTGGCAGTCCTTAAATATTCAAGGTTCTTGTGGTCTGTATAAATCAAAATTGGATGAGCGGCTCCTTCTAACAAATACCTCCACTCTTCCAGGGCGGCCTTTATGGCAAGAAGCTCCCGGTCTCCCACGTCGTAGTTTCTTTCTGCTGGGGCAAGTTTTCTGGAAAAGAAAGCTACAGGGTGGACTAGATCCTTGGGACCTTGGCGCTGAGACAGAACTCCCCCGACTGCATTTTCAGAAGCATCTACCTCCAGAATGTAAGGTAGTGCCGGATCTGGGTGGCTTAGTACAGGGGCAGTTGTAAACAGTCCTTTAAGAGTTTCAAAGGCAGCCTGGGCCTCGGGAGACCAGCGGAAACGAGCACCCTGTTTGGTAAGTTGGGTAATTGGTGAGATGATAGCTGAAAAGTTCTTGATAAATCTGCGGTAAAAGTTAGCAAACCCAATGAACCGTTGGATCCCCTTCTTATCAGTGGGCGCAGGCCAGGTCAGGATTGCAGACACTTTTTGAGGGTCCATTTCAATTCCTCCGGTAGAAATGATCAAGCCCAAGAACTGGATACTCTGCCGCTCGAACTCACATTTCTCGGGTTTGGCATAGAGTCCATGTAAGCGGAGACGGCAGAGAACATTCTTGACATGCTCCCGATGGTCAGCAAGGGAGGTGGAAAACACCAGGATATCATCTAAATAAACAATAACGAAAATGTCCAGGTAGTCTTTGAAGACGTCATTGATGAAGTGTTGGAAGGTGGCCGGGGCGTTACACAAGCCGAAGGGCATGACGAGATACTCGTAGTGGCCAAAACGAGTACGGAAGGCGGTTTTCCACTCATCCCCCTGGCGTATGCGGATGAGGTTGTAGGCTCCCCTCAGATCAAGTTTAGTAAAAATAGTAGCAGAACGAAGTCTTTGGAAAAGCTCAGGAACCAAGGGAAGAGGATAACGGTTTTTCACCGTAATCTTGTTCAGGTCCCGGTAATCTACACATGGCCGTAGTGAATGGTCCTTCTTCTCCACGAAGAATATTCCCGCCCCGGCAGGTGAGGTAGAAGGGCGAATGAAGCCTTTCTGGAGGCTCTCATCAATATATTCCTTTAGAGCTGCTAATTCTTTCTCAGACAGTGGGAAAATCCGACCAAATGGAATAGCAGCCCCAGAAAGGAGCTCAATGGGGCAGTCGTACGCCCTGTGTGGAGGTAATGTGTCTGCTCCCCGCTTGCTGAAGACATCAAGGAACTCGTGATAGGCCTCAGGCACCTTTTGGCAGAGCTCAGCATCAACGTCCATACACAACAGGGTGGTGGGTGCAGCAGTGGGCTTGGACAGGCAGTGCTTCTGGCAGTAAGATGATTGATACTTGATACTGCCTGATTTCCAGTCCACCGCCGGATTATGGGCCTGTAGCCATGGTAGACCAAGAATGACGGGGTACAGAGGTGAAGAAATGGCATCTAGCCGCAAAAGTTCCTTATGACCAGTAGAGGTCGTAGTTAACAGTGGGGGGGTCTCCTGGTTCACCAATCCGGACTTTATACGGGAGCCGTCAGCCAGAAATACGGTAAGTCCTTGCTCTTTGGATTGAAGAGGGATACCTTGTTTGACAGCAAATGCCAGATCAATAAAGCAACTGCACGCCCCCGAGTCCACAATTGCAGTAGCTGACACACTTCTCCCTGGGAGCTGAAAGGTAACAGGAAGTGCCAATTGAGCAGAAGTTGCTGGAGGAACCGCCTGACTTGCTGGAGAAGCCGGGAAGGATCCGCGTCCCTTAGCAGGACAAGTCCGTACATAGTGACCCGCTCTGCCGCAGTAGAGGCAGAAGTTGCCTTGAAGACGTCGTGTCCGTTCCTCAGGGGACAGCGACGGGCGAATCAAGCCTAGCCGTGTGGGTGTTACGGTTCCTAATGCGGGAGAGGCCGGCCTGACAGATGTTGGCCGAACAGGAACTGCTGACTTCTCCCGCCTGCGCTCTCGCAGACGACGGTCGATCTGGATAGATAATGTGATTAAGTCCTCCAGGGTACTTGGAGCACCCACACGAGCTAACTCGTCTTTTAAGTCCTCCGATAACCCCAGGCGAAACTGATGTCGCAGAGCAGCGTTATTCCAGTGGGTATCTGCACTCCAGCACCTGAAGTCTCTTATATAGTCCTCGACCGCTCTGCGGCCTTGTCGGAGTGCATGGAGAGAGGACTCGGCAGTAGTGGTTAGTAGAGGGTCCTCGTATATCTTGGACATTGCTTGGAAGAAAGAGGGCATAGTATTTAGTTGGGAGTCCTTCTTTTCCAGCAGACGATGAGCCCAGGCTTGGGGTTCACCTTGAAGTAGGGATATGATGAACCCCACCTTTGTAGTCTCTGCAGAAAAAGTCCGTGGCTGAAGTGAAAAGTAAAGCTGACAGGCATTGCGGAATGCTCTGAACTGGGTCCGATCTCCAGAAAATCTGTCAGGATTAGGTACTCGTGGTTCTGGGGATGTCATCATTGCAGCGGGAATGGCTGAAGAGAGCTGGACTTGCACGTGCTCCACCAGACGCACATATTTCTCCTGCAGGGACTTGACCGCTTGAGTAAGGCCTGTGAGGCATTGGCAGACTTCATGTAGGGGAGAGGTTCCTCCTGCAGGCTCAGTCATGGCTGCTTGGTACTGTCACGTACCTGATGGCGAGCCTGACGTGTAGAGGAAGGCCTCCCGTACAACTCCGGCTCAAGGGCCGCTGGTAGTGGAACAGCTGGCGCTGGAGCACGGTGGAGTAAGAGTGCCTATGGAAGTCCCGAAGTCTGAGCAGGAAGTTGCCGGAACACACAGGAGGACGCTGGACTTGACTGAAAGCAGACAGGAGAGTCGCTGGATCACTGGCAGGTCTCGGCAGCAGAGAGACAGATCAGATGACTCGGCTGGCAGGAACGTGGTCAGGTCACGGGCAGATTCGGCAACAGGTAGGCAGATCAGGTACAAACAGCAGGCAGGAGAGAGGTCAGGTCACAGGCAGGTTCGGCAGCAGGTAGGCAGATCAGGTACAAACAGCAGGCAGGAGAGGAGTCAAGTCACAGGCAGGTTCGGCAGCAGGTAGGCAGATCAGGTACAAACAGCAGGCAGGAGAGGAGTCAGGTCACAGGCCGGAACGATAATCGGAAGTCAACACAGGTAGCAAGAATTCAGGTACACGCTGTAGACCAAGCAGCAACCAGCCAGTACTAAGTCCGTGTTTAAATAGGCCGTCTGGCGCCAGTTCTGATGACAGGCGTGCGCGGACGCGCGCGCACGCGGACGCGCGATCGCGAACGCGCGCACTCGCGAACGCGCGCACTCGCGAACGCGCGATCGCGCATGCGCGATCGCGTATTCGCCGATGCGCCCGTAGTTGTTCTGAGAATCCCTTGCTGGCGCCTGCGCACAGGCGTATGCTTGCAGGCATTAGCTGTATTCTGCGGATGACTTCCCTGACAGGTGCACTAGGTGCACTCATCAAAGAGCTGACTTTAATCATATTATGTGGTTATGTCCAGTTATAGCTGGCTATTGGAAAAGGGTACTTGCAATATTGTCCCAAGTTCTTTCTGTTCCTGTGCCATGTACTCCACAGATATGCTTGCTGGGTATCCTAGATGAGGAATAGTGGCCAAAATTCACTAGAATTTTGTTGAGAGAAACGCTCTTCTTAGCTCGCAAGGCCATAGCAATTAAATGAAATCATTCTGCTCCTCCATGTACCCGACAGTGGATCCAGATAGTGAACCAGATCCTCCCATTTGAAAGAAATTATCTTTGAGCTTAGGTTGTCCCACTAAATACAATAAGGTGTGGGACTCTTGATGTTCACCCACTCTTACTATCACAACTACCTGAAGAGCTTAGGGCTTATATTTGGTTTATGGATCTGAATGTACATGTATACCTGATAGAGAGTCGCCTAATGCCCAACCCACCATTACTCGGTTGCTGAGTGACTGGACGTCATCTATTTATGTATAATATGTATCGCTGGTCTCTGTATACACAGCTGTAAGCATGATACGTAATTGTGTACTGAAATTTATTTTCCTTGTGCTCATGTTGAACACATTGGTCATTGTACCAAAATGTCTTTCTTTTGTATATCTTGTCAAAAAAAAGTTTAAAAAAAAGTATAACATGTTTGTTATTTTTTTTTTTTTTTAAACAAGACTTTAATATCACTTTAACCTGGACCCATTACAGTTTAAGGACACACCTTGCAAATTCATTTAAAAATTTGCTAAATACATCAAATGCTATTTAGCCTAGGATCTGGAAAAGAGTGTTTATGGGCCCGGTCTTAATTTGGCTGTTAACTGGTTGTAAAATAGTCCAGAAGCAAATACACATATGTACAGTAGGTCTAGTTTTTGACATGAGATCAAACTAGCAAACAACATAAAGTCCAGTATTCCTGCTGTAATACAGTTACATATATAAAACATGGAATTATAAGAAAATAAAAAACAGATAGATGCCTAAACACCTAAAGGAGAAGTATAGCCAAAGCTTGTTTAGCTGTATTTCTCCTATGGATCACAGGAGTGCAATTTGTTTTGCACTCCTGTGACCCGATTTCAGCTGAGAGCAGACTCTGCTGACATCGCCAATGTCAGTCCGGGCACGGTGTCATCCCAACCACAGAGTCTGGATCCACCAGATGCCTGGACTGACACCCCTCTAATCCTCTCAGCTAGCTGCTGAGAGCCTGAAACAGCTGCTCTGCCACCCTACACAACTCAGCGCTCTAATGAGCGAGGAGGAAGAAGAGCAGAGAGCTTTGACTGACAGCCTACATGTCAGAAACCATGAATCAGACTAAGACAATGTACAGTTAAATCTCATTTGTTTAATAATAAAAAAAGTAAACAGAGTAAACGTAGTCAAAACATAGGCAGAGTTCAGGACACGGAACGGATAGCCAGACAAGCCAAAACATCAGGGAGCAGAGAGAGAGCGCGTAGTAGAACAGCAGGCAGGATCTGGCGCCAGAAGGAATGTCAGCCAAGCAAGTCTTTAACAGGAACACAGGACAGTGTCTCTACAGATGTGACCAAGGTGAAGGCAAAGATCATCTGGGCTGGACGGCTTAAGTAGGCAGGACTGATGAGCAGGATATCATCAACAGGTGAGTCACTGTGGAGAGATAGAAGCTGGCAATTAGCCGACAGCTGAGCAGCCAGCTCAGAGAAGGAAGGGCTGGGCCCAGCCCTGACACTACAGCTCTCTGCTCACTGAGCACTGAAAAACGAGTGATCAGCTATGTTCAATCACTTGATTCTCAGTGTAGAGGCACCGGGGGACAAATGCAACATCAGACTGATGCTGCTTCCACCTAGGTAAGTATTAATCAGGAAAAAAAATCCTTTACTTCTCTATTAAACACCCGTTCAGCAAATGTTGGCTGCATTTGTAAAGTAATTTGTACTTTTAAACCCATTTTATTTGACTGTTTCTTACTGTTTGTTTTGTAATATATTTTCTGTGAATATTTTCCTTTAGTTGAAACAATATTTTAAAGTTGTTTAACTGATACTCTGAATGCTCTGATCAGAAAAAAAAGAATATTGACCTCTGTGAAGGCCACAATAAGAAAAAAAAGAGCTAAATATAGTATAGTATTAATAAAACTAGATATATAAAATAGAGACAGAATTAGGCCTGGATTCTTCACTACTGATTCATCAAATTTTACACACCCAGATTATACTTATCTACTAAACTGGAGACATTTTAGAAGGAATATATTCTGCTATGTAGGGCCTGATAAATCCCCCAAAAAATTAATTTTCTTATGCACTTGTTTTGCGTAGTTAAAAAATATGTACTATAACTGGTAACATTCATATTTAAACCTAAGAATTAGGAGTGGTTGATGGGATGGATAGTACACGTTAAAATTACATGTGGTTTAGCAGTAGTATGGTGTTTTACCAGAACCAGTCATATAATTAATTAGTGCTGCTTTGTGAAGAGACTGGTCAAGAGGATTGCATCTCTCATAGCTTTGGGACCTTCGAGAAACCTATAATACTTTCTTAAAAACTTGTCACAGTGTTACTTGTTTTGACACTACCTGTAACACCATATATTCAATACACTGTCAAGCTTACAATAAGGTGGTTACTGACGATCTGCTTTTCTCCTTATGATTGATTAAAAATAAGAAAAGAACATTTCCAAAATATATTGATTGACCTAGAACAATTTTAATTTTGCTGGATTTTCAAGGTAATTTAAATGGTCACTTAGTAATTTCCACAAGTAGTAAGAGGTTAGAAGAAGTGGATGGACAGAATATGGAAGTCTTAAATAATTAAACAGCCTCCTAAATAATTTATGAAACCTATTCCAGCAGCACATAAAAGGACTTTGAAACAAAGTCAATGTCTAGTTTTCTACTGGTTTGCTTATAAATTACTTATATTTTTGAGAGAGAATATTTTACTTTCACAGTTATTTCGTTTCAAAAGGATGCTTCAGAATAGTGAACTTAAGATTTGCTCTAAACGTTACATTTAAAGAAAGAAATGGTAAAATCCTGATTTATCCTCATTGTTAAAAAGGCTTAGGCTTTGAAGATTAGACTATTAAGTTTTCTCATTGTAAATCTATTTTATGGAATGGAAATAAGACAGAGGCCATTTGCAAAATCTCAATGGTATTGTTGTTTAAGTCACTGACATTTTTCTGCTGGGTGTTTTTTTTCCCCAAAAAAACACATGAAATGGTACGTTTTACATAGGACATTTAAGATATCTAATTTATAGTTTGCTCTATTAATGCTCTGAAGAAATGTGTGATATCTGCAGGTTCTTTAAAACATGATAACGCTGATAAATTTAAACGTCATTTACTGGTATTGGTTGTCTTCAGATTATCAAGGTTTGCACAGGTCAGCTACCTTATTTACAGGTCAAATCTATCTCAGAACTGCATGTCAGATAATATTAAAAACACTCTGTCTTGCAAATAATTTACTGTTTTTAACAATTTCTCCTTCTGCAAATACAGATCATATGTTAGCAATAAATTACTCATTGCTTACAAATAACTGCTGGTATGCATCTATTAGGAAGTTTAGGCATAAATGAGACAAACATACCTGGATGCAGTTCATAAGAGGTTGCTGAATAGCTTAGAAGTTTGAGCTTTAATTCCAAAACCACTGAAGTCATTGGTAGCCAAATCTTTAAAATAGGCCATTTTCAAAGCTAATAGA
The DNA here is from genome assembly GCA_037952925.1 of Lithobates clamitans. Taxonomy (NCBI): domain Eukaryota; kingdom Metazoa; phylum Chordata; class Amphibia; order Anura; family Ranidae; genus Lithobates; species Lithobates clamitans. The sequence continues at coordinate 1,520,811 of JBBGZY010000660.1, read as the reverse complement.
GATTGTCAAACAAATGGCATTGAAGACTAGGCACTGCCAAGGGGGATCATATAGAAATTGCATTTTTTAATACCATTTTAACCAGAGCACCCCTTTAATAAGGTTTAAAGTGAAGCATTAAATATTCATAATTTCATAAAAAAATATGCTTGGTGCATTGTCTTAATCCTGTATGCAGAGTTTTGCACCTGTCCATATATTATTTAAATAAATTAACTTATTATATTTTATCATTTTAATCATTTACCAATAGATTACATTTCCCTGGCAGTTTATTTTTTTGTAAATAAAAAAGGCATGGGGATCTCCCCCCCTCAGAGTGTCATGTAGCTAGTACCTCTAACTCTGGGCTCCTGATAGAGTAGACAGGTAGTGCAGAAGTGCAGAGTGGCACAGGTTCCTGATGGTCTTGCTAGCCGCAGGTCTGGACAGGATCTCCTGGTCAAGCAGCAGATGGTCATCAGCAAGCAGAGATGCCAGGTAGCAGCTGATGAAAAGTAAGCAGGGACAGGCTGGCACTGGAGGCAGCAAGTAGGTGAACCGCAGGCAGGTAGCGGGCAGGTGTAGAACAGGCACCAGAGGATAACAGACAGATGCTTGCAGCTTGGAAATCCAGTAATGACTGGTTATACAAGCCAGGTCATACACAGGGAGACAGATCAGTTACTGATGCAGAAGCAGGATTCAAAGGCACATACACATGCAAAGTGAACCAGTTAAATGTGTTTAATGGCAGATTAATGGCAATATATTCAGCAATAAGGGTTTGTAACATACAGTAGGTAAGATACAGTTCATAACCTGGTGGCAAGCTCAACTGAAGAACATGCAACCAGAACACTTCAAGAAACTACATTTGGCAGAATGTAACCCTGGTCTATGGCTACAGGCCAAAAAAGGTGGAATAATGACTAGGCCTCTGTCAAACCTCTTCCTTTCATCTTCTACCACCACAGTCCCAGCAATGTGTAACTCTGATTTCAAACTAAACCAACAATCTGAAGTTCTTTCACCTTTTTCTCTAACAAATATAGTTCTTGGTTTAAATATATATTTAAACCTTGGTGGCACTGAATGTTCTTATCCCTTGTGTGGGGGATATTCTGTAGTCCTTTGAAGAAGAGTGCTTGGAAGAGGCTTAAGTCTTCAGCTAGCCGATTGAAATGTGCACATAGTGTTCAGACACACTATATGTTCACTAAATTCTTTCTCTGTGTGGGTTAAAGTGTAACAAGGGTCCCCTTGCAAGCTTGATGGAATGGCAAAGGCAATGGTGTCTGCATGCAGTATCCTTTGGTGTACAAAGAATGGGCAAGTTCCCACTCACCAATCCCAGCAACCTTCAGTGTTGCAGAGCAGGCATCTGCAGAATCTGGCTCAAGGGACAATGCTCGACCACGCATCGCATTGCTCTACCACCAAGATGGAACAAGTGTGGATGTGATGAGAGCGGCCTGCAGTGGATGTTCCCGGACCCGCTCACAATGCCTCTCTCTCTGTAGCACAGGACGCTACTCGCACAGTCTAACACTGAGTCACTACTTGTAGATTCAGGCCGTGGTCCCAAGAGGGCGATTCCATCCCACACAGGCTTTTTATTACCTCTCCCAGCATTCCTTTCTGTTCATCAGCTGTCTGGGATATGTAGTCCACCACAGGCCAACTGGATGTAAATCTGACTCTTTGGACTACATGTCCCAAGATTCTTTGCTCCACTCCCAGGTCTCATTCACTCTGCATTTGGAATATGATGACATAGAGTCTGGGCTGAGCACTAGGAGAGAACAGTCCCACTTTAGCAATGCTGCAGAGGGTCTCCTGAACATGCAGGCAATTTTAGCCAGCTCCTGGCTACACACCTATAGTTACATAGTAGGTGAGGTTGAAAAAAGACACAAGTCCATCAAGTCATCAAGTCCAACCCATGTGTATGATTATATGTGAATATTACATTGTATATCCCAGTATGTTGCGGTCGTTCAGGTGCTTATCTAGTAGTTCCTTAAAACTATCAATGCCCCCCCCCCCCGCTGAGACCAGTGGAAGGGAATTCCACATCCTTGCCACTCTTACAGTAAAGAACCCTCTACGTAGTTTAAGGTTAAACCTCTTTTCTTCTAATTTTAATGAATGGACATGAGTCTTGTTAAACTCCCTTCTGCGAAAAAGTTTTATCCCTATTCTGGGGTCACTAGTATGGTATTTGTATATTGAAATCATATCCCTTCTCAAGCGTCTTTTCTCCAGAGAGAATAAGTTCAGTGCTCGCAACCTTTCCTCATAACTAATATCCTCCAGACCGTTTATTAGCTTTGTTGCCCTTCTTTGTACTCGCTCCATTTCCAGTACATCCATCCTGAGGACTGGTGCCCAGAACTGGACAGCATACTCTAGGTGTGGCAGGACCAGAGTCTTGTAGAGCGGGAGAATTATTGTTTTATCTTTGGAGTTGATCCCTTTTTAATGCATGCCAATATTCTGTTTGCTTTGTTAGCAGCAGCTTACATGCCATTGCTGAGCCTATCATCTACTAGGACCCCCAGGTCCTTTTCCATCCTAGATTCCCCCCAGAGGTTCTCTCCCCAGTGTATAGATTGCATTCATATTTTTGCCACCCAAATGCATTATTTTACATTTTTCTACATTGAACCTCATTTGCCATGTAGTTGCCCATTCTATTAATTTGTTCAGATCTTTTTGCAAAGTTTCCACATCCTGTGGAGAAGTTATTTCCCTGCTTAGTATCATCCGCAAATACAGAGATTGAACTGTTTACCCCATCCTCCAGGTCGTTTATGAACAAATTAAATAGTATTGGTCCCAGCACAGAACCCTGGGGAGCCCACTACCCACCCAGACCATTCCGAGTACTCCCCATTTATCACCACCCTCTGAAATCGCCCTTGTAGCCAGTTTTCAATCCATGTACTCACTCTATGGTCCATGTCAAGGTCCTTATTTTGTACAGTAAATGTTTATGGGGAACTGTGTCAAATACTTTCACAAAAACCAGATACACCATGTCTATGGGCTTTCCTTTATCTAGATGGCAATTCACCTCCTCATAGAAGTTTAATAGATTGGTTGGCAAGAACGATTCTTCGTGAATCCATGCTGATTACTGCTAATGATATCGTACTCATTACTAAAATTTTGTATATATTCCCTTATCATCCCCTCCAAGAGTTTACATACTATTGATGTTAGGCTAACTTGTCTGTAATTCCCAGGGATGTATTTTGGGCCCTTTTTAAATATTGGTGCTACATTAGCTTTTCTCCAATCAGCTGGTACCATTCCAGTCAGTAGACTGTCAGTAAAAATTAGGAACAATGGTCTGGCAATCACCTGACTGAGTTTCCTAAGTACCCTCGAATGCAAGCCATCTGGTCCCAGTGATTTATTAATGTTAAGTTTCTCAAGTCTAATTTTAATTCCGTCCTCTGTTAACCATGTAGGTGCTTCCTGTGTTGTGTCATGAGGATAAACACTGCAGTTTTGGTTACTGAAGCCCCCCGATTCCCTCGTGAAGACTGAGGAGAAGAACACATTCAATACCTTTGCCATCGCCCCATCCTTTGTAACCAGATGTCCTTCCTCATCCTTTATGGGGCCAATATGGTCTGTCCTCCCTTTTTTACTGTTTACATACTTAAAGAATTTCTTGGGATTTTTTTTGCTCTCCTCCGCTATGTGTCTTTCATGTTCTATCTTAGCCGTCCTTATTGCACCCTTACATTTCTTGTTGCATTCTGAATGCTGAGGATGATCCCTCAACCTTGTATTTTTTGAAGGCCTTCTCCTTTGCTTTTATATGCATTTTTACATTGGAGTTAAGCCATCCAGGATGTTTGTTCGCTCTTTTAAATTTTTTACCCAATGGGATGCATTGACTAATGCCCTTATTTAATATGCTCTTAAAGCAAACCCATCTCTCCTCCGTGTTCTTTGTTCCTAAGATTTTATTCCAATTTATGCCTTCTATCAAGGCTTGTAGTTTAGGGTAGTTGGCTCTTTTGAAATTCAGTTTCTTTGTATTCCCCTTATGTTTCCTATTTGTGTGATTTATACTGAAGCCAATTGACCTGTGATCGCTGTTACCTAAATTGCCCCGTATTTCCACATCCGTGATCAGGTCTGTATTGTTGGTAATCAGTAGATCCACTAACGCTTTATTTCTAATTGGTGCGTCTACCATCTGACCCATAAAATTGTCCTACGAGACATTTAGGAACTGGCGAGCCTTAGATGAATGCGCGGTTCCCTCCGCCCAGTCTATGTCTGGATAGTTAAAATCCCCCATTATGATAACACTTCCCATCCTTGCTGCTAATCCAAATTGCGATAGGAGATCTGTCTCCCCTTCTTCCCTTAGGTTAGGGGGCCTATAGCATACTCCCAGTATTATTTTCCCCTTAGCTTCATCCCTTTGGAGCGCTACCCATAAGGATTCCACCTCCTCCCTAGCTCCCTTAGTGATGTCACCTTGTCACCTCTCACATTCACTTGTACATTATTCTTGATATATAGGCATACCCCTCCCCCTTTTTTACCCTCTCTATCCTTGCGATAAAGGGTATACCCTTGAATGTTTGCCAGCCAATCATGAGAGCTGTTGAACCAGGTCTCTGAAATTCCCACAAAATCCAAATCCTCCTCGTACAACAGTATCTCATCTTGTCCACCAGGCTCCTGCCATTGGTGAACATGCCACGTAGTTTAGACTGGTTGCATATTATCCTCTTATTGGGTGTTCCTAGATTGCAACTAGGACTTGCTACTATACTTACCTTGAGTTTATGTGCTTTGGTCAACCTACCACTAATGCCCCCAATACTACCCTCTGGAATATGTTCCGCGCTATCTATCTCTACCTCTGGACCCTCCCCACATCACCTAGTTTAAAAACCCCTCTAACTTTTTGGCCATCTTCATTCCCAGCTGATCTGCACCCTCCTTATTTAGGTGCAGTCCGTCCCTTCTATAATACCAATTATCGACTGAGAAGTCGGCCCAGTCCTCCAGGAACCCAAACCCTTCCTTACTACACCAGCTCTTCAGCCACATGTTTACTTCCCTAATCTCCCTCCCTTTCTGATATGGCACGTGAAGAGTCATTAACAGGAATCTGCCAGAGAAACCTGTCTTGTCTGCTGGCATACCCTTCCTGACACTGAGTTTTAATTACATTTTCTGGGCTCAGAAGGTTCACCTAAGCTCAATGTGTTAATTGCTTCTCTCTGCTACTGCTGAGTAGAATCCAGTAGTTAGTGTGGGGAGGACAGTCACTGAGCTATGAATATTTGCCTGCTCCAGTTCAGTGTTGCGGGATGAGAGAAGGTGAATGTTTGGAGCACCTTTTCAGAAGGTTCTTTCTCTATTGGGCCTTGTCATAGCCAGGGGCTTGTGCTAGAGGCTCAGAGAATTTAGACTGCCCTGCTAGTGTGTTTTGTCCAGACAGAACAATAAAGGAAAAGGGCTGCCTAGATATAGAATCTGTAAAGAAACTTAAATTCTGAATAGTGTCTCAGAGAAGCTCAGTAGATGCTATTGTTGCACATTGCAGGAAGGATTCCTTGTCCATAAATCAAGGTACCCATGATTGGATGGGCAAACGGTTCAGCCCGAGCAGAAGTTCGGGCCGAACTTTGGTTGTTCGGATGTTCTGCGAACACCGAGCAAATGCAGTGTTTGGGGCAAATTTGAAAGCCGCCGGAACACCGTTAAAGTCTATGGGACATTAACATGAAAAATCAAAAGTGTTCATTTTAAAAGCTTATATGCAAGTTATTGTCAAAAAAAGTGTTTGAGGACCCGGGTCCTGCCCCAGGGGACATGTATCAATGAAAATTAAAAAAAAAACTACAGTTTTTTCGGGGGCAGTGATTTTTTTAATGCTCAAAGTGAAACAATAAAAATGAAATATTCCTTTAAATATCGTGCCTGGGGGTTTCTATAGTATGCCTGTAAAGTGGCACATTTTTCCCGTGTTGAGAACAGTGCCACAGAAAAATGACATTTCTAAAGGAAAAATTGTCATTTAAAACTGATCGCGGCTGTAATGAATTGTTGGGTCTCTGCAATATAGATAAAAGTCATTGAAAAAAAGAGCATGGGATCCCCCCAGTCCATTACCAGGTCTTTTGGGACTGGTATGAATATTAAGGGGAACCTCGAACCAAAATTTAAAAAAAATTGCTTGTGGGTCCCCCTAAAATCCATACCAGGCCCTTCGGGTCTGATATGAAAATTAAGGAGAACCCTGCGCCAATTTTTTTAAAAAAATGGCGTAGGGATCACCCTTAAAATCCATACCAGACCCTTATCTGAGCATGCAACCTAGCAGGCCGCAGGAAAAGAGGGGGGATGAGAGAGCACCCCCCCTCCTGAACTGTACCAGGCCACACGCCCTCAAGATGGGGAGGGTGCTTTGGGGTAGCCCCCCAAAGCACCTTGTCCCCATGTTGATGGGGACAAGAGCCTCATCCCCACAACCCTTGCCCGGTGGTTGTGGGGATATGCGGGCGGGGGGGCTTATCGGAATCTGGAAGCCCCCTTTAACAAGGGGACTCCCAGATCCCGGCCTCCCCCCCTGTGTGAAATGGTAATGGGGTAAAATGTAAATGTAAAATGTACCCCTACCATTTCACAAAAAAAATGTCAAAATGTTAAAAAAGACAATAGCCGGTTTTTGACAATCCCTTTAATAATAATGTCTCTTTCTTTCCCCCACTTCTTCCTCCATCTTCCTCTGCTTCTTCCTCCGGTCTTCTCTATCTTCCTCCGGCTTCTTCTTCCCTGCTTCGTCTTCCGGACGATCCACCTCAATGGGAGGCTCCTGCAGTGTGATGCTTCTGTGCTTCTGACAGTTCTTATATAGCTGAGGGCGGGGCCACACAGTAACCCCACCCTTCTGACGCCACAGGGACTTCCCTATGGCTTTCCCGGGGGCATCAGAGGGGGGCGGGGTTACCCGTTTACGTAAAGGGTAGAACCTACACCTGTCATCATAAAAATCACATCATCAGCAAAAAGATTTATTTTACGTTCTCTAGGCGCAAGTAAGAGCCCAGTAATATATGGATAGGATCTGATAGAGATTCCATTAGTAAATAAAAGATTAAAGGAGATAACAGACAGCCCTGATGGATTCCATTTGAAAAGATTTAGACAACATCCCTGAGGAGTATACCTGTGCTGTTAGGCAAGTATATAAGGCCGTGAAGATGGAAAAATACAACCAAATAGGCCACATTTTTGGAGTAGTTGGGTAAGATAACTCCAGTGCCCTCCATTAAATGTCTTCTCCTTGTCCAGAGCCAGAAGGTGTCCAAGTTCGATCAGCATGGTGGATAATATTAATGAGAGGTCTGTTTGCCGCTGGTACAGAGGGTTCAAGGAAGGTAAAATGTCTACCAGCTTTGTATATATTTTTAATTCATTATTTAATAGGGGAATAGGGCAAAAGTTCTGGGGAGTGTAGTGTAATAATTAGAGCATTTTTTGAGATTTCTTGGGGAAAGAAGGAAGAGGTAGCAGAAGTATTATAGATTTATTTTTAGGTACAGTACAGTACTTCTATTCATTGCTGCCTCTTCCTCTTAGCCCCAGAGCCTAGTTTCATAAAGATACTAAAAATAAACACCTTGTGGACATTCCACAAAATAAAAAGAGTTGAGCTGAAATAATTATCTAAGGTCGTTTTCCAATAGTGCCCTGAACTGAAAACATGAGGAGATTGCATATGAATCTGGTTGGATCTCTATATAAATGTAGATGCTGATGAAAAAGAGTAAAGCCACATACACACAATCGGACATTCCAACAACAAAATCCTGGATTTATTTCCGACGATTTTGTTTGCTTAAACTTGTCTTGCATACACACGGTCGCACAAATGTTATTGGAAATTCTGAATGTCAAGAATGCGGTGGCGTACAACACGTACGCCAAGCCAAGAAAAATGAAGTTCAATAGCCAGTGCGGCTCTTCTGCTTGATTCTGAGCATGTGTGGAATTTTGTGCGTCGAAATTATGTACACACGATTGGAATTTCAGACCATGGATTTTGTTGTTGGAAAATTTGAGAACCAGCTCTCAAATTTTTGTTGTCGGAAATTCCAACAAATGTCCGATGGAGCCTACACACGGTCGTAATTTCTGACAACAATCTCACATCAAACATTTGTTGTCGGAAATTCCGTTCGTGTGTATGCGGCATTAAAGTTACAGATGAGTAGTCCAACCACGTAATGTCATTAATGGAGGAATCAGAGATTTTTTGGACTAGCTATTTGTCCACTGGGAAAAGGTCTATCCTAGAGTAGGTATTATGACTGTAAGAAAAATTAGCCTGCTGGTAATGCCAAACATCATAAAGGTAATTTTAATGTAGATAGGATTATAGAGATGGCTGTAGACATTTTGTAGAAGTGGGATAGTCTTTTTGGGCATCTGGAGTAATATTAAAGTCTCCACACAGTATGAGTGGTCCTTGTTGGACTTTGTTTTACTTTTCGCATTAAAGTGGTTGCAAACCTCAGACGTGAAATATGAACAAAGCATATGCCTCTATAGTGTGTACTTGGCTCAATTAAGAACACTAAGTGCAATTTCTGACTGCTGCTTCATTCCTCTGCTATCAGAATGAATCACTTTTGACAAGTTTTCCTGACACCAAGAGATGACAGGGGAGGGAGCTCCAGCAGAGTGATAGCCTCAGCTCTGTTCCTGTGAGCTTTGTGGAGGGGTTTGTCTCTTCCCTCCAATCAGCTCTCAGAACTCTCCTCACTGAGCTCTGCAGAGTGTAACCTCAACTCTCTGCCCACTTTTTTCTATACTCTTAGACAAGCTGTAAATTCAGCATTTGAAAGGATGTAAATAAGAGAAGATTTCAGATAGATACTATGTAGGAGGATGTGTTTCACCTCTGTGTATCTTCTGAGGCCAGTCATTTCACTAGGTATATGTAAGGTTTTGCAACCACTTTAAATTGTTCAGAAAATGCAACTGATGAGTACTGGGATCAAAAATTGTCACCAGTGTATATTGAGTAGAATTTAAATTGCAAATCAAGATCATTTAACATCCTGCAGGGTCATTCATTTCTGCTTGAACAATAAAGGAAATGGTATCTTTAACCACTTCAGCTCTAGAAGGTTTACCCCCTTCATAACCAGACCATTTTTTGCGATACCGCACTGCGTTATTTTAACTGACAATTGCGCGGTCATGTAATTATGTAAACAAATAAATTAATGTTCTTTTTTTCCCACAAATAGAGCTTTTTTTGGTGGTATTTGATCACTTCTGTGATTTTTATTCTTTGCAATATAAACAAAACAAGATTGACAATTTTGAAAAAAAAACAATATTTTTTTATTTTCTGCTATAAAACACACCCAAAAAAATCTAATTTCTTCATCAGTTTAGGCCAATATGTATTCTGCTAGCGGGACTGCAACATTGCGGTGAACAAATCGGACACTAAGTGACACTTTTTGGGGACCTTTTTTTTTGCAGCCAGAAGGGTATGAGGACCATGGCCTGGACCCATTAGGGTAAATTATTAATATGACTATTCTTCAGCTTTCTGTAGGCACTAGGGATGAGCTTTCTGTTTGAGTCGAACATAAGTTCAACTCGAACATTGGCTGTTCGATCGTTCAATGGAGATCGAACTTTATGGGGCGTTCACGCCAAATTCAAGTGGTGCGTCATGCCCCATAATGCACTGCGTCATTGCAATGCATTGCTGGCTGATGATTGGCCAAGCATGCACTATGACCCACATGCTTTGGCCAATCACAGCGCCGTCAGCAAGGAGAGCCATAATTGGCCAAAGGCAAGGTGCCTTTGGCCAATTATGGCTCAGGGGGTAAGTCCACGTCCCACACTATATAAGGCAGCCTGCACGTGGGCCCTGTGTAGTGTGTTGCTGGCGTTAGATTGAGCAGATAGTCCATTCCTGGTGTACTGTTTCTAATCTACTTCATGCAGGCAGGTGATTCAGTTAGCTGCAGTGTATTTAATATATATATATATATACAGTCAGACTCGTATATATATATATCCACTGTATCCAGTTTAGCTATATCTCACTGCAGACCATTCCTGGTGTACTGTTTCTAATATACTTCAGGCAGGCAGTTGATTCAGTTAGCTGCAGTGTATTTAGTATATATATACATCCCGGCTTTGTATATATATATATATATATATATATATATATATATATATATATATACACTGTATCCAGTTTAGCTGGATCTCACTGCAGACCGTTTCATCCGGCTTTGTATATATATATATATATATATATATATATATATATACACTGTATCCTGTGTAGCTAGCTCTGACTGCAGGCCATTTCTGGTGTACGTATTCAAATACACTTTCAGGCAGGCAGGCCAGGCAGGTTATTCAGTGATCTGCAGTCTGCAGTGCGTAAAAAATATATACAGTCTCCAACATATATATATCCACTGCATTCTAGTCAAGCCAAGCCTATATCTGACTACAGGTCATTGCTGGTGTACGTTTTCAAATACACTTTCAGGCAGGCAAGTGATTCAGTGATCTGCAGTGCATTAAATATATATACAGTCTCCAACATATATATATCCACTGCATTCCAGTCTAGCCAAGATTATATCTGACTGCAGCCCATTGCTGGTGTACATTTTCAAATACAATTTCAGGCAGGCAGGCAGGCAGGCAGGCAAGTGATTCAGTGATCTTCAGTGCATTAAATATATATACAGTCTCCAACATATATATATACCCACTGTATTCTAGTCTAGCCAAGCCTATATCTGACTGCAGGCCATTGCTGGTTTACGTTTTCAAATACACTTTCAGGCAGGCAGGCAAATGACTCAGTGATCTGCAGTGCATTAAATATATATACAGTCTCCAACATATATATATCCACTGAATCGGGGTCATCTTTAATATTGATTGGACCCTGGGCAAAACTTTTCTTGGGGCCCCCCCATACAGTTTTGCTCTCCACCTGCTCTGAGACATACAATAAATAGCAGCTAGACTCAAAATCAGTTTACTGAATCAGATCAGGCAGCTATTGCCAGAGGTTACAGGGTATCATTACCACTCACTGACTGGTTGCTAGAGGTTACAGCACACATTATGACTCACTGATTAGTTGCTAGAGGTTACAGCACATGATTTCTGCTTGTTAATTGGTTACTAGAGATTACTGTGGATATGACCTCAGGGGGGCATGATATACATATCAATGCCGCTGGCTGTCCCTATTTACATATGAATGCAGCTGCTATTTACATATGAATGCCGGTAATTTACATGTAAACAGGGTCTGCAGGTGAGTCATCTTTACAGACAATAGGGCAGAGCTGGGCAGCATTAGTAGCAGCACTTCACAATGAGCTATTGGGACACAGCACGGGACTATAACTTCAAGGGACGAAGGAAATTAAACCAGGATAGTTGGCAAGTATGAGACAACAATGACAGGGCCCAGGGCAGCTACCCCTTTTACCCTGCCTTAAAAACGGCCCTGCACTGAATTCCAGTCTAGCCAAGCCTATATCTGACTGCAGGCCATTGCTGGTGTACATTTTCAAATACATTTTCAGGCAGGCAAGTGATTCAGTGATCTGCAGTGCATTAAAAATATATAGTCTCCAACATATACAGTATATATCCAAAGGCAGAAGCTTTCAGGTCACTAAAAGAGGGCAAGCAGGCTCTGTGTCTACAGCCAACAGTGCTGGTCGTGGACACGGTGCATCCTCAGCACGTGGCCGTGGGGTACGCTTGTCCTTTTTTTCAACAGCTGGACATGTTGAGCCAGAACATGCAGAAGAATTGGTAGAGTGGATCACAAAGCCGTCCTCATCCTCCTCATTAGGGATGAGCTTTGTGTTTGAGTCGAACCCATGTTTGACTCGAACATTGGCTGTTCTGAACGTTATGAGCCGTTCCAGCCAAATTTGTGTGGCGCGTCACGGCCCATAATTCACTGCGGTATTGCAGTGCATTGCTGGCTGATGGTTGGCCAAGCATGCACTATGACCCGCATGCTTGGCCAATCACAGCGCCGTCGGTACAAGTTAGTGTAGTGCATCCTGCTCACAGTGTTCAGATAAAACTACAAGTTAGTGTAGTGAGACCTCTGCACAGTGTTCATCTAAAACTACAAGTTAGTGTGGTGCGTCCTCCTCACAGTGTTCATCTAAACCTACAAGTTATTTTTTTGCGAGCTCTGCACAGTGTTCATCTAAAGCTACAAGTTAGTGTAGTCCGTCCTGCTCACAGTGTTCAGCTAAAACTACAAGTTAGTGTAGTGAGACCTCTGCACAGTGTTCATCTAAAGCTACAAGTTAGTGTAGTGCGTCCTACACACAGTGTTCAGCTAAAACTACAAGTTAGTGTGGTGCGTCCTCCTCACAGTGTTCAGCTAAAACTACAAGTTAGTGTAGTGAGACCTCTGCACAGTGTTCATCTAAAGCTACAAGTTAGTGCAGTGCGTCCTGCTCACAGTGTTCAGCTAAACCTACAAGTTATTTTTTTGCGAGCTCTGCACAGTGTTCATCTAAAGCTACAAGTTAGTGTAGTGCATCCTGCTCACAGTGTTCAGCTAAAACTACAAGTTAGTGTAGTGAGACCTCTGCACAGTGTTCATCTAAAACCTCAAGTTAGTGTAGTGCGTCCTGCTCACAGTGTTCAGCTAAAACAGCTAAACCTACAAGTTATTTTTTTGCGAGCTCTGCACAGTGTTCAGCTAAAGCTACCTGTAGAAGGTTGGTGGTGTTTTCCTGATCCTATCACTACCGCAGGCAGCTAAAAAAGCTACAAGTTAGTTTTTTGCAAGCTCTGCACAGTGTTCAGCTAAAGCTACCTGTAGAAGGTTGGTGGTGTTCTTATACTACAGGCAGGCAGTTGATTTTGCTAGCTGCAGTATCAGTACAGTGCCTCCTGCTCACAGTGTTCAGCTAAAACTACAAGTTAGTGTGGTGCGTCCTCCTCACAGTGTTCAGCTAATCCTACAAGTTATGTTTTTGCGAGCTCTGCACAGTGTTCAGCTAAAGCTACCTGTAGAAGGTTGGTGGTGTTTTCCTGATCCTATCACTACTGCAGGTAGCTAAATAAGCTGCAAGTTATTTTTTGGCGAGCTCTGCACAGTGTTCACCTAAAGCTACCTGTAGAAGGTTGGTGGTGTTTTCCTGATCCTATCACTACCGCAGGCAGCTAAAAAAGCTACAAGTTAGTTTTTTGCAAGCTCTGCACAATGTTCAGCTAAAGCTACCTGTAGAAGGTTGGTGGTGTTCTCATACTACAGGCAGGCAGTTGATTTTGCTAGCTGCAGTATCAGTACATATATATATATATATATATATATATATATATATATATATATATATATATATATCCCAACTTAGTGCAGCTACAGGCCATTAGTATGTCTGGAAGGCCAAGAAGGAGAGGCAGACAGTCACAAGCCAATAAAAGAGGGCAAGCAAACTCTGTGTCTAGTGCTGGTCATGGAGACGGTGCATCCTCATCAGCACGTGGCCGTGGGACACGCTTGGCCTTTTTTTCGGCAGCTGGCCGGGTTGAGCCGCAACATACGGAAGACTTGGTCGAGCGGATGACAAGCCGTCCTCATCCTCCTAATCATCTCTCACCCATGCTCAGGGTACTTTGTCTGGCAAAGCAGTGGCCTCTTCCCTCGGCTCAATGTCATCAGTGACTCCTTCCCTAGGCCCACCATGTCCTCCTGAGGAGTCCCTCGAACTGTTTGACCACAGTGTTGGGTACATGCTCCAGGAGGATACCCAGCGTTTGGAAGGTTCTGATGATGATATTGAGCTCAATGAAGCAGTAACATGAGCATGGACAGAGGGGGTGCCCAAGAAGGACAGCAATCTGGCAGTCATGCTCCCCCTGCAGCATACTGCCAGGTTTGCTCCAGTGATGAGGAGGAAGGGGATGATGAGGTCACTGACTCAACGTGGGTGCCTGATAGGAGAGAGGAGGAGGAGGAGGAGGAGGCGGCACATCACCAAAAAGGCACAATGCCCTCCAGGGGCCAGCCTAAGGGCAGCACACTGACTGCTTCACACCCCAATGCTCCACATGTGCAGGGTGCTACAGTCTCTGCGCGTTATTCAAAAAGTTCTTTGGTGTGGGCCTTTTTTGAGACGAGTGCATCAGATCACACCGCTGCTATTTGCAATATATGTCTCAAGCGTATCTCGCGTGGCCAAAACATCTCCCGCTTGGGTATCACATGCTTGACCAGACATATGTTGACCTGCAATGCAGTTCGTTGGCAAGCGTATCTAAAAGACCCACACCAAAGAACAAAGAGGACCTCTCCTTGCTCCTCATCAGCTGAGATCTCCAACCCCACTATACCTTCAGTCCTCTCTGAGACCTGCACTGAGAGGAATTAAGGTGTAGAATTAGGTGTGCCACAGCCAAGTACTTGTGGGCAATCTGCTTTCAGTATACCGAAATCAGATTGTACCAGGCAAATTTCCCTGCCCCAGCTGCTTCACCGCCGAAAGAAGTTTGCTCCCAGCCATACACATGCCCAGCGGTTGAATGCTAGCTTGGCAAAATTGCTAGCACTTCAACTGCTGCCTTTTCAGTTGGTAGACTCTGCCCCCTTCTGTGAGTTTGTGGAATGTGCGGTTCCTCAGTGGCAGGTACCCAAACGCCACTTTTTCTCACAGAAGGCGATTCTGGCTCTCTACCGGCATGTGGAAGGCAATGTCCATGCCTCGCTGGACAGGGCGGTCAGCAGTAAGGTGCATATTACCACTGACTCATGGTCTAGCAGGCATGGACAGGGATGTTACCTAAGTTTCACGGCGCATTGGGTGACTCTGCTGGCAGCTGGGAAGGATGCAGTACAAGGTGCAGTAGTGTTGGAGGTTTTTCCGCCACCAAGCCTCCAAAATGCCACTAGTAATGGTTGTGACACACCTCTCTCCTTCACCCCCACCTCATCTTCTTCCTCCATGGCCTCTTTGCTACGCAAGTATGCAGGCCAAAAGATGCCATTCGGTGCTTGAGCTGGTGTGTTTGGGGGACAGGAGCCACACTGGGGCAGAGGTTCTGTCAGCTCTGCAGGGGCAGGTTCAGAGGTGGTTGAAGCCACGCTAACTTAAGGCAGGAATGGTGGTTTGCGACAATGGCACCAACCTCCTCTCTGCCCTCCGACAGGGACAAGTGACCCATGTGCCCTGTTTGGCTCATGTCCTTAACTTGGTGGTGCAGCGGTTCTTGGGCAGGTACCCGGGCTTACAGGATGTCCTGAGGCAGGCCAGGAAAGTCTGTGTGCATTTCCGCCGGTCATATAATGCCAGTGCTCGGCTGGCGGACCTCAAAAAGGAGTTTAACCTGCCCAAGAACCGCCTAATCTGTGACATGCCCACCAGGTGGAACTCAACGTTGGCCATGCTGCGGCGGCTGCACACACAGCAGAGGGCCATCAATGAGTACCTGTGCGACTATGGCACCAGGACAGGGTCAGGGGAGCTTGTTTTTTTTCCCCACGCTAGTGGGCCATGATCAGGGATGCATGCACTGTCCTGTCACCATTTGAGGAGGCCACGAGGATGGTGAGCAGTGACAGTGCATGCATCAGTGACACTGTCCCCCTTGTCCACCTGTTGGAGCACACACTACATGGAATAATGGACAGGGCACTTGAGGCAGAACAGAGGCAGGAAGAGAAGGACTTCCTTAGCTCTCAAGGCCCCCTTTATCCAGACAGTGTTCCTGCGTGCCCACCGATCACACAGGAAGAGGAGGAGGAGAAGGAGGTTGTGTCAGTATGGAGGGGGAGCCTGGCACTCAGCATCAGCAGCAGTCTTTAAGGGATCAGTCCCAAGAAACACATGGACTTGTACGTGGCTGGGAGGAGGTGGCTGCGGACCATGTCCTCCTTAGTGACCCAGAGGACTCCTGACCGAATGCCTCAGCAAACCTACGCTGCATGGCCTCCCTGATCCTGCAAAGCCTGCGTAAGGATCCTCGTATTCGTGATATCAAGGAGAAGGACCAATACTGGCTGGCAACCCTTGATCCACATTACAAGGGTAAGGTTGCGGACCTTATCTTGCCATCACAGAGGGAGCAGAGGATGAAACATCTTCGGGAGGCTTTGCAGAAAGGTCTGTGCAACGCGTTCCCAGAGACTGGGAGGTTACAAACTCCTGTTTCTGGACAACCGGTTGCTGAGGCTTCGGTCAGTCAAAGAAGGAGCGGTGGAGAAGGTGGCTGTCTGACTGATGCATTCAGACAATTTTTTGGTCTGCAGCCCCAAGGTAGGATCGGTTCAAGCAACCATAACCAGCGTCTGTTTTACATGGTGCAGGAATACCTAGGGGCAAGATTTGACTTAGACACCTTTCCCACTGAAAATCCTCTGGGTTACTGGGTCTTGAGAATGGATCACTGGCCAGAGCTTGCACAGTATGCAATTGAGCTACTGGCCTGTCCGGCATCTAGAGTTCTTTCGGAACGCACATTCAGTGCTGCTGAAGGCTTTGTAACCGATCACAGGGTGCGTCTGTCCACCGACTCGGTCGATCGACTGACCTTCATAAAAATGAATCAGTCTTGGATCACCACCAGCTACCAAGCACCTGATGCTGATGTAACCGAATAATTTTTTTTTAAATCTCAGATCCCTTCAAAGACTGCCTATGCTGATGCTGAGTGACTATCCCTGAGTAATTATCCTATTCCTCCTCAATGATCACGCTGATAGCTTGTAAGAACATTTTTGGTTCTGGGCACCACCACCAGTGCCTAAGGCCCAATTTTTCAGCCCCTGTTTAACAGGAGCGTGTAATTACAATTTTTGATGCAATACTTTGCAGCAGGGCTCGTTTCTGCGTTCCAACTAGAGTAACTGTGAGGGGTTGCAGTGTTGTGGCACCAGCACCAGTGCCTAAGGCCCAATTTTGCAGCCCCTGTTTAACAGGGGTGTGTAGTTACAATTTTTGATGCAATACTTTGCAGCAGGGCTCGTTTCTGCGTTCCAACTAGAATATCTGTGAGGGGTTGCAGTGTTGTGGCACCAGCACCAGTGCCTAAGGCCCAATTTTTCAGCCCCTGTTTAACAGGGGCGTGTAATTACAATTTTTGATGCAATACTTTGCAGCAGGGCTCGTTTCTGCGTTCCAACTAGAGTGTCTGTGAGGGGTTGCAGTGTTGTGGCACCAGCACCAGTGCCTAAGGCCTAATTTTTCAGCCCCTGTTCAACAGGGGCATGTAATTACAATTCTTGATCTAATATTTCACAGCAGGGCCCATTACTGCACCCACCAAGAGCGAGTGAGGACTTACAGTGTTGTGGCACCAGCACCACCACCACCACCAAAGGCCCATTTTTTCTGCCCTTGTTCAACAGGGGCATGTAATTACAATTCTTGATCTAATATTTCAGAGCAGGGCCCATTTCTGCACCCACCAAGAGCGAGTGAGGACTTACAGTGTTGTGGCACCAGCACCACCACCAAAGGCCCAATTTTTCTGCCTTTGTTCAACAGGGGCATGTAATTACAATTCTTGATCTAATATTTCACAGCAGGGCCCATTTCTGCGCCCAACAAGAGCGAGTGAGGACTTACAGTGTTGTGGCACCAGCACCACCACCACCACCAAAGGCCCAATTTTTCTGCCCCTGTTCAACAGGGGCATGTAATTACAATTCTTGATCTAATATTTCACAGCAGGGCCCTGTGAGGGCTTACAGTGTTGTGGCCACAACAACACCTACGGCCCAAATTTCTGCTGAGTATATAGGGCAGGCCCCTACTTTCAAACATCTAACTTACAAACAACTCCTACTTACAAACGGAAGGAGACAACAGGAAGTGAGATGAAATCTACCCCTAGGAAGGGAAATTCTCTCCTGTAAGAGTTAATATGGGAAAAACATTTCTACTTTCCACTGATGCATTCCAATCCTTGTTCCACAAAAAAAAACAAATTTTCAAAAAACATTTGTCATTGGGACAAAAAGTGAGGTGAAATCTTCTGAAGTGGAGGACAGACAGCAAAACAAATGTCATAGGGGTGATAACCCTTCCCTATGTTTTCCAAAAAGCTTAAAAAAGATTTTTTGGCTGGAGCTAAACACGTTAAAAATGTACCCGTTCAAAATTACAAACAGATTCTACTTAACAACAAACCTACAGTCCCTGTCTTGTTTGCACCGCCTGTATACTGCTGTTCAGAGTATATAGGTACAAGACCCAAAGGGCCTGGTAATGGACTGGGGGGGACCCATGCCGTTTGTCTCACTGATTTTCATCCATATTGCCAGGACCCGACATTACATTAAAGCCGCAAGCAGTTTTAAATGACTTTTTTCCTTTAAAAATGACATTTTGTGCAGGGACTGTTCTAAGCACGGGAAACACGTGCCATTTTACAGGCATACTATAGACACCCCCCAGGTACGATATTTAAAGGAATATTCCACTTTTTTACTTTAAGCATCATTAAAATCACTGCTCCCGAAAAAACGGACGTTTTTAAAAGTTTTTTTTGCATTGATACATGTCCCCTGGGGCAGGACCCGGGTCCCCAAACCCTTTTTAGGAAAATACCATGCAAATTAGCCTTTAAAATGAGCACTTTTGATTTTGAACGTTCGAGTCCCATAGAAGTCAAAGGGGTTCTAACGTTCGTGCGAATTTTCGGTCCGTTCGCAGGTTCTGGTGCGAACCGAACCGGGGGGGGTGTTCTGCTCATCTCTACTCCTCTTCCTCTGTCACCCAGGCTAATTCAAGTTTGGCTGCCAATTCAGCTGCCAAAGCAGCTGATTCCATTGGCTCAATGGCATCAGTCACTCCTTCCCTAGCCCCACCATCATGTCCTGTATAGGTGGATGGTGTCACCCCAATATGAATTTAGATGGTTAGATGAACCCACAACCCTAATATAGTACAATTCAGCCAATTCAAGAACATAAGTGGCCAGTACCTGTATATACATACTATTGGAATAAATGTACTATCATGTATTTGAAATAATTAGGCCATGCTTGCAGAAGTTTTAAATGCTTTTTTACTGTATTGCATATGCCCATAAGTGATTCCTTTTTGTTTATTTTTTCTACTCTGCTCTGAGATTTCTAGATGTAAAACTCATTGTGACCAAACCTGCTACCCCTGAAGAAGAGGTTCACCTTTAAAATACCTTGAAACGTTGGGTAATTTCTATTACTGCAACTTTTACAATAGAATTGGTTATTGTCCTATGTTCATATCCAACATTTACCAATGTGCATCCATTTTATTATATGTATATTTGTCATATGTCATAGTGACCCCCTTTTTTATATTTGTTCTAAATAAATATAATATATCTTAATACTTTGTTCTACTCCTATACTTATATTAATTAGTTAGTAACCCAATTCAAAGTCCCACTAGAGGATCCACATTCCTTCTGAGTGATTCTTGTTTTGCACCATCATGTCCTGAGGAGTCCCCCGAACTGTTCGACCACAGTGTCGTGTACATGCTGCAGGAGGATGCGCAATGTTTTGGGCTCCAATGATGGTACTCAGGTTGAGGATGACGGCAGTAACATGAGCCCAGAGAGAGGGGGTGCCCAAGAAGGACAAGAAACTGGCAGTCATGTTCCCCCAGCTGCTGCATACTGCCAGGTTTGCTCCAGTGGCGGGGAGGAAGGGTATGATGAGGTCACTGACTCTACGTGGGTGCCTGATAGAAGTGAGGAGGAGGCACTTCTCCAATGAGGCAGGATGCCCCCCAGGGGCCAGCTTAAGGATAGCCAACCGACTGCATCACACTGCAGAGTTTCACATGTACAGGGAGCTGCTGATTCCACGCATTTTTTCAAAAGTTCTTTGGTGTTGGCCTTTTTTGAGTTGTGTGCAGCAGATTGCACCATTGCTGTTTGCAACATATGTCTGAAGCGTATCAAGCATGGCCAAAACAGCAGCCACTTGGGCACCACATGCTTGACCAGACATATGTCGAGCTCCCATGCAGTCCATTGGCAGCAGTGCTTAAAAGACCCACACCAAAGAACAAGGCAGACCTCTCCTTGCTCCTCATCAGCTGGGATCTCCTACCCCACTATACCTTCAGTTCTCTCAGAGACTTGCACTGAGAGGAATGAAGGTGTAGAATTAGGTGTCCCAAGCACTGCTAGTGGCACACCTAAATCCAATTGCAGCAGGCAAATTTCCCTACTCCAGTTGCTAAACCATCGAAAGAAATTCAGTCCCAGCCATCCACATGCTCAGCGGCTGAATGCTAGTTTGGCTGAATTGCTAGCACTCCAACTGCTGCCTTTTCAGCTGGTAGACTCTGCCCCCTTTCGAGAATTAGTGTAATGTGCGGTACCTCAGTGGCAGGTTCCCAAATGCCATTTTTTTCTCAGAAGGCCATTCCGGCTCTCTACAGGCATGTTGAAGGCAATGTCTTGGCCTGGTTGGACAGGGTGATCAGCGGTGAGGTGCATATTACCGCTGACTCATGGTCCAACAGGCATGGACAGGGACGTTATCTTTCTTTCATGGCACACTGGGTAACCCTGCTGGCAGCTGGGAAGGATGCAGGACAGGGTGCAGTAATGTTGGAGCTTGTTCCACCACCACGCCTCCAAAATGCTGGTAGTGGTGATTCTGCCACACCTCTCTCCTCCACCCCCTCCTCTTCTTATTCCTCTATGGCCTCTTCCTGTGCAAATTTGTCCTCGGAACCAGCGGTGCTCCGTAGGCATTCTAGGGGCTACGCAAGCACTCAGGCAAAAAGATGCCATGCGGTGCTTGAGTTGGTCTGCTTAGGGGACAGGAGCCACACTGGGGCAGAGATTCTGGCAGCTCTGCAGGGGCAGGTTCAGAGGTGGTTGATGCCATGCCAGCTTCAGCGAGGAATGGTGGTTTGCGACAATGGCACCAACCTCCTCTCCGCCCTCCGACAGGGACAACTGATCCATGTGCCCTGTTAAGCTCACATCCTT
Organism: Lithobates clamitans; assembly: GCA_037952925.1. NCBI lineage: Eukaryota > Metazoa > Chordata > Amphibia > Anura > Ranidae > Lithobates > Lithobates clamitans. The sequence continues at coordinate 1,499,802 of JBBGZY010000660.1, read as the reverse complement.
AACTTGGTGGTGCAGCAGTTCTTGGGCAGGTACCTTGGCTTACAGGATGTCCTGAGGCAGGCCAGGAAAGTCTGTGTGCATTTCCGCCGGTCATATAATGCCAGTGCTCGGCTGGCTGACCTCCAAAAGAAATTTAACCTGCCCAAGAACCCCCTAATCTGCCCACCAGGTGGAACTCAATGTTGGCAATGCTGCAGCAGCTGCACACGCAGGAGAGAACCATAAATGATTACCTGTGTGAGTATGGCACCAGGACAGGGTCAGGGGAGCTTTTTTTGCCACGCCAGTGGTTAATGATCAAGGATGCATGCACTGTCCTGTCACCATTTGAGTAGACCACAAGGATGGTGAGCAGTGACAGAGCATGCATCAGTGATACTGTCCCTCTTGTCTTCCTGTTGGAGCACCCGCTGCATGGAATAATGGACAGGGCACTTGGGGCAGAACAGAGGGAGGAAGAGGAGGACTTCCTTACCTCTCAAGGCCCCCTTTATCCAGACAGTATTCCTGCAGGCCCGCCTATCACACAGGAAGAGGAGGAGGAGGAGTAGGATTGTGTCAGCATGGAGGTGGAGCCTGGCACTCAGCATTAGCAGCAGTCTTCAAGGGATCATTTTCAGTCCCTAGAAACCCATGGACTTGTACGTGGCTGGGAGGAGTTGGCTGCGGATCATGTCATCCTTAGTGACCCAGAGGAATCTGGACCGAATGCCTCAGCAAACCTATGCTGCACGGACTCCCTGATCCTGCAAAGCCTGTGAAAGGACCCTTGAATTTGTGGTATCAAGGAGAGGGATCAGTACTGGCTGGCAACCCTTCCTGATGCACGTTAAGGGTAAGGTTGCAGAATTTATCCAGCCTTCGCAGAGGGAGCAGAGGATGAAACATCTTTGGTAGGCCTTGCAGAAAGGTTTGTGCAATGTGTTTCCAGAGCCTGGGAGGTTGCAATTTCCTGGTCCTCCTGGACAACATGTTGCTGAGGCTTCGGTCAGTCACAGAAGGATCAGTGGAAAAAGGTGGCCGTCTGACCGATGCGTTCAGACAATTTTTTAGTCCACAGATCCAAGGTCTGATCGGTTCCAGCAACCATCACCAGTGTCTGATTTACATGGTGCAGGAATACCTTGGGGCAAGATCAGACATGGAGTTCTTTCCAACCCAAAATCCACTGGGTTACTGGGTCTTGAGGATGGATCACTGGCCAGAGCTTGCACAGTATGCAATTGAGCTACTGGCCTGTCTTGCATCCAGCGTTCTATCTGGATGCACATTCAGTGCTGCTGGAGGCTTTGTAACAGATCACAGAGTGTGCCTGTCCACAGACTTGGTTGACCGGCTCACCTTTATAAAAATGAATCAGTCTTGGATCACCAGCTACCAAGCACCTGATGCTGATGTAACCGATTAATAATTTTTTGAATGTGAGATCCCTTAAAGACTGCCTATGCTGACGCTGAGTGGCTATCCTGTTATGCTGAGTGACTATCCTATTCCTCCTCAATGTTCATGTTGATAGCTCCTAAGAACATTTTTGGTTCTTGGCACCACCACCAGTGCCTAAAGCCCAATTTTTGCTGTAATATTTTGCAGCAGGGCTCATTCCTGCGCTCAACTAGAGTATCTGTGAGGGGTTGCAGTGTTGTGGCACAAGCACCAGTGCCTAAGGCCCAATTTTTCTGCCCCTGTTTGACAGGGGCACGTAATTACAATTTTTGCTGTAATATTTAGCAGCAGGGCACATTCCTGCGCTCAACTAGAGTATCTGTGAGGGGTTGCAGTGTTGTGGCACCAGCACCAGTGCCTAAGGCCCAATTTTTCTGCCCCTGCTTAACAGGGGCACATAATTACAATTTTTGATCTAATATTTCACAGCAGGGCTCCTTCCTGTGCTCAACAACAGAATCTGTGAGGGGTTACAGTGTTGTGGCACCACCACCACTGCCTAAGACCCAATTTTTCTGCCCCCAGAGGCGTGTAATTACACTTTTTGATCTAATATTTCACAGCAGGGCCCGTTCCTGCGCCCACCAAGAGTAACTGTAAGGGCTTACAGGATTGTGGCAACACCCCCACACCACCACCAAAGGCCCAATTTTTCTGACCCTGTTCAACAGGGGCATGTAATTACAATTCTTTTTTTTTTCCAAAATCTTTTTATTGGTTTTTAAAAAGAGAAACAAAAACAGATAAAGAGAACAAACAGTTAAACATACATTGGTCTAATATGATGTCTATGTGATCCTTGCAGGAATCACGCTGTCACCTTATTCATGAAAAATATATTATGAAATCAGTCATAGCGGTAGAGTTTACTGGGTCATGAGGTGGTGCTATGTGCAGTTGTACATGTACATGCGATTGGGGTATACTGAGAGGCCTCTGAAGCGGTGGAGGGATCTGCCAGCCACTTAGACCAGACTTTGCTATATATGTTGGGGCAGCCTCTGTTGTCATATGTGTCTTTATACAGAGGTAAGCTATTGTTAATTAATTGTTTCCACAGGGAGAGGGGGGGGTTGGTTTGCGCCAACTAAGGGCTATAGCTTTACGGGCATAGAACAGGAGCAATCCCACCAGTGTGCGTCCCGCCACCGTAGGAATTAGTTGTTCCACCAGGCCTAGTATGCAGATTGACATTGATGGTTGTAGTGGCACAGAGGTGATTTGTGTGATAAAGTCCAATATCTCCCTCCAGTATCCGACAATTGCCGGACAGGTCCAGAAGATGTGGGTGAAGTCCCCAGGAGTCCCACCACATCTCCAACATCCGGGAGGGGAGTCGGGGTTCATTTTGTGTAGCTTGTGAGGGGTAAAATATGCCCGATGGACTATCTTGAATTGGATCAGGCGATCTCTCAGAGAGACCAGGGAGCTAAATGGGAAATCCCATATGTCATCCCAGTCATCGTTGTCAAAATTGGGGATGTCATGGGACCATTTAGATCTTAGCTTTTCCATAGTCGGGAGGGAGGTGACAGTCAGGTGTGAATATAATTGAGAAGTGGGTTTTTTCACACAATCTGATCTAAGAAGGTCCTCCAGTGAAGATTGGACTAGTTGAGGAGGGGAGTTGGAGAATTGGTGACTAAAGGCATGGGAGAGTTGAAGGAATCGGAAAAAATAGGACTGTGGTATATTAAAATCGGAGTTTAGTTTGGAGAGCGGGACTAGGGATTGATTGGAGATAATCTGTGCCACCGTTTTAATGTTAAATTTGGTCCAGGCATGAGGCTCAGGTAGTTTATAGATGTGCTCCAGGGTTGGGATTATCCAAAGGGGAGCATTGGGTGAGATTGCCTGTTGAGGATATTTTTCTAATTAGAGACCTGCCCCCCATGCACACAGTGTGGTGTGCATGGAGGGTGTCAGTGGATAAGGGGCTCGAGGGCCTCGAAAAAGCAAAAATTTGAGCGCCTCTAGGGATCCCAGCACCGCCGTCTCGACCTGGGTAGCTGGGTTGGAGGTGTCCGGATTGAGCCACCAAGCAGCTGTTACTAGCTGGGCAGCCAGATAGTACTTGTATAGATCTGGACACGCCAAGCCACCTTGGGAGGTCGGGCGTATCAGTGTTGACCAGCTGTATCTGGGGGATTGGGACCCCCATAGGAAAGAGGCGAGGAGGCGATGTAGTTGTATGAAAAAGGATTTAGGAATCCGTAATTACAATTCTTGATATAATATTTCACAGCAGGGCCTGTTCCAGCGCCCACCAAGAGTAACTGTGAGGGCTTACAGTGTTGTGGCACCAACACCACCACCAAAGGCCCCATTTTTCTGCCCCTGTTCAACAGGGGCATGTAATTACAATTCTTGATATAATATTTCACAGCAGGGCCCGTTCCAGCACCCACCAAGAGTAACTGTGAGGGCTTACAGTGTTCTGGTACCACCATCACCTAGGGCCCAAATTTCTGCAGAGTATATAGGGCAGGCCGTATAGTATATACAGACAGTCCCCTACTTTCAAACATCCAACTTATAAACAACTCCTACTTACAAATGGAGGGAGACAACAGGAAGTGAGAGGAAATTTACCCCTAGGGAAGGGAAATTCTCTCATGTAAGAGTTAATATGGGAAAAAGGTGTCTCCACTGATGCTTTATTATCACCAATCCTTGTTTCCCTAAAGCCCCCAAATTTTCAAAATCCGATTGTCATTGGGACAGCAAGTGAGGTGAAATCTTCTGAACAGGGGCACAGATAGCAAAACAAATGTTACAGGGGTGATGATAACCCTACTCTATGTTATCCAAAAAGCTTAAAAATATATTTTTTGGCTGGAGCTACACTTAAAAAATGTACCTGTTCCAAATTACAAACAGATTCAACTTAAGAACAAACCTACAGCCCCTGTCTTGTTCGGACTGCCTGTATACTGCTGTTCAGAGTATATAAGGCCTGGGGGCCCCACGCCTTTTCTTTTTTTAATTTGGGCGCAGGGTTCTCCTTAATAACCATACAAGACCCAAAGGGCCTGGTAATTGGCTGGGGGGGTTACCCATGCCATTTTTCTCAATAATTTTCATCCATATTGCCAGGACCCGACATTACTTTATAGCCACAAGCAGTTTTAAATGACTTTTTTTCCTTTAGAAATGTCATTTTGTGCAGGGCCTTCTCTAAACACAGGAAACATGCGCCACTTTACAGGCATACTATAGACACCCCCCAGGTACAATATTTAAAGGAATATTTCACATTTATTTTTTCACTTTAAACATAATTAAAATCACTGCTCCCGAAAAAACGTCCGTTTTTAAAACTTTCTTTTGCATTGGTACATGTCCCCTGGGGCAGGACCCGGGTCCCAAAACCATTTTTAGGATAATAACTTGCATATTAAAGAACAAGTAAACCGCGCTAAATATGAGTCCAATTAAAATTTAGTGAAAAATTCAAATAAGTCCAAGTGGTGTAATAAATCCTTCTAAGTGATGAAATAGGACAACTGTGTGATATACTGCTTACCAGAACGTAAGCGAAGTCAAACAGATGGCTTTAAACCCAGCCTGGGCCTTTCAAAGTACTCCAAGATGGGTAGAATCCGACAAGCTCATACAGCAGACCGGATCCACATAAATTTAGCAAATAAAAAACAAACAAAAAACCATAGCGTGATACTGACAAAAATATGTTACACTAAAGAGAGTGCTCACACAAAATCATCAAAAAGATCGTAAATGCACCCTGAATGCATGGCAAATCCAGGGGCGTGAAAACAAAAAAGAAGTGACATGCAGCATGCAATAGGTGATGTCCTTGAAATAGAAACTCCAAATATATCTGGTTACCAGAAATAGAATTAAACAGGCGAGCACAGATCCAAATAGGGAGGACACCCGGTGCACAGACACAGGAGGCCGCTTACCAGATGGTAAACCGGTGAAGGTATAATCAGCGGTAGGCTTATAGCCTCTGTATAGCCCAGAATATAATCCTGATTAAACTATAGGGGTTCCTGCTCACCAGAAGAATCGACTGGAAGAAGCCAAAAATGAAAATGTGGCGGAGTCACCGCGATCCCGTCCTGGCAGGTTCTTGCTGCAGATCACTTGTCAAGACTCCTCTGCCTCATCATGTATGGCCTCTCTGAGCTTTATTTTTATTTAAGGTGTCATTTCATCTTTATTCACAATTTTTATTTCTTCACTGACAATTTTTTCCAAGCGCAATTTTTTTTGTTTTAACTTGCATATTAGCCTTTAAAATTCGCACTTTTGATTTCTCACATTCGAGTCCTATAGACTTTAACGGTGTTCGAATGTTCGCGCAAACTTTCGGTCCGTTTGCATGTTCTGGATGCGTACCGAACCGGGGGGTGTTTGGCTCATCCCTACTAGGCACTAAAGAAAGTATGTATATATACTTCAGTTTGTATATTGGTGCTGTGCTGTTCATTCAGCATGTAATCTATAGGGGATGTGTTAAAATATTGCAGATACAGTACACAGGTTCCAGGTCGCGATCTTTGGCGGGGCCTTCTGGTCCTCTGTTTGCCTTCTCCCCCCGTCCCCTTCCTAGGTTTGTGTGAATGTGTAGGAGATAGGGGATGGTGCGCTGCTGCTCACCGTCCTCCTAAATTCTTTGTCGACCCAAGTCGGAAATCACAGGGGACATGTAGTATTGGCCCTGTCAATTCCAGACATGCCCAGTTTCTATGGTCTTACCGCGCATGTGTGGAAATGTGCCCGCTCGCGGCTTCACAGTTAGCCGCATGGTGCACAAGGTGGAGGGTGCGGGGAGGGATCTTACCCAGGGCAGCCATCTAACTCCTCCCTACACATATAAATAAGAGAGGAGGACACAGGATGGTCCGTGTGGATGTCTTGCTGTCCCCATCTGGGGGTCTATTTGCAGCCGTGATCGGCAGTGATCACCTATTTTCTGTGGAGCCTTAATTTTCAGGTTGGTACCCAGGGACTTTACAGAAGACCATTATGCTTTGGACACCTAGGTTTTTCTCTATACCTATACATTTATACACTTGTTTTATAGTGAGCAAACATGCAAGACTTTAGTTCCTGGTGATACACATTGGCTCCTTAGAACTTGACTGTGAGGATTCCATTGGTACTCATATTTTTAAGTGAGTTTCTGCAGTATATGTTTTTTGTGTTGATTCATTTATAGAGATACAGGATTACGTACATACTGGTGACCGCAACGACCCCCTATCTGTCCAGGGGAAACTGATATTTATTGTTCCCTTGGATGGAGAAGGGGGACCACTAATGACCTGTGATCTATCTACTTTATTATATAGAATGGACCCTGGGTGGCCCCCTATTTTGACTGCAACATAGGGCCCTTTCCTTTCCTTGACTGACTATACACTCCCCTCTTCCCTTATGTATGGTGAACTGGGCAGTCCATGTTTTCCATCGTGATTGTGGCATGTTAGTTGAGGCGTAAGCATTGGACACACGTTTTTGTTTATATATGCATATTTTTTGCTTGATTGTAATATGTTTAATGCTCAATATGTAATATATTTGTGATGATATTTATCTGTAAATTAATTTTTGTAACAAGATGCCAAATATGATTTATCTCCCAGTACCAACAGGAACCCCTGAAGAAGCCTTTGGCGAAATGCATAGTGAACTATTGGTGCTATCACAGTGACTCTGGAGTTGGCCCCCATATCCATGTGTAGGATTTCCACACATTTCATATTTTCGAGAGTTGACTTGTGGGCCAATCCACATAGGGGTCTCTGTGTAGCCTTGTGATTCATATACAGGGGGGAGATACATTTAGACAGCACTTGCACATGTCATTGTTTTAATATGTAAATTTTCTATTTGTTAAATAAAATGTACATTTTATACATACATACATATATATGTGAGCAGTTTCTCGTTTTTCAATTTGGGACTATAGTGACACCCTTAAAGTCCATTTATTCCTTCCTCCCCTTTTTTTTTCAACTAGTCTTGGATGTGGTGCCACACACAGTGAATCACATCTCTACATTTTTCACTTTTTGGGGACCAGTGACACCAATACAGTGATCAGTGCTAAAAAAATGAACTGTCACTGTACTGACACTGGCAGGAAAGGGGTTAACATCAGGGGTGATCAAAGGGTTAAATGTGTCTCTAAGGAGTGCTTTCTAACCATGTGGAGGGTATTTGTACTGTGGGAAGACAGAGATCCGTGTTCCTGCTTAGCAGAGACACAGGATATCTGTCTTCCCTTGTCACAGAACTGTGATCTGCCTATTTTACGTAGGCAGACCGCCATTCTGCCTCTGTCAGAAATGATCAGCGGGTCCAAGCGCACATCAGGTCTGCCAGACCCGCTGATTGGCTCTCGCTGTGCGCACCACAAACCTGGAAGAGGGGATCACGTACAGGTACATGATTTTGCCTGTAGGAGCCGCTGCCCTGCAGTATATGTACGTGGGGCAGTTGGCAAATGGTGAATAGCATTTATTATTATTTTTGATAACATATTGGCAATAAAGATATTAGGGAAACTCCAGTGAGAAAACTTGAGGGGAGTCAGTTGGTAAAAATAAGTTTCCTGCACACACAATACATAACATTTTGAGATTCTCTTGAAAGGGAAGAGCATTTAACTGGGTGGTTCAGACCTTTTGTATTAATGGAGAGAAATTTCAAACCCTTATGCGTGAAAAGTCAAACAACTGAGATACATGGGAAGTCACCTACATAAAACCGCAAGTGGGACTGTAGGAGATCTCTGTAGTCTCTCTTCCTTGGTGGTAGTCTATTACAGAGTAGAGGTGAATGAGACATATGAGACATATGAGAAGTATTGTGGAACAGTCCAACTTAGCAAAAGGAACAAGAATTAACTTAACATTAACTAAGATGTTACAAACAATTTTAAAAGTGTGGATTGTTCTGTGTGCAGTTTAACATTGCTTAAAACCAGAAGGGGGTTAAGTTCTGCTAGCATGGGGTTCCAAAATGTCCAGGTGATAAAAATTTGATTTGCTTACTCATGGGTACACACACTGGGTAAATGAGGATTGGAAGAATTCTTGCAAGCCATTTGTTGCCAATCAGATGTAATTCTAGCTGGATTGCAGGCAAATTTGGTTGGAGAGGAATGATCTGGGATGATATCCAATGTTTTCAAAAGTTTTAGTCTTTATTCCAAGTTATCAATCACATGCGTGGAACCATTTTTGTTAATAAAGAGTATGGTTTAGTAACCCCACCTGTACAACGTAGTTGATTTTCTGATTTCTTAAAGCTTTGGTGATAGTATTAGGCTCTTTTTCTTTTGCAGAGCAAGCTGTGAAAGATCTGTATAGCATTGAAAATTGGTGTATGCAACAGGAAGTAGTTCCGCACCTTAGGCTTTCCTCAGGAATGGCATGAATGCACAATAAAAATTACGTCTAGATTTATCCTTAAGATCTGCCAATTTTGCTTTTATCAAGTTACGTCTGTCCTTGTTCTCATTAAGGGCATCTACCAAGTCATTATTAGTAGTAGCAAATTCACCCATTACATTTTCAATATGGTCCACTCTGCTCCCAATGGCCAACTCTGAACTAAATTTCTGCATAATTTACATAGATTCCAAACTTTCTATTAAAAGGGCCTTTTTTTGTCTTTCAGACCTTAGGAGGGCCGGACCGTGGCTAGTGTGAGTGGAAATTTAACTGGTATCAGTGGGAGTAAATATCACCACATTAGGGGAGAAATAGTGCCCCATTGGTAGCATCATGGGGGGAATAGTGCCTCATTATTGGTGTCAGTGGGAGAAATGGTACCCCATTGTTGGTGTCAGATGGGAGGTATAGTGCCCCAGGGGCCGGATAAAGGCAAGCAAAGGGCCACAGTTTGGAAACCACTGATTTAGATCATATCTGAGTGCAGTGTACCCCTAGAGAGAATAACATTTCCTTCAGTGTAGTATTAAAGATTAGTTGGTTCAGTGCAGAAAAGGGGGTAATAGAATAAGTAAGTTCTTTAGTGTCCTCAAGTGAATCATGAATAGAGATCACCTCATAATGATGATCTGCCTGGTCATCCATCAGAAATCTGGACTTCTTAGGACTGAATTATAGAGGAGTTCAGCCTGGAGGAGACAGTGATGTCTGGGCCCCTGTGTGTGGATCCTCCTGTGTGTGCAGCTAGCACTAGCACTATCAGAGATCCTGTCGGAGATTCAGGATTATTGGTGCCATCTTTCCTATGCCTCTGAGGCAGCAGTAAAAGAAATCCACCAACTTTTGAGAGCAATACATTTACTTTCTCTTCCTGGTCATAGTGACTGTGTTCTGAGGAGCTGAGGAGCTAGAACACTCTGTATAGGAGCAGAATATCATGTGAGCCACTAACAGCTGTGTTTACCCACTGTCTGTTGGAACTCTGGAATCAAGATGTTCTCTCTGACTGGCTACTGTGCTGACCATATATACAGATATCTATAAACGTGCATACAGTTCATAACATTAAGTATCTTAGTCTACAGAAACTGAAAATAATCCATATTAGTGTACTGTACTGTCAATATGGATCTGCCCATGAATTGAAAGCAAAGAATTCAATGTCCAGATTCAGACCCTTTGGGGCTAAACTGTTTAACTCAAAAATCGAAAATTTTTACTCACATATGGACATCATGTACTGTAGTCTCTTCCTCTCCAGTCAGGCTTTACTACTCCTATCTCTACTACCCCAAAATGTGGTAACGTTTAAACTCCTATGTATATGTATGCCCTACATAGTGTCCTTAGTTGCACAGGTAATAAAGTTCAAAACGGTGTACACCTGCTGGTCTCCAGGGTTCACAAAATCTCTAATCTTATTCTTATAATTGGTGTTTTTACAAGCCATGCATTAATTATAATATCTAATAAACCCCCTCAAATGATCCTTTATATTCTTAGTTATTTTATTCCTAACTGTGGGGGAAATTTCCAGGCCCATATGTTTTGCTTTTTTGTATATGAACCTTAGTGTAAGGGGTAGCTCACGGGTCAAAATATGATCCCCTTGTTAAATGTCCCAATGTTTAGAGATAATCTTTCTCATAATGTGGGACTGTAAATTAAATTTAAAAATAAATGCCAGATCAAATTAACTGTGCTGATTCTCTTGGCTCTTCCTGTCCTTCAAGAGCACTTCTCTGGATATGTTTTCCACTCCAATGGCCTTAGTGAAAAGGAACTTCTCCTGATATACTTTATCCAGGAATTGAGCGGTCAATGTTTTGGATTCCTCCTTATAATCTGTCAATTTGCCATAGTTTCTCCTGAGGAGTGTATATTGCCCCTTTGGGCTAGCAGAATGGCACCTAGTACTGAGAATAAAGCTGTTACAACCAACTTGTTTCCAAGAAGTCTTTGAAAGGATTCTATTGTTTTTCACAAAGAAATCCAAGTCCAAAAAAGTAATCCTCTCAGGGCTACTTCATGGTCTAAATAGCAAAATTATGATCATTGGTATTAAGATGTTCCAAAAAATGGTATGACTCATTCTTTGAATCTCTCCATATACATGTAACATCATCTATAAATCTTTTCCCTAGCATACGGGTTGCAAGAAATTGACCATTAAACCAGATGTAAATGGCCTCCCAGTCTGCCATACATAGACTGCCAAACCTAGGTGTAAACCTTGTGCCCATTGCTGTCCTGATTTGTTGTAAATAGAAGATATCATCAACACAGAAATAGTTGTGTCTAAGTATGAAGTATATTGTTATGACAGGAAATGCCTGAACGGTTAATTTAGTCAGCTAGATTGAATCACAGTGCCTTCAATACAAAAATAATTATAAAAATGATTTAACTGAATTAATTATCTTAAGTTAATTTGCAAGGCAGATCTCTTTAAAAATGCAACAAGATCAGTGTAGGTATAGACTGAGGCTATCAAAAAATAAAGTAATATTTTTTACAATAAGTCATATACAAACATCACTAACAGTTTGATTAATAAGTGTACTCAAACAATACAATTTATAATTTAATGTAATCTACAGCTTTGATGTATCTGTTGGATTAAATCAATTTCTCCACTTCTAGACATCCTAATTTGCATTTGACTAACCTGACCTGAGAAACCACTGCAGTGGGATTCCTGGGTGAAGTATGTCTAAAGTTATGCCACTATGGCCAATTAAAATAACCAACTTTTCAAATGTTAGGATATAGGGGGGTAGCAAATCAATCAGTATAAAACACTTGCATACAAAAAAATCAATAAGAAATGTGGAAAATATAGTTACCCTTTTAAAACGGCTGTTTGCTTAAAAGTGGTCGCTGCCAGACCCTCCTAAGATGGCCACAATTACTGGTTGTGGCTAGTCTTCCCAAAATGACATCTAGCTATGCTGGAGCTGTGTGTCCTAGATTCAGTAAAGTGTCAGATGATGGCCATGTGTATTCGGAACAGATGGTCTGATGATGCTTTAGGATGAGATGTGTATCCAGATGACGTTTCCCTGTGAGTGTGCTCTTTCCTGTTTTATCTGGTTGTGAATAGTACACTCATAAAATACAAAGAAAAGAAAAAAAGGCGCCTCTAAGTGCAAAAGTAAAACTTTATATTTTCCAAAAGGTTTAAAAATTCTTACAAAAGGGTGGATGGGTAGGAGCACATCATAATTTGTAATATGGCAGGTAGTTCGGTGTTCTGGTAGTTCCAAGGAGTCTCAGGGATATCCAGAGGTGTAATTCTATGGCAGCATATTCTGAAGTGGCCGGCATATGAAAGCCACAACTCTCCTAGATACTGGGAAGACAGCTAGGCTGTCTAAGAAAGCATGGAAGCCAAATGCAGGAAGTGACATCAGCGAGAAGGGACCAGCAACCAGTGTGGACAGAAAACCAGAAGTGATGTCATGAACATGTGGCGTGTTTCGGAACAGCTTTTTGGTTCTTTCTTCAAGCAATGACTAAAGGTTACTAGAAGGTTACTAGAAGCAGAGCTTCTTATGCTCTGTGGGCAGGCTTTTTTGCTATTAGGACTATTGGCAAGCAAGAGCAGGACAAAGGGAAGCACTGAGCTTATAAAATGACATAATGAATATAAAAACAGCGTACTGGGGATACAAAGAAAGGAAAAACAGAATACTGACATACTGTCAGGGCTGGGCTGGCCGCTTAGCTGTCGGCTAATTGTCAGCTTCTATCTCTCCACAGTTACTCAGCTGTGAATGATATCCTGCTCGTCAGTCTTGCCTACTTAAGCCGTCCAGCCCAGAGGATCTCTGCCTTCGCCTTGGTCACATCACAAGAAACTATCTCCTGCATTCTTGTTTAAAGACTGGCGTTGCTGACATCCCTTCTGGCTCCAGATCCTGCTTGCTGCTCCACTACCTAGTCAACATCACAGAGACACTCTCCTGCATTCCTGTTAAAAGAATTGCTTGGCTGACATCCTTTCTAGCTCCAGATCCTGCTTGCTGTTTTACTACGCTCATCTCCGGCTCCCTGACATTTGGCTTGCCTGACTTTCCATTCCGGTTCCTGAACTCTGGCTATGTTTTGACTATGTTTGTTCTTTTTACTTTTATTATTAAACAAGTGTGATTTACCTGTACTTCTGTCTTGGTCTGATTTCATGGTTTCTGACAGTAGGCGAAGGCCATGAATTCAGAAGATGCAGTCAATCCACTTGTTGGTAATATTTTTTCCAGATTGGATGAACTGGATCACCGCATGGATCAGTTTGCCATGGCGTTACAATTGCTCCTGAGTCTCACGGCTCTCCTGGAATCTCCCACTGTGGCTGCTCCAAAATAACATGAGTTGCAGGCCATCTCTGCTGCTGCGCCAGTCTCTGTGCAGGCACCCGCCTCGAGTATTACCTCTATGAGAGGTATGTCTGGTTTCGCTCCACTTCCCCAGCAATTTGGGGTGATCCAGTTCAATGCAGAGGGTTTCTCAACCAGGTTGAGATATACTTTGAGATGCTGCCCCAGGCATTTCCTGTGGACAGAAGCAAAGTAGGTTTCATGATATGTTTGCTTTCTGAGAGAGCCTTGGCCTGGGCAAACCTTCTATGGGAGACGAAAAAACCTGTTGTCTTGAGTTACCCCAAGTTTTTGGCCTCCTTTAAAAGGGTATTTGATTTAGGGGGAGGAGAGATTGACTGAGATGGCCATGCAATGAGGTAGCTCCTCCAAGCCCAAGCATTTAGCTGCAGCAACTTCAACTAATTTCCCTTTGTAAGCACGAGGAGGCTTCCGGGTGCATGAGGAGAGGATACTACCAACAAACAGTGGAGACTGGCGTGAGATTGGCGCCAATAGGGGGCAGAGAGTGAAGGTGGCTTTCAGAGGCTATCACAAGGCTTGTGGCGGGTGATGCAAGATCCCAGTGAGGGTATACAAGCGGAGCACCGCGGACCCTGACCGACATTCCTCCTTGATCTCCAAGCCCGGTGAGGCTCCCAGCACGGTACACTGTACCTTTGGGGCCAAGAGGCTCAGGTCTCAAGCAGAGCAGGAAACTTCTGATGGGGGTGAGCGCTTCCCCAGGTGCAAATGCTGAGACTGGATGGCAGATACCTGAGCTTAAATAAAAAAGGCACCAGGTCTGGAGCAATCTGATCCACTCGATACAGCAGGAGGGAAGGTAACAGTACAGCACAATCAGAATAAAAAGACAGTATACATATGCTTTATGAGAAATAAAGACCAAGGTGAGAGCTAAAATTTATTATATAAGTTATCTGAAGTGTAATATGCCACCTAAAGAAACCCACACACAGAAAGCTAAGAGGGGATCTACAGGGGGTACTGCTAAAACCCCCCTAAACTGCAATCTGCACAAAAGACTGATATCAAGGGGTTCTTTCAACACTCTCAGTTGCAAGGTCAGCAAGAAGGCTCTATAACTGCTGAACTGAACTTATCCTCTCCTACTAGAGAAATAGAGCCAGGAAGATTAAGTACTAGCCCTTCTATTATTATGCAACAATCAATAACGGGTGTAGAGAGATCAGAAGGGGGCTCCTGGGACACGTAGACATATATACAATGTCTACCGACGAGAGAGGACATGGATAAATATGTATATAGGTTGGAAACCTCATACAAAGCTGAGTTACAAACACTGAAAACATCCCTGGCTAATACACAAAGTAGGATTGATATTATAGAATCCAAAATGACAGTTATCGATCAAAAAACTAAAACTATACTACTGGAAGAGAAGAATCAAGAGCATGATCGCTATTTAAGTATATAATCACTGCCATGGACGACCTTGAAAATAGAAGTAGATAAAATAATATCAGGGTCAGAGGTTTGCCAGAAGCAACGGGAATGGAGAATTTGAAACCGACACTTCAGGGCATATTCAATACCTTATTAAAACATCCAGCAACAGCGGAACTAGAGATAGATCGTGCACATAGATCACAGGGCCCCAAAGAGTCTGACCCAATAAAGCCCAGGGATGTAATATGTAGAACCTTTTTTTTCCATATTAAAGAAAAGATCACGGTAGCAGCATGTCTGCAAAGGACTTTTGATTTTGATGGAGCCCAGCTTATATTGTTGCAGGACTTGTCCAGATACATGCTGATGATGGGGAAAGCAGTAAAACCTTTATTGGAAGCCCTTAGAGAAAAGGAGATATTATATAGTGGGGGATTTCCCTTCCAGATAATAGTTCATCATAAGGGATAAAAAATTACATTTTGGGATATTGGGGATCTCCCAGAATTTTTGAACAGTCTTCAGTTGCCTATAATCGATTTGCCGTCATGGCCACAAATATATCATGATCTTTTAGGAAGACCTAGAAAAAGATAAATAATAGGGAATGATGGAGAAGATCTTGGGGTTTTCTTTTTCC
The DNA here is from genome assembly GCA_037952925.1 of Lithobates clamitans. Classification (NCBI taxonomy): domain Eukaryota; kingdom Metazoa; phylum Chordata; class Amphibia; order Anura; family Ranidae; genus Lithobates; species Lithobates clamitans. The sequence goes on along the minus strand of JBBGZY010000660.1, from coordinate 1,484,503 downwards.
TTTTTTTTTGTTTGGAAAGATTTATTCACATTCCATAGGGGGCGGTATTAACACTCATATAAAAATAACAATGTGAATAATAAGGTTTTGAACCATATATTTTTTTTTATAAAGGATATATTAACATCCTATCAATGATATCACTGATGCACTCACAAAAAGGAAAGAGTAAAAATTATGTTTTGAATGGTATATTATGGTATTTTACACCAGGGTTTTTTTTTCCTCTTTCTTCTTATATTAATATACCCGATAGATTGGAAGTTGATCAAAATGTTTTTTAGGTTTATAAACAAGCCTGGGCTAGGCACGGCCTACCTGAAGGTGGTATCTTTATACCCCCTAATTTAGGGAACATACTGTACATAGTAAGACTAGACTCAAAGGAGTCACGTAGGGAGTGGTTGCTTAGGAAGGTATTAGTTTGTTGAGTGTGAGTGTGGTTGTTTTTTTTTTTTGTTTGTTTGTTTGCCTTTTTCCCTTTTATGGGCTCTGTAAAAGTTGGCTCCTTTAATGCTAGAGGACTAAACTCTCTCAAAAAGATCACAAATTTTATCTTCCTTTCATAAACAAAAGGTTGGCGTTGTCTTCTTCCAGGAGACACAGTTTCGCTCAGATCATATACCCAATATACAGAACAGGTATTATCGTACTTGGTATCATGTTTTTACTCGAAATCCAGGGGAGTTTCTATAGTAATTCATAAGTCTTTACCCCACCAGGTTTTGGACTGCTGAAGGAATGGAGATGGAAGAGCATTGCTTTTGAAATTGTCCATTTATGGCAAAAAATATACATTTATTCACTTATATATACCAAATCAAGATCAGATTAAGATGGGCATACAAATGTTGACAGATCTCGTGGAAAGAGCAGAAGGGGTGAATCTGGTGGGGGGAGACTTTCCTTTTGTCCTGGACCAGGATCTAGATACCACTGCACCTCCAATACCTCAAGCTAATAATTATAGAAAGAAATTTAAAGATACCTTAGATAAATATCAACAGGCAGACATATGGAGGGTTCTCCACCCAATAGAGAGGGATTATACATTCCACTCAAAAGTTCATGGTATGTACCATAGATTGGATTATTTTCTTATAAATCAAATGGGGATGGCTGTGGTATCTTCCTCTGAAATAGGAAGTTTTGTGTAGTCAGATCACGCTCCAGTGTTTCTGGTGTTGGCTGTGTCTAGAGGTATAACAACAAGAGGATCATGGAAATTAAATGATAATTTACTTTATGATTATAATCTCAAATTGAACCCAACAGGGCTGTCCCTTATACCCGTTGTTGTATGTATTAGTTATAGAACATTTGACTATAGCTATTCGTAAAAACATAGACATACAAGGGATAAAAATCGGAGAAAAAGAATATAAAATGTCGGTATACGCAGATGATTTGTTGTTATATGTAATAAATCCAGTGGTGACAATACCAAATTTAATCCAGGAATTTAACCGCTTTGCTATATTGAGTAACTTTAAAGTAAATTATGATAAATCAGAGGCTCTTCATATTACATTATTAAATAAGACCCTGGATCTGCTTAAAAAAATTCCTTTAAATGGCAAAAAGTCGCTATTAAATATCTGGGAATATATATTCCCAGAGACCTAATGAAACTTCAAGAACTTAATTATCTTCTGATAATACAAAAAATAATTAAGACACTTCAACAGTATGATAAGGCAGCATTTTCCTGGATGGGAAGGATCAACATTGTAAAAATGTATATATTACCAAAAGTATTATATATATTTCAGACAATTCCTATATTTCCTCCAACAAATATATTGGATCAACTGCACAAGGCCATAGGGAGTTTTATATGGGCACATAAATCTGCTCAAATCAGAAGAGATGTGCTAATTAGGCCAAAGAAGGATGGAGGCTTAGCTCTTCCAGACTTCTTAACATATCTCTGTTCGGCATTTATAGCTAGGATTGTGGACTGGTTCTGCAATGCAGATTGTAAGCAATGGGTGAAATTGGAGGAAGATGTTACAGCCATAAAATTGAAATCATTACCATGGATAACCAGAGAACATTGACCTCTCAAGGGGGATATGCCTTCTTTGGTAGCTTCAACATTAAAAGTTTGAGACGGATTAATGAAGCGAGGGACGTGGTCTACATATATTGGTTCAATTACTCCTCTATGTAGTAATCCTGAGTTTTCACCAGCAATGGAAGTTTGATCTACTTAAAATGGCATAGAAATGAAGATGTGAGGGTGGTCCAGACGCTGGTGGGGAATAGACTCCCCCCATTGGATGCCTTGGGTCTAGAAAGTAAGACCAATTGGATGCAGTATAAACAACTTCAAACATATATTCAATTTTTGACAAAAAATGCTTTATTCAATTGACAGAAGTTGAACAATTATTTTTACAAGAACAAAGACCAACTCATGTCTTATCTATGCTATATAAATATTTGATCTCAAAATACAGGAATTAACTTGCATAACGCGGAGGGAAGAAGAACTGGGGATGACAATCCCCAGAGTAAAATGGGAAAAAGCACTTTTATTAACACATAAATTATCTTTATCAAACAGACACCAAGAAAGAGATTATAAAATCTTAGCTAGATGGTATAGACGCCCAGTAGACATGCACAAAATAAATAGGGATAATGAAGATGTATGCTGGAGATGTCAAAACGCGAGAGGCACAATGTCACATATTTGGTATTTTTGCCCGGGGGTCCAGATATTTTGGTCAAAAATATATGAAATATATCATGCCATAACAGGGCAAGATGTACAATCAGATGTATTAATATTAGTTTTGTCAATGATCCCAGGCTCTTTCAAGAACATAAAAAAATATATATTAAGACAAATGTTAACAGCAGCATGGACCATCATAGCTCGGAAATGGAGGAAAACGACAGACACCTTTATTGAGGAATGGGTGTGCGAGATGAGCGAGATACAGTCCCTGGAATCAATGATGGTGACAGAAATAGGCCTAAAGGAACAAATTTTAAAAACATGGCAAAAATGGAAAGTTTAGAACCTCAGCATCTTTATTAAATTACTTATAGAGCAATAATAATGGGCCCTTTTCCCCTCCCCCACTTTTTTTTTCTTCTCTTTGGTTTATTGGTTTATTTGAATGAATGATCGATAGGTATGTATGGATTGGTATGATTGGGTGACTAAGAAAAGAATACATATAAGTATGGAATTATAAGAAGGAAAGAGATGTAGGAACTGCAGATAATGAGTAATTCAAACTGTAATTTCAGTATATCTAAGGAGTATCTGTTGATTTTTTATATGTTGTGTAAAATGTCTGTAGCGGGCACCTACTTTCGAGTATGTGACCTTTTTGCTAGTTTAGAGTTTAAAGGTAAATTTAGGCAGGCTTGTACCATTATAGCGGGCCTGTTTGTTTATTTGGGATTTGAGTGACAGGTAGTTTGTATGTGAGTTCTGGCCAATCATTAATTTGTTTGGCAGGAGGCGGGACTCTCATATAAAAAGCCGGGTCACATAGTGAGTCAGGAGTTTAAGTTTGGAGAGAAGCTCAGCCTGGTTCCCGGAGGGGAGAGGTTCCCCCTCCGGGGAGCCAACGGAGCCCCCCCTGCGAGGAGGGTGGGGAACCGGCATCCGTAGAGGAGTAGATGACACATGTAGTCGCTGGTGTCGTTGGCCGCCCCTGCGGGGAAGGAAGCTTGCCAGAAAAGCGGAAAGGGAGCAAAGAATCATTGCAGAAGAAGTAGCAACTAAGCGTAAGGAAACTGGGCTATCGATCGTTTATTAGTGGCACATGGACTATTGATCATGTGAGTGAAAGCCCAAGGGAAGGGTACTGCCAGAGGCTGAGCGATGTTGGTATGCAAGTCAGTGAGACAGGTGGTGATGGGTTGTGACTTTGGCTTCTGCTGCCAAGTGCCTCATCAAACAGAGCATCAGAACTGTTGCCGTCTATGCCATTGAATTCCATACTCTGGCAGCAGAGGTCACTTGGAACAATGAGGCCCTTGTGGCTGCTTTTTTCATGGTCTCTCAGATTCCATCAAGGATGAGATAGCAGCCCGAGATATACCCACTGAGCTGGAGAAATTGATCACGTTTGCCATCCTCATTGACTCCAGACTCAGAGAAAGACTCTCTTTTAAGGAGTGCTTGCAGAAGCCTCCTGTACATTTGCCTCAGAGCTTTGCAGTCCCAACCCTGCCCCTCACCTCCCATGCCTCCTGGTACTGAGTCGGTCAGTGAAGATGAACCCATGCACTTGGGCTTCACGTGTCTCTCTGTGGATGAGAAAACCCTTAGGAAGAGGGAGAGATTGTGCCTTTATTGTGGCCAGGCAGGTCACTATTTTGAAGTCTTGTCTTACCCATCCAGGGAATGCCCGAACCTTGAGTTCCTGTCACGGACAGACCTTAACTGGCGGGTTTTTTCACCCCCAGTTAGCCAGAAGGATAAGCCCCTGGTTTCAGTCACCCTTTCTTGGGCTGAGTCGTCCATCGAGATACAGGCTCTAATCAACTCTGGGGCATCAGGCCTGTTCATTGATGCTGCCTTTGTATCGAATGACTCAATTCCACTGCAGCTGTATGACACTCCACTTGCCATTGAGGCTCTTGACAGGAGAGCCTGCCCATGTGACTTATGAGACGGTTCCATTGTCCATGGCCGTAGTGGCTGTTCACGATGAGATAATGCAATTCCAAGTTATTTCCTCACCTAAGTTTCCGCTGGTTATTAGAAAACCTTGGTTACAGAGGCACAACCTCTCTTTTGATTGGCTCCATGCTGAGGTTTTCTCCTGGTCACCACAATGCAGTGAGACATGCTTCCAGAAGGTAGCCAAGGTCCTGTGCACCTCTTCACTCTCCTCCCTGCCGGAGGAGTACCGCGATTTTAGCGATGTCTTTGACAAAGGTTAGGCCGGTAGTTTGCCTCCACACCGGCCGTATGATTGCGCAATTGACCTTCAACCTGGTGCCATACCCCCTCATATCCGGGCTTATCCTTTGTTGGTCTTGGAGGATAAGGCCATAGAGGAGTATGTTGCAGATGCACTTTCTTGAGGTTTCATCCGCAAATCCTCATCTCCTGCTGGTGCTGGTTTCTTCTTTGTGAAGAAGAAGAGCGGTGAATTAAGACCTTGTATTGATTATAGGGGTCTCAATCGTTTCACGATTAAGAATGCCTATCCGATTCCATTGATTACAGACCACCTCAAGGGAGCAACGTTTTTCATGAAGCTTGATTTGAGAGGGGCATACAATCTCATGTGGATTAAGGAGGGCGACGAGTGGAAAACGTTTAATACCAGAACAGGCCATTATGAGTACCTCGTAATGCCTTTTGGCCTTTGTAACGCCCCGGCAGTTTTCCAGGAATTTATTAACGATGTCTTCTGAGATTTGTTGTAGTTATGTGTGGTGGTTTATCTCGATGGTATCCTCATATTTTCCAAGTCCTTGGAGAGCCATCACACAGATGTCTATTGTGTGCTTCAGAAACTAAGTGAGAACAATTTCTATTGTAAACTGGAGAAGTGCGAGTTCCATCATGAACAGATTAAATTCCTGGGCTGTCATTTCCACTGCTGGTTTTTCAATGGACCCCGAGAAACTTTCAGCAGTCCTACAGTGGCTCCGACCTGTGGGTTTACGTCCTCTGCAGCGTTTCCTGGGCTTTGCCAACTATTATCAGAAGTTTATTCGTAACTTCTCGTCTCTGGTCAAGCCCCTGACTGATATGACCAGAGAGAATGGTAACCTACAGAGTTGGTCTCCGGAGTCCATTAAGGCCTTTGAGAGTCTCAAGGCTGCCTTTGTTTCTGCTCCTCCTGTTTGGCACATCCTGATCCTACATTACTTTTTATCCTTGAGGTTGATGCTTCTGAGACTGGTGTTGGTGCCCTGCTGTCTCAACATCCTACCTCTGAGAACGCTATGCATCCTTGTGGCTACTTTTCCAAGAAATTGTCACCTGCAGAGTGCAATTACGAGATTGGTGACAGAGAGCTGTTGGCGGTCATTTTAGCCCTGAAAGAATGAAGACATCTCCTCGAAGGTACCACTGTGGCGGTTCTCATTCTTACTGACCATAACTGACCGGTTCTTGAAAATGTCTCACTGTATTCCACTTAAGAAGTTGCCCACTTCTAAAGAACATGCTTCTATTTTTGCTCGGGAGAGCTGGTTCTCATTCTTACTGACCATAAGAATCTCACATTCTTGTCTGAGGCTAAACGCCTCTCTCCCACAAGGGCGCAATAGGCTCTTTTCTTGTCAAGTTTCAATTACATTGTCTCATTCTTACCTGGTACTAAGAATGTAATGGCTGACGCCTTGTCCCGACAATTTTCTTCCACTTCCAAGTTGGAGTCGGTAACGGTTCCTGTGATTCCTCATGATCATATTCTGGCTACGGTTCGCACCAGTCTAACATCTCCTTTAGGTTACAAAATTCTTGCTGCTCAGGTCCATGCTCCTCCTGAGAAACCTTGTGACCCCTGCTTTGTCCCAGAGAGTCTCCATACTGCTGTGCTCCAGACTTACCATTCTCCCAAGGCAGCTGGCCACCCTGGGAAGAATCAACTCATTTGGGCCATTTCCCAACAATTCTGGAGACCTAGTCTACGTGCTGCCTTCATAGCTGCCTGTTCCATGTGTGCTCAGAGTAAGACTCCACGACACTTTCCAGTGGGCCTCCTACAACCCATACCCAATGGAGAGAGGCCCTGGACCCACCTGTCTATGGATTTCATTGTGGAGTTACCCAACTTCCAAGGCAACATTGTTATCCTTATGGTGGTTGACCGGTTCTCAAAGATGTGTCCACTTAAGAAGTTGCCCACTTTTAAGGAACTAGTTTCCATTTTTGCTTGGGAGATCTTTCGCTTACATGGGCTACCCAAGGTGATTGTCTCGGACAGGGGTAGCCTGACTCAGGTTGTGGCAAACCGATTTAGAAAAAATGGATCGTTTGATTTCCCTAGTCGTCTAAGTAAGAAAAGTCCAAATATTGGAGTTAGTATGTAAAGATGGAAATTGAGTGGACCTCTTTTTAACTGCATTCCCTAAAGATTTAATTTTGTTCTGGAGCCATTTGGACTGAAGGCCCAAAGCCTCATCTGTTTCATGGTGATCTTCTTGTGTTGGGTATCAAACAATCATGTTCTGTGACCAAAGGTAAAGATGTAGAAATGGAAATTGTATATCAGAAGCTCCTATCAGTCTTTTTTGGCACATTAGATATTGTTCTTTGTCAATGTGGACCCTTCTATGTTGGCAAAACGAAAAGGTCATTCTGGAGGAGGATGGAGGACCATGTCTATCATGACACCAATGGCCTTCTGACCACTACCATTGGCCACCATGTGGCTTTTAGAGACAAATATGATCCTCAGGTTTTCAAATTTGCTGCTCTTGATTGTGTCTATGAGGATCCTCGAGGGGGCAACTTTGCCCAAGGGTCTTTCAAAGGGAGACTCAGTGGGTATACAACTTGAGGACCACTACCTATACAGATTTGAATGACATGTTAAGCTTTAAACCTTTCTTATAAACATTACCTGGTACCAATACCCTTTGATTCTTCTAATACCTAGATTTCTGCCTTTTTTTGGATAATGTGTTATTTAATATAACCTCATTGTTTGTTTTCTTTGCTTCTGTTTATACAAATCCCACATAGGGCTAATAAGATGTTTCATGAATATAAGTAATGTATGTCATTATTTTTTGACTTTAACTAAATAAATGCTATATTGTTATTGATGAATTATATATAAATATGTTGTAATTATTGATTTATTTGATTGTGTGATATATGAGCGTTTAAATTATTTTAATTGTCGCTATCTGTTCATGTGATCTGTCCTGGCACTATGGATATCTTTTAACCATAGGAACAAATTAATGTTTTTTTTAGCCCTTCCTTCTTCTTTGGACTTGTTGTATGTATACATTATTTCATTCATTCATTTTTTTTTTACTTATATTTATTTTTTATTTTTATTCATTTATTTATTTATTTACTATTATCTATTTTTATATATTTTTAATTGTTGTCTGCCTTTATACCCCTGTCTGTATGGCTTTTGACCTTGTGCCATTATATTTGTATATTTTGCATTGTTGACATTTTTCTGCATTGGGCTGTCTGTTTTCCCCTATCTTCATTGGGTTGTTCACTGATGTCCTTCTCCTTGGGGAGCAGGCGCAGTTAGATACTTGAGCTATGCTGGGTTTGACCTACACACTCTGTGTCGGCTTGTACGGATGACGTCACAGCCACGATGTAACGTGTTCGCCTTTTGGCGCCGTTTTTTACTCCGTGCCGTTGTGTGACATCACTGCCGAAATGTTGCTTATTGCCTTTCCTTGCCTTTTGGCACAAATCCTTTAGGGGCTATAAACAGACTCCACTTGCAGACAAACCCTGTGACCAGTGGAAGGCTGTCTCCCAGGAGCTATCCGATATCTGTCCATTTCCTAAGTAAGTAGTCTTGCCCCCCCTCCTCATACTTTATATATGCTTGTTTCTAATCAGTGTTTTTTATAACTAAGTTTACTCCATTACATCTTCCAGTGGGCCTCCTACAACCCATACCCCATGGTGAGAGGCCCTGGACCCACCTGTCTATGGATTTCATTGTGGAATTACCTAACTCCCAGGGCAACACAGTTATCCTTATGATGGTTGACCGGTTCTCAAAAATGTCTCATTGTATTCCACTTCCAGAACTTGCCCACTTCTAAGGAACTGGCTTCCATTTTTGCTTGGGAAATCTTTCGCTTACATGGGCTACCCCCTCAGACAGGGGTAGTCAGTTTGTGTCCCAGTTCTGACGAGCCCTTTGTGCACAGTTGAGAATTCAGCTTGCTTTTTCCTCTGCGTATCACCGGCATTCTAATGGGGCCGCAGAATGAGCCAATCAGTCCTTGGAGCAATTCCTACGTTGCTATATTTCTGACCATCATAACAACTGCATCAAAAAAAAGCAGTACAGCGCATAAATTAAACTAAATATATAGACAAAAAATAAAAGTCCAGTATAAACAAAATGCAGGCAAAATCCAGTGATTCTTCCAGTGATAATAGTGGCATAAAGTAAAATGTTGCAGGGTGACTGTGGTGACAAACGTAGACCTCCACCTTCAGTAATACTAGCCGCTCACCTCAATGGATGGACCCCTGAGTTAATCAGTCAGGTCAAACACAGCAGTTCCCTCCCGCAATGATCACATGTAAAAGATAAGGAAGGAATCTAGTGCTCTCTGAATGATACTCAAATCAATTTAATAAAAAATGTGCCCTGATCGTGACGTCACCCGCGCTCCGCTCGTCCATCCTCTATGGGACATCCATTCCTTCCATGCTTGTATCCTCCGCACTGGGGTACAGTGCATTTTATTGTGAGTTCTTTCGCTTTTTTATTAAATTGATTTGAGTATCATTTAGAGAGCACTAGATTCCTTCCTTATCTTTTACATGTGATCATTGCCTGTCTGTTGGTTACTGAAAGCTGCTGCTGCTGATGCTTTACGGTGCACTCATCTCCTCCTGACTAATTCCCTGGTGAGGGAACTGCTGTGTTTGACCTGACTGATTAACTCAGGGGTCCATCCATTGAGGTGAGCGGCTAGTATCACTGAAGGTGGAGGTCTACGTTTGTCACCACAGTCACCCTGCAACATTTTACTTTATGCCACTATTATCACTGGAAGAATCACTGGATTTTGCCTGCATTTTGTTTATACTGGACTTTTATTTTTTGTCTATATATTTAGTTTAATTTATGCGCTGTACTGCTTTTTTTTTATGCACTTTTTGGGATTTGATAAATTTCACCCTCAGTATCACAGCTGCTTAATTAGGGATTTTGGTTTGCGCTGGTTGATCTTGTTTTTCATCACAACAACTGGTCAGACTTATTACCGTGGCCAGAGTTTGCTCACAATAGTGCCTTGAATTCTGCTTCCCAATTGTCCCCGTTTATGGCGAACTATGGTTTCCAACCTTCCATGTTGCCTGACTCATTTGTTCTGCAGAGCATTCCTGCATTAGAGGAGCATCTTGGTGATCTTCATTCCACTTGGTCACAAATCCAGGAGGCTTTGCAACATGCTAAGGAGAGGTACAGACTCCACGCTGACCGCAGACGCCTGCCCACACCTTCCTCCCGGGTTGGGGAAAGGATCTGCTGTCATCTCGCAAACCTCTGACTTTGTGTTCCCTCACTAAAGGTCGCACCTCAGTTTATTGGGCCTTTCTGTATTCTTCACAGGATTAACCCAATGGCTTTCGCATTAGACCTTCCTGCTAACATGCGTATTTTGAATGTATTTTGTGTCTCCTTATTAAAACCTTTGGTCTGCAACCGCTTTACCACCTCAGTGCCACGTCCTCACCCTTTACAGGTTGAGAACCATGAGGAGTATGAAGTACAGTCCATTGTTGACTCCCCTAGGTTCCGTGGGTGCATACAGTAATGGTGTATTGGAAGGGGTACGGTCTGGAGGAGCGCTCTTAGGTCTCATCCTCGGACGTACATGCCCCAGTCCTCCTCTGTGATTTTCATAAATGTTTTACCCTCAAGCCTGGTGGTCCTCCGAGGGGGAGGGGTCATTGAGGAGGGGGTACTGTCAGGGCTGGGCTCAGCCCTTCCTTCTCCCACTCAGCTGTCAGCTAATTGCCAGCTCTCTCCACAGTTACTCAGCTGTTGATGAATGATGATATCTTGCTCGTCAGTCCTGCCTACTTAAGCCATCTGGCCCAGAGGATCTCTGCCTTCGCCTTAGTCAACATCACAGAGATGCTCTCCTGCATTCCTGTTAAAAGACTTGTTTGGCTGACATCCATTCTGGCTCCAGATCCTGCTTGCTGTTTTACGCTCAACTCCGGCTCCCTGACGTTTGGGTTGTCTGACTATCTAGTCCGGTTCCCGAACTCTGGCTATGTTTTGACTACGTTTGTTTTATTCACTTTTATTATTGAACAAGTGTGATTTAACTGTACTTCTGTCTGATTTCATGGTTTCTGACACATACAAGCCAAACTGGTGCAAAGACATAATGCAAAAACAGCAAGAGTGATGCGCAACACAATTAGCTAATATCACTGCATGCAGATGGAGCATAGCAGCTTGATGGCACGTCACTTGTTGTGCATGTATACATCAACAATAAACACTAAAATGGTCAACAATATGGTGAACAATATACTGTACATCAATGGATCTTTGGTAAATTATATTGAATATATATGATGAGGAAGGGAATCATTAAAAGATATATTCAAAGGTATATTTTAAAAAGTTGTGAAAGGGGAACCATATAAAAAGGCAATATAAAATGATGTATATATGTAATGCATATGCACATGCGTGACCATATGCACACAAACAAATGCACATGGGCAAAAGACATACACGCATACATACATACATATCTCAAAAATGCATGGGATATTATTGTCCACTATGGGTATTGTTTCCCCTTTTTTTCCCTCACAAAGATCATGTAGCATACTCATATCATATAGCGCTGCTCATATCCATTAGTGCTTATCATTTTTTTTCCAAATGATAAGCACTAATGTATATGAGCAGCGCTATATGATATGAGTATGTTACATAGTCATTGTGAGGGGAAAAAAAGGGGAAAAAGTACTAGAGTAACACACTAATCTCAAAATCCTTGTTACCCCTCCAGGTGCCAGTACGTTCAAAGAGAAAATCTAGTACATTTCTCTTTGGCAGAGCTTGCGGAAGCGCTCAGTGGGAGGGATGTCTCTAGGCATTGCTTCAATAACCCAAACTCTCAAACCATCAAGAGATTTGTTATCGTACCCGAGGAAATGCCTAAGGACACTGTGGGTGTCCAGTCCCTCGGTGATGAAATGGCGATGTTCGTCGAAGCACTTCCGTAGCAACCTTATAGTTCGCCCTACGTAGAAAAGACCACAGGGGCATGTCAAACAGTAAACTACATGATCGGTTGAACATGTGTGAAAGCCCTTGAGAGGATATGTTTTTTCTTTTACATCAAAATCCTTCAGACCATGTTTAACAAAACGGCAAGTCTTGCACAAGGGTTTTCGACATTGATACATGCCTTTAATGGCTAAAAAAGTTGGAAAGGAATAACATGGAGGTGGTGGTTTCTTTCCTAATTTACTAGGTGCCACCTTGCTTTTGATGTTAGGTGCTTTTCTATAAGCAAATTTAGGCTTATTGGACAGGGTGGGAAGGAGATGCTGGTCTTGTAGGAGCAAAGGCCAGTGTCATAAAATATGCCCAGAGGGTGGCCCAGAAGGTGTAACCTTATTCCTATTGGTGGAATTGTTTAATCATTAAACCTGTGTTTGGTTATGTAGTAACTCCTTTGGCCACCAGATGGCATCCTCAGATAAGACTGTATTAAGTTTATTTAGAAACTCTCTGGTGATTAAACACTTGCTGACAGCCTTTCACAGATATACTGCGGCAAGGAGGCTCGGCTGTGCAAACCGACGTACCCGTATATCAGTCCATGTATGAAATAGTGTGGGCACACCCGCCACCGCACACTGCACGCTGCATTGGGTCCAGCGATTGTGGTACACAGAGGCAGAATGGGGATCTGCCTATGTAAACAAGGCGGATCCCGTTCTGACAGGAGACAACACTGAAATCCGCTGTTCCTAGTGATCAGGAACAGTGATCTCTGTGTTGTCCCTGTAAGCCCATCCCCCACACAGTTAAAACTCACACAGGGAACACAGTTAACCCCCTGATCACCCCCAAGTGTTGACCTCTTCCCTGCCAGTGTCATTTGTACATTGATCAGTGCATTTTTTTTAGCACTAATCACTGTATTAGTGTCACTGGTCCCCAAAAAGTGTCACTTAGGGTCAGATTTGTCCCCAAACCAATCAATATACACTTATTGGAATTTTTACCAAAAATATGTAGCATATTGGCATAAATTGATGAAGAAGTTAGATTTTTAACATTTTCTTGAGATGTGTGTTATAGCAAAAAAGTACAAAATGTTGTTTTTTTTTTTTCAAAATTGACGGTCATTTTTTGTTTAAAGCGCAAAAAATAAAAACCACAGAGGTGGTCAAATAACACCAAAATAATGCTCTATTTGTATGGAAAAAAAGGACATAAATTTTGTTTGGGTTCGACATTGCATGCCCGCCCAAGTGTCAGTTAAAGCGCCGCAGTGCCGTATCGCAAAAAATGGCCTGGTCATTAAGAGGGTCACTTGCCTGACGAATGGGGTCCTGCGCGGCCCCAAAACGTCCACCTCTTTTGTGATGTAACTTCTTTCCATTAAAAAAACCTTCTTGGACAAATTTTTGCTGATCCATGGTGTGCTGGTGAAGATGTACGTTTGATTGATGCTTCCAGAACCCAACTGGTAACCGCTACAGCGCCCATTATTTTTTGTGCCATTTTATCAGGAACGTGTGCGATTGGAATATCAAATTGAATCTCCCACTCATGCATGACTCTAGCCAGACATGGAGCCAGAGTCTGTGACCCCCGAAAGGAAGAGGGGTGATTATGGATGCGGCGTGCTGCGGTGATGGCGCAGGCTTCGTTTGCAGGTAAGTATGCGATGCATACTAGCACATTATGCTTTTCGTTTGCAGGTGAAAAGGAGTGCACACAGTGCATACTTGAGTACAAAGTACCACATATTTATTTCCCTTATTGCCATAGCTGCCATTGAAAGGGATAGGCAGGTATTAAATTAGAGGCATATGTTGTGTATGTGGAGAAGTTTTTAATTTTTTAACAGTATGTACAGATAAAAATTTTAATAATGATTTTTTTACATTTATTTTTTTCCCTTTTGGGGCTGCTCCTGCTGTGTAGGGGCAAAACAGGGGCAGGGACAGCAGTGCATTCTTTGTACGCCCTTAACAAAAAAAAGAAAGTCCTTGGCATAAACATTACCTTGTCCTTATGTGAAAAAAAATGCTGCCCACCTTTCCATAATGTACTGGGATAGGCAGGCAGCAGCAAACAGAGGGGGAGATTCAACAGCTAGGTGGAAGGGTGGGTAGCAATAAAAAGTTGAGCGCTTAATCATATGGCCATAGGCTACCTGCTGTTCCCCACATCTTCCTTTTCTTTGGAAGCACATATTACAGAAATGGTGCGCACAGGGTTCTTTTTCCACCCCACCAGTGGTGAATAGTGCAGGAGGTGCTGAAAATACCAGCAAATTATTTCTCTTTGTATTCCTCCCTGGTGCAGAGAAACCACTTGCCTGCAAGTACTGCCAATGCACTCTTTCCCTCCTCCTTCTTTTCTAGGGGACATAGCAGTCATGTTTTTTGTCATTATAATGCACCCCCCTCCCCCCTTTCAGCCCCTACAAATGGGCATATCAGCCATTTTATATAGACTCCTTCTGCTGCTTTTTTCCCCTCTTCTTACTGGAGGCACATAGCAGACCTTAAGTATGTGACTAGTGTTACAACACCGTGGGAAGTATCCAGCCTCGGTTGGGTCCATAGTCAGCAGTATTACTTTATACATAAGGTTTTCTCTGCCAATCACCTGCTTATGATGTTCCATGAGGAAGAAAGAGGCATGGGAGGAAAATGAGAAGGGGTTCTGTTAGTTAGGATGAGGAATAATGTTGTGGTGCTGGCAATTAAAAGAGGAGATTTTTGGGGGGGAGAATTCAAGGTGGCTTTTCACCCCTTTCTGATATAAGGTGAAAAATCTGTTAGGCTATTTTCTGCCACCATACAAGACTGACATAGGTGGCCCTATGTCAGGCCCACCTGTCATTTTTTTTTTGGTTTAATAAATTTTTATTAAAGAAATATAGAGATAAGATAAACATATGTCTCAAAATAGATACATACTTGGAAATAAAATAACATAGGTTTCAGTACTCATCAGCAGTTACAACAAGTAGATGTAAACCAATAAACCAATGAGTGGCTATAAAGTTATATAAAGTGCTACTGTAATACCTGAATAAACAATGGGTTCATAGTATGTGAGCCCTTAAACAAAATATAGTAAAGAAAAATCTTTGCTTTTAGTTTAAAGAGAGTGAAGACTAAGATAGGACAGCAAAGGAATAGATGAGAAAATTAGATGATAGGAAAGATTATAGATAGGAGAAGGAGAATGGGAGAGGAAAGAGAACAGAAAGTGGGAAGGGGGGGGTGTTTTGCTGGCAGGCATGACAGTATATTAAAAAAACTGAGACATTTGGATTTAACTGGCTAAGCTCGATCAATAAATTGAATTTAAGGGGATTGCATTAAAAGGTCCTTATAGGTGGAGGTGGATTTAAATTTTATCCAGGAATCCCAGGTTAGAGAATGTTTCTTGGAAGTACCTCTAATGCTGTGGGTAATACTTTCCATAAGATGTACGTTATCGACCATTTATAACCAAGCTTTAACAGAAGGGATTGTTGGTTGGCCCCATAGAGTCGGAATTAAGGCTTTGGCAGTGTTTAATAAGTGAGGAATAATTGAACGTTTATACAGTCTTATAGGAGTAGTTGTAGAATGGAAGAGGATAGCCCATGGGTCATTGGGTACATTGATATCCGAAATCTGTATTATCAGACTACGAATGGCATCCCAAAAAGGTTGAATTAGTGGGCAAAACCACCAGACGTGCGCGTGAGAAGCTTTGTTCCCACAGTTCCTCCAGCACAATGGGGAACTGGCAGGGAACATTTGGTGTAGTCTAGCTGTGGTGTAATGCCACCTGGTCAGCAATTTATAGTTGACCTCTGACATTTTTGAGGCTAGGGAGGAAGTATGAGCTAATTGAAGGATCCTATCCTTTTGGTTGTCAGTGAGGGAGGAATCTAAATCAGATTCCCATTTAGCCAGGAATGGTGGAAAGTTAGGATTTTGAAGAGCAATGAGAGCTTTGTAAAATAGAGATATCCCAGGTAGAGGGGGATCCTTGGGGTAAAAAATTTCCTCTATAGCATGTAAATCACCAATACCTCTAAGCGGATTAGGAAGGGAACTTAAAAAATGTTGTAGTTGGTGGTATCTCCATTCATCCAGAAATGCAGCAGGTTTAGGGGCAAGGATCGTACGTAATGGTTTAAGTGTGTTGTCATGGAGAACATGATGTAGTAGGAGAGGTTCTTCGGATCTCCATGATTTAAAGCCTGGGTCTAGTAAACCCGGTAAAAAATATGTATGGTTGAGGAGAGGTAATAGAGGGGAATTATAATTCCATGAGAATTTTTTGTGCAGTGCATCCCAGATATCTAAAGAGGATATAGTAAGAACCGAAGTATTTCAAGACAGTTTTCTGCAAGAGCTAGGTATCCAGGGGGCTATTGAAAGATCTATTCCACTTAAAAAATATTCAAGTTGTACCAATAATTTCGAATTGAGAGCATATTTCCAATCAGCCAATCTGGAAAGAATAACCGCTTGATAATATGCTTTGAAATTAGGAAGTGCCAGACCACCCGAACATTTGGAGCAAAACAATAGCCCTCTGGATATTCTGGAATGACTATTCTTCCAAATAAATCTGGAGATCAAGGTTTGTAATATAGTAAAGAACCCTACTGGTACACCTAATGTATATTCATTTTAATTATATTTACTTTCCCCAGCCAAGTGTGTGATATATTGGACCATTTTCGTAAGTCATCTCTAATCCTATTTAGCAAGGGGATATAATTATATTGAAAAAGAGAATGGGGATGAGGAGTAAGATAAATACCCAGTTACTTCATGTATTTCGGTTCCCATTTAAAGGGAAAAAGAGGTTTAAGGGAAAGTGCCTCCGACTTGGGAATATTAATGTTTAAAATTTCGGACTTGGATACATTTTTCTTGAAGTTAGAGATGGAGTGAAAATTGGAATTGAGATGCGTGGCTGTTGAATAAAAAATTAGTACATCATCAGCATAAGCTGCGTATTTATGGGATCTGTTGCCTATTTGTATGCCTTTGATATCAACATTATGTCTAATTGTAGCTAGGAAGGGTTCTAAGGTAATAGCAAAGAGAAGGGGTGAGAGGGGGCAGCCCTGCCTGGTTCCATTATGTAAGACGAAAGGGTCACTCAACATTCCATTAATCCTAATTTGTGCTGTGGGATTTGAATAAAGTGATGAAATTCGATGAAACATCTTAGTTCGCAATCCAAAGTGTCGTAAGGTCATTTTAAGATATTCCCAGTCCACCCTATCAAACGTCTTCTCAGCGTCAGTGGAAAGGAGTAGGGTGGGCTGGGCGTACCTCTGGACATATTGGATTAAAGAGATTGCACGGAGGGAGTTGTCTTTTGCTTCTCTATTGGGTATGAAACCTGATTGATCCGCTGATATCCAGCTGGGAAAAAGAGGCAACAAGCGATTTGCCATTACTTTGTCAAGTAATTTAATGTCAACGTTTATTAATGATATTGGCCTGAAACTATTGCATAGGGTAGGATCTTTATCGGGTTTAGGAATGACAGTGATATGAGTGGAGAGAGATTCTGGGCATAAACCTGAAGAGTGAGAAATAGAATTTGCATAAGCGCAGAGGTGAGGGAGCAGGACGTCACTGAATGCTTTGTAATATAAAATAGTGAACCCATCAGGTCCAGGGGCTTTACCAGATGGGGAAGATTTCAATGCTGCCTGGAATTCCTCGACCGAGAAATCGTCCTCCAATTCTTTAAGTACAGATATGGGCAATTTAGGTAGGTTAGCTTCTTTTAAGTAGGAAAGTATGTGGCTTCTCCTCTCTTTTGGAGGTAGAGAGGACAAGTCGTTTTTAACATTGTAAAGGTTCGCATAGTACTCTCTACAGGCCTTAGCGATATCTGGAGTTGCATGGACTAGCTCCCCTGTTGAGAGTTTGATTTTGGAAATAAATGACTGTGACTGTTTAGCGACTGTCTAGCCAATAATTTACTTGGTTTGTTCCCCCACTCATAGAATTTCTGAGATAGGCGTTGAAATTTTCTCTTAGTGTCTAAGTTGAGAAGAGACTTTAATTCCTCTCATTTAAGTGTGAGGGATTGGAGGTGCTCAATATGCAGAGATAGTTTGTGTTGTTTATCGAGGACCGCTATCTGCTGTAGAACCTGATCAATTTGTTGACCATGCTCCCTTTTTTTCTTAGCACCAAGCTCAATGAGATGGCCTCTGATAGTAGCCTTATGAGCTTCCCACACAATGGAGGGAGAGGTGTCAGAGGGTTTATTTTCCTTGTACTGTGATAAATGAGAGGCTAAAGTGGAAACCTCAGCTTCATTAGAAAGAAGGGAGTCATTAAGTTTCCAGTGCGTCATGGTAAGGAAGGCATGGTCAACGTCATTGATACAGGTGCATGGTCTGATATAGATGCGGTGCCTATGTGGGCAGATTGCAGGAGGGGACGATGAAAATAATCTAGAAACATGTTATCTATTCTGGAATAAGATTGGTGTGTTGTGGAAAAATGGGAAAAATATTTTTCCTTAGGATGGAGGAGACGCCAGACATCCATTAATTGGAGATTCAATAGCTTTTTTTAAACAAATTTCAGTCGTTTGAAAGAAATACTAGAGCGGCCTTGGGACGTATCTATTGTACAGTGGTATGTTTATGTCACCTGCTAGGATAGTAAGACCCTTGGCAAAATGTGAGAGTTTAGTGAAGATTTGTGAGAGAAAAGTTGGTTGGTTGTGGTTTGGACAATATACATTTGCAAGAGTACATTGAGTGTTACCTATGAAGCCCCAAAGGCAAAGAAAGCGACCATGATCATCCGCTAACATATCAGATAACCTGAAGGACACATCCCTGCAGAATCCAATGGCAACTCCTTTAGCTTTATTAGTATCTGATAGGCTACAGTACCACTGCGCAAAGTGGGGTGAGGTTAGCTTAACAGATGTTGTGTGAGTTAAATCGTTTCTTGAAGAAAAGCAATGGAACACGCGGATCGTTTTAGTTCACGATCTATTTGGTGACGCTTAGCAGCGACATTAAGACCCCTGACATTGCATGATACAAACTTTAATGTAGCCATTATTAAAGCAGAGCACGGTCCTTCAGCCTACCCATCCATGCATACCAGCAGGAAGGGGGGATTGGAGGGGGAAAAGAAAAGGGAGATTTTTGGAGAGAAAGATAAAGAAAAAGAGAAAAGAATGAGCATATATAGAAATCACATATGTGAATTAAACATCTTGTGGGAAACATATGAACATCACGCCGAAATCTGCAGTATTCCCATTGGGGAAAGAAAGAACGAGAGGCCATCTCAATCTCTGGATAGGGACTGAATAGAACAACTGTAAGGCCAATCGCCCTCACCAACCCCAAAACGAAAGGTGGACGAGTTTACTTTGTAAGAGGTGGGGTAAAAGGAAAAGTGCGCACTAGCAGCGCACGGCCTATGAAAAACAAATAACCTATAACTGTAAGGAAAGAATTAGTTCCAGTTAGTAATATGAAGATTAACTATGCAGAACCAGGATCATTTTAAACAACACATAACCTACAAGGTAATGCAAATTTAGACCAACTTGGTATGTAAGGTAAAGAACAGAAGATAAAAGGAAACACAAAAAACAATGGTCAGTTCAATTGTATGTCAGTTTTGGCCAAATATAAATGGGCAGAAATAGAAAAAACTGTGGCCAAAATTTGACTTAATATAGATAACCTGTAGGAAAATAATTATCTACATAGATGAAATTATTATGTGTGAAAAAATACACATGTCGAAGATGCTTTTGTGCAGAGCCTGGAAGGGAGGTACGCCACTTCTTTGAGGGGGTCTTTCTCCAAAGTGGGTCCAGAGGGCTCAAAAATTTGGGGATTGGGTCTTGCCAGCCTGGGAGCTCCATTGACCGATTAACATCATGCAGGAAGGTTGAAAGTTCCTCCGGGAATCTCAGTGTATAGGAGCGGCCATTTTTCGCGGCAATCAGGCAGGCTGGGAATCCCCATCTGTACGTGATCCCATCGGAGCGCAACTGATCAAGGAGCGGTTTCAGGGCTCTACGATGATCCAGTGTATCCTTAGAGAGGTCTGGAAATATGGTGAGTCTACATTAGGCAGGCCTCGCATCATGATAGCATTTTTATCCTCAAAGTAATGCAGGCGACAAATAACGTCTCTAGGTTGATCTGAGTTAGCGTTTCTGGGTCTTAAGGCCCGATGCACACGGTCAAAGCGCATCGGTTCAGTGACAGGGTTACCAAGGATGGTATTAAAGATGCCTCTTATAGATGGTTCGAGATCATTATCCCCAGTTGCTTCCGGTAGACCTCTGATACGAATATTATTTCTGCGGTTGCAGTTCTCGAGGTCCTCAAGTTTATATAGAGAGGCTCGATGGGCGAAAGCCAGCTGGGTAACAGTGTCTTGTAGCTCTTTAATGGCCAGAGCATGTGCATCTTGCTGCTGCTCTGTTTCCTCAACTCTGACCAGAATATGTGACATATCAGATCTAACAGCAGTTATTTCTTTTTTAATGGATTTCTCCAAACTGCGAAACATACCTGCAAGTTCTTTTTTAAGACCGCTCATTAGTGTAGTCATCTCGGAACCAGCTGGGGATCCTGGATCGTCCATAACGAACGAGCAGTATGAGGAGGCAGGAGAGCTTTCTCGCACAGAGGCAGTGTGAGATGATGGAGAGGCACTTGTTTGCGAGGTTCGGACCTGTTCGTCACGTGCGTTAGCTAAATATTGCTGAATGGAGCCTGTGGAGACTGGAACGGACAGTGATCTCTTGCCTGGTCATTTACCTGGGGCAGCACGGAGTTTAGGTGTTTTGGCGGGCATTACTGGAACTATACGGCCGATTGCTGTAGGGAGCACCCCTTATTCACATCTGTTTAATGTCAAACATATATCAGAATATCGCTATTAAGCAAAAAGATGCAAATGCAAGTAGTATTTAGATAGTATTCGAGTCACTTCAGCAGCCACAGGGAGGAGCAGGGAGATTTATCTTGATTAAAGTCTGTATGAGCAGGAGCTGTGCAAAAGATATGGTGGTGAAGAATGAGCTTGGGAGTACTTGGAGCACCAATATGGCCGACGGCCTCCAAAGGCAGGCCAGATCCGCAGACTTTCCTTGTGGTAATAAGTGTGTGTCCCAACACTATATGGGGGAGCCTGCTTATAAACCTTTACTTGAAGAATCGTTGCTGAGGTGGATAATGGAGCAGATTGAAAAAGGGGGAGTACTGTGGAGCACCAAGATGGCCGCCCACTTCCAGGGGTAGGCCGAAGCCACGGGCTTTCCTGAGAGTAGTATCCGGCCGGGTGAGTGCCGCTCCCTGAAGGCCCAGATCGACACTGTAAAGCACTAAGTTCTGGGTCTCGGTGGAGCTACAGTGCGCCGGCACTACTAAGAGTATTGGTTGAGGGGAAAACAGGTAGATGCCACTGTACTCACTGTGCCTTTTGCAGGAGAGGCCAGAGCGGCAGGCCGCAAGATGGCGTCCAATGAAAAAAGGTCTGAGGCAGAGGAGGGGATCCCCAGGCGCTGTCACACTGCTGCAAAGAACCTCCGAGATCACCGATGGCAACCCGATCTGAGAGTAAGGGTGAAGGCTCCACATATCCTCCAATCCGTGTTAGAGGAAAGTGCCTTACTCTGGGCGCTCAGCAGGCCCCAAAATGGCGGCGGGTGCACTAGGCCTGAGGCCGGCCGCAGGCTAGGAGCCAAAGGATGCAACAAATCTGGCCAATTCACCGTGGAAGCAGCAGTGGAAGGAGGATAGTCACTGTTGAGGGGAGGATGGAGCTTGGGGAATTGAAATCTGGCTAGGATGGCTTTGGATGTGAGTGCTCTGAACGGAGCTCAGCTTCCACACATCCTCCCTGTAGGGCCACCTGTCATAGGTGGCTCTATGTCAAGACTGCCCTTTGTGTACAGCATGTCACCGCATATTCATATGGTACAGTCATGTGCACCAAAGCACTCCCCTTTTCCTCCTGTTTGTATTAGCAAGTCCTAGGCCTAAATATCACTGTATCCCTATGCAAAGATATAAACCATTGATTCCTTAAAAGATAAGGCTACCAACTTAGACACTGGTCTCTCAGAGGTAATGATGGTGACAAAAAGTTATTTTATTGTTATCTGCCCTTACTGCATCCCTGTGCTCTTCTGACAATGTGGGGAAGGGTATTGATAGTATACTGACATTTTAAATGAATGATACACAACACAGTCAATGCAGTTGTAAAGTAATCAATGAAGAGATTTAACTTATGAAACCAACAAATAAAAAAATATGTATCCAGTACTGATTTGAAGAAAGCATTTGTACAGTGTATCAATAACAATTTAAAATGAGGACTATTTAATGGTAGCCAGTCATAAAAACAATTAAAGGACTGAGAAATCAGCTGAGTTGGAAACAGCTACAAAACAGCAACATGGAACAGTCAGATGAATACAATGAAACTGTGTATAGTTCATTGAGATGGACAAGGAATACCACCTGTATTGGGATAAAATAGAGTTTCTGAAGCACAGAGAGAACCAGATTTTCTCAAAAGAATGGATAATGCGGCCTCTGTGTTAGGCACAGAGTCTAAGCACACACAGCGCTATCTGAACAAACAAATAAATACATTAATTCAAAACTGTGAAAAACATAAATGTATAAACACTCTACCACTCCAAAATTTGATCAATGAATGTTATTAAATAAACTCAAAGTGCATATGAAAGTCCACACTTCCAGTGCACAGTGCAATGTGCTAGTATTCACCCCATGTGGGTATAAATGTGCTGGATAACGATACTTTAAATCTGTGTGTGGTGTTCACTCCTAAGTGATCCCCCTGATTTCTTCCACATCCACCAGAGTGACTGGACCCCCTTGCATGATCAAGTGACTCAACAGTGCACCTGTATCTCCCAGGTATGGATGGTCTATTAGATCAAATGTCCATCTATGTTGTCCCTAGGATGACTCCAATGTGCCCAGAGAATAGTCTGAAGTAAGTATACAATCTCAGAGAGACCACAGGGCAAAGCTTTCCATTGTGAAATACAGTTTATTCTTTAAAAAAAACAAAGAAAATGCACTTACAGTAATAGTAATACACATCACCCCAGACAGGGGTTTCCGGTAACGCCACTTCCAGTATTTGGAGTGCACACTGTGGTGCTTCCTGTTTACATGCAATCTTTATTATTATTACTTTAAGTGCATTTTCTCTGTTTTTTTTCAAGAACAATCTATATTTATACTATACTTTAACCACTTCAGCCCCGGAAGATTTGGCTGTTTAATGACCAGTCCATTTTTTGCGATACGGGACTGCGCCGCTTTAACTGACAATTGCACGTGTGACACTGTACCCAAATAATATTGATTTCCTTTTTCCCACAAATAGAGCTTTCTTTTAGTGGTATTTGATCACATCTGGGGTTTTTATTTTTTTCGCTATTAACAAAAGAGGAGCGACAATTTAAATAAAAAACACAGTATCTTTTACCTTTTGCTATAATAAATATCCCCAATTTAAAAAAAAAAACATTTTTTCCTCAGTTTAGGCCGATATGTATTCTTCTGCATATTTTTGGTTAAAAAAAAATCTCAATAAGCGTATATTTATTGGTTTACGCACAAGTTATAGCGTCTACAAAATAGGGGATAGATTTATGGCATTTTTTATTATTATATATTTTTTACTAGTAATGGCGGCAATTAGCAAATTTTTTATTGGGACTGCAATATTGTGGCAGACAAATCAGACACTTTTGATACATTTTTGGAACCAGTGACAGTTATACAGCAATCAGTGCTATAAAAATGCACTGATTACCGTATAAATGACACTAGCAGGGAAGGAGCTAACACTAGGGGGCGATCAATGGGTTAACTGTGTTCCCTAGGTGTGTTCTAACTGTAGGGGGGGTGGGACTGACTAGGGAAGGAGAGAGATCGGGTTCATACTTAGTATGAACACACGATCTGTCTCCTCTCCCCTGGGAGAACCGGAATTTGTTGTGTTTACAAACACACATCCCCGTTCTCGTTCTGTAACAAGCAATCGTCTTAAAGAGCCGACGTACAGCTACGACGGCTTGCACAAGGGAGCCATCCTGCTGCAGTATAACTGCAGCGACTGGTCATGAAGCTGTTAAAGCATTCCCGTTTTCTCTCTGAGCTTGTATAGGAAGCTCAGACTGCTCTCTGGGCACATTGGAGTCATCCTAGGGACAACACAGAATGACATTGGATTCAAAAGACCATCTATCCCTGGGAGATACAAGCAAACACCACACATGGATATGAAGTATTGTTATCCAGCACATTTCTAGGCACATGGAGTGAATAACAGCAGGTTACACTGAGCACTGAAAGTGTGGACTTTTATATGAACTTTGAGTTTATTTAATAACATTTAATTATCTATTTTTGGAGTGGCAGAGAAACATTTTGTGTTTTTTATGGTTTTGAATTAATTTATTTATTTGGTTGGATAGCGCTGTTCCTGTTAGAGGTGTATTGTGCAATCTTCAAATTGCTTTTTGCAGCAGCTGTCCAAAATATTATATATGGAATAAGCCTTTTCATGTGGCACAGGAATTTGGATTCATTACATTATTTTTGTATGTTTTTTGTTTTTGTTTGCTGAGTTTAATGAGTGTTTGTGAAAGTTTTATAAATAGTTATATCATTTTGCATCATGTTCTTCTATGGACTTTTCATTTAACTTCTAATAAAAAGCTTCTAAGTTCAAAAATATAAATACAATTGAAAATATCATACAGGAAACAGTAGTGTACATTTTTTTTGTTTTTTGTTTTTTGCTTTTAACTAATGGCAACAAAATATTGGACTGCCAGAAACCTTGTCACTTCCCTGACTAAGGCCCTTCTCCCCCGATTGCTCAGTTTGGCCAGACGGCCTGCTCTAGGAAGAGTCCTGGTGATGTCAAACATCTTCCATTTATGGGTGATGGAGGCCACTGTGCTCATTAGGACTTTCAATGTTGCAGAAATTTTTCTGTACCCTTCCCCAGATCTGTGCCTCAATACAATCCCATCTCAGAGGTCTACAGACAATTCCTTGGACTTCATGGCTTGGTTTGTGCTCTGACATGCACTGGTAACTGTGGGACCTTATATAGACATGTGTGTGCCTTTCCAAGTCATGTCCAATTAACTGAAGTTATAGAAACATCTCAAGGATGATCAGTGGAAACAGGATGCACCTGAGCTCAATTTTGAGTGTCATAGCAAAGGCTGTGAATACTTATGTACATGTGATTTTAATAAATTTGAAAAAGATTTCAAACAAATTTCGTTTACAATTTTTAGGAAAATAATGAATTTAATCCATTTTGGAATAAGGCTGTAACATAAAATTTGGGAAAAGTGACGTGCTGTGAATACTTTCTGGATGCACTCTATATATCCCTACCATGAGCAACCCCAGTAGAGAGCCTAGCCCCCAAGGGAACCTTACAATTACATCTCATCATCATGTTATATTATTTTTAGAATTGAAAAACAGATGAAGCTAGAGCGAAATTTTAAACAAATAGAGATGAACCAAAAACCCTCTTGTTCAGTTTGCACCAGAACTCCCAAACAGAGAAAAAGTTCTGACCTGAACGACAAAGCCCATTAAAGACTGTGGGAGCCGAACTTGAAAAATCAAAAGTCCCCATTTTGAAGGATTTTTTGCAAGTAATAAAAATGGGGTATGGGGGTTTGGGTACTGCCCTGGGGGACAATGCAATGCAACAATGTTTTTTTTTTAAAGACAGTTTTTACAGGAGCAGTGGTTTTAATGATGCTTAAAGTGTAACAATAAAAATGAAAAATTCCTTTACTTTTAGTGTCTGGGATCCCCTTAGCCTGGCTATAAAGTAGCTCATCTATAGCAAACTCACATTTTAATGGTTCTTCCAGCGCACCAAACTATACAAAGCATTAAGTAGAAAAAAACCTCTTCCAGGTAGCTTTAAATCCTATGTGTGCCAGTAGTCTGCTCAAACAAGCATGAAACCATCCTCTCATAGTCTCCACTATCCAATAAGATCCCCCTGAGGAAGACATATAATTAGCCCTGTGTCGTCACATGTAGGGGAGGGACCAGGATGGTGGAGGAGACAGTTTCATGCTTGCTTGAGCAGACTACTGGCACACATAGGATTTGAAGCTACCTGGAAGAGGTTTTTTATTTATGCTTTGTATAGTATAGCGCTGGAAGCACCATTAAAATGTGAGTACCCTGATGTTCTTTTTTTAATTAAACTTACAAACAAACAATAATACACTATCCAGCATTTTTCTTATTTTAACATTGAGGATATCCTCTGTGGATGTAACCGTGGGATCCTGCTTAAAACTCAGAGCCCAGGAGTGGTTCAACAGCTAATGTGGACCAAACTTAGTTGTGCAGTCATACTGCTTGAGGTGAGCACAGTCACACCGGGGGGGGGGGGGGGGGGCACATGTGCAAAGTCACCTTCTTATTGAACAGGATTTTTCTTCATAAGAGTCACTTTATGGAGTATTATTGCATGTATGCACTTTAATATCCGAGGATTTGAAGATTACATTTTTATTTTATTTTTATTTTATTTATTTAATGAAAGGATTTTTTTTTCACTGTGAACTTGCTTGATTTTTACTGTGAACTTGCTTGATTTACAAATTTTCGTTGCACCATACTGTATTTTATTTTCAATTCTTTTTTTGTATACTTAGTATTGATGTTATTGTAACAGTACTTTTTTATCATTAAGGCTATTATTGCGCAGCGCTGCATTCTCTTTACTATTTTTATACAGGTTTTTTCACACATTATGGGATTGTGATTGATGCATGCAGCTGTCTATAGGCACTTGAATCACCTTCACATGGATTGTTTTAATCATATCTGAAGCCAATCATAGCTTAGGGCTTGTTTAGGGTAGCTTGCAGGATTTTTTTCATTATTTATATTGTCTACCTATTTTTAAAACGTTAGAATCATTTTTTTTTGCTAGAAAATTACTTAGAACCCCCAAATATTATATATAGAGAATAAATTGGTACCCAACATGTCAAGCTTAAAAGTTACGCCCGCTCGTGGAATGATGACAGACCTTTACCCTTAACCTCCCTGGCGGTTTTCCTGAGTGTGGCTTGGGGTTAAATTTCAGCACCATTAGTGGTAACCCCCGAGCCACACTCGGGATTGCATTGCAGGATCCTGGTGTGGTATACTTACCTTGTCACCAGGATCCTGCAATGTCCCCCCACTGTGTCCGTGGGCTGTGTCCTCCGGCCGATGCCTCTGTGTGCTGTCCCGATGCCTCTGTGTGCGGGCTCTGTTCCCTGCGAGCGTCGCGACGCACAGGGGTGGAGCCTGGTGGCAAATTCAAAAAAGTGAAAAATCATAATACATACAGTACACTGTAATCTTACAGATTACATTACTGTATGACATTATTTCACATCCCTTTTTTCCCCAGTGCTTTGTCCAATGCCCTGCATGCAGTTTTATATTTTATATATATATTGTTCTTTCTGCCTGGAAACTTGAGATTGTCCATAGCAACCAAAAAGTGTCCCCTTACGTCAAAAGTGGTTTTGGACCAGCTAGAAAACAGAGATAGTAAATTAGAACACTAGCAGAATTGAGCGATAGTGAATCGTGGGGAAATTAATTTCATTATTATTATATTATAATTTTTTATAATTATTTATATTTATTTATATTTTAATTTATGATTTTGTGTTTCAAACTTCATCATACCCGGGATATCTACTAGACTCTTGGTGGACAGATTTAAGTGTGTTATTGCTAAGAATTACAGGCCTACAATATAAAACGCCAAATTTCTATGCAAAATAACTGTACCGCTTTGAGACGCTTTGAGACGCAAAAATCGGACATAATCATACCGCCAGGGAGGCTACAAATTTCCATATGCAACGTTTAAAAAATTCCACAGGTTGCATGTTTTGACTTAAAGAGGAGGTCTAGGGCGAGAATTATTGTTCTTGCTCTAACGATCGTGGTGATACCTCACATGTGTGGTTAGAACACCGTTTTCATATGCGGGCGCTACTCATGTATGCATTAGCTTCTGCACGCGAGCTCGGCGGGGCGTGTTAAAAAAATGTTTTCTTATTTATTTTGCCTTCTATTTTTTATTTTTAAACTGTTCTTTTAAAAAAAAAGTCACTTTTTTTCCTATTATGAGGAATGTAAACATCTCTTGTAATAGAAAAAAAGCATGACAGGACTTCTTAATTATGAGATCTGGGGTCAAAAAGACCTCAGATCTCATATTTACACTAAAATGCATTAAAAAAATAAAAAAATTAAATGTCATTTGAAAAAAAAGTCTCTTTAAGAGCTATAGTTGGAAGTGCCATTTTGACTTCGCTTCCAGACTTCATTGGTATGGAGACGGGTAAGGGACATCTTCCCCTCACTCATCTCCATACCTAACAGGAGAGCAGAAGTGATAGCCTCCACCGCTGCTAGTAGCTCCGGTAAGTGGCGAAGGGCACCGGAGAGGGGGGCCTCTCCCGCCGTCGATAAAAGGGATCTTGCGGCGAATCCATCGCAGAGACCACTTTTATCTAAAAAGCGGACTGCCCGCTGAAGAAAAAGATACCAGGATTATGGTAGCTAGCTGCTGCCATAACAACGATATCCCTCTTCAAACAGCTGAGGTATAACGACGGCGGGCGGTCTGTAAGTGGTTAAATTGCCGGCAATACAATACCATTGCTGGCAAGAGAAAAATGTTATAAGAAAACCTCTGGGTCTGGTATGTATTTTAAGGGGAACTCCACACCTAAATTTGAAAAAAGAACAGTGTGGGGTCCCTTATCCAAGCACGCAGCCTGGCAGGCCAGGAAAGGGGGGACAAGCGAGCGCCCCTCTTCCCTAATCATACCAGGCTACATGCCCTCAACATGGGGGGTGGGGGCTTTGGGCCAGGGGGGCATGGCCAGGCCAGGCATTCGGCAGTTTGCCTTTGTTGATGGTGGAGAGTTTTTATTTATTTTATCTTGGTGGTGCCGGTGGCTGGTGGCAGTTTGATTGATGATGAAACTACATCAGGAACACTGTTTTTTAAAAACAAAATTTAATTGCTGCCAATGTTTTTCTTTTATTTAGCTGTCAGCAGAGAAGCCCATTGACAGCTGATGAATCTTTGTTTGTTAAGGACGCCGCGGCCGGCTTCCCGGCCCGCTCCTTAACAATCTGCTATTCACTGCACCCTGATTGGGAAAAGCTGTGCCCAATCAGGTCCCAGAATGCACTGTGCAGTGCACATTGCATTGCAGGGTGTTTGGCGGGGCGAACACCTGCTGAACATCCTGCAAATTCTGGTGTTCGCCAAATGGGTGAACAGGCGATGTTCAGACGAACTTCTTCTCTGCCCAAACTGTTCATCCAGCTCTCTTTTGGTGACCAAGAAGACATGAATCCTATGGAAGAAAGGTCTCTGTTTTACCAATGTAAAACGCGCCACAGTCACATTTTATGTAGCATACTATACATGTTGTTTGACAATCAGAAAAAAATCTTGGGTCATAAGTGCAGTCATTTGGTAATGTTATCTGTTGTGCCTTTATTATAATTCTGCAAAAATTACATTTGCGTAAACGCAGTGCATGTGGTGATTTTGGCCTAAGTTTTCATTTTAACAGAATGGTTACTTTGGATCAATTGCTCTTTTGAGGACTGAGACCTCCTATAAGTAATTTCTGGATGCGTGTTAACATACTTGGACACCACATCCTCTGCCAAAAAGAGGTACCAGTATCTTTCCATGATCTGACAAACCTGCCTGTCAGGAAGATCCTGCTAGTAACATTCAATCCGGACCCATTGGTGCGCTATTTCGGGTGCCTATTTGAATGCGCACAGGAATGCGCATGCATCCAGGAATGCGCATGCGTCCGTTAGCGCCTGGCGGGTTATTTAAACCTGAATGACACAGGTAAACATTGCTGTTTGCTCTGCAGCTTTTCGTGTGTTCCCTGATAACCTGAAACCTGTTCCTATCTCGACCCAGCTTGTCTGAAGACTATTCCTGCTATCCGTCTGCACCGGACCCCCGACCTGTCTGATGATTCTTCTGCCTGCTTGTTCTTGTTCTTCTGCTGCCGGCCTGATAACCAACCCGGCTTGCCTGACCTTCCAAGACTCTCCTCCAGTCTGTTAAACCTACCTGCTGAAGCCATCCAGCTCCAGCCCCAGTCGGCTGCTCCTGTTTGCTGAGCCATCCAGTTTGCTGTCTGCTGAGCCATCCAGTCTGCCATCTGCTGAGCCATCCAGTCTGCTGCACCTGTCTGCTGAGCCTTCCAGCTCCAGTCTGCTGCATCTCTCTGCTGAGCCATCCAGTCTGATGTACCTACCTGCTGTGCCTGTTACCTTGGTCCATCTGCTGTTGGTTCCGGTCTGCTGATCTCCTGAAGCGCTGGCCTGGTCTCCTACTGTTGATCCTGCCAGACACTCATACCACTCCTCACTGATGAGTTCCTGTCTTCACTACTAGGGGTCGAGAGTCGGATGCGTAAGAGAGGCCATCCTCTGCAATTCGGGCTCATCTATTAGGTAAAGAACACTGCCTTTGCCCAGAGTAACGGGTGATTAATCTCACATTTTGTTCATTAGACTTTTAGTCTTTTACTGTGGATCAAAGTGTCTCTATTCTGATCTTTTACAATTCCTTTTTACACAAAGTTAATGGCTATAATAGTCTAGGGAATACTAGATACCAGGGGTGGCGGGTGGGAACTAGTAGCGTGCAGGATGGTATTCCATGAAAAGGGTTTCCTATATAGGGTAGAACTTACACTCCCATCTAAATGAACAAAGATTTGAATGTCCAGGAAGTTAATTGATTGTTGGTGACAGGTCATCGTAAACTTCAAATTGAAGCTATTACATCTGAGAGTCTAAAAAAATGCAAATAATTAATTCTCAGAACCTGTCCAAATTATGAACACATCGTCAATAAATCTATGTCAAATCAAAAACTTACTCAGGCTATCCTGGAAATCTTCTCTAAAAAAACAAATCAAGCTCCCACCCCCCCCCCAGGTACAGGTTTGCTTACGATGGGGCACAATGATTCCTTATCACAACGCCCTGCACCTGGAAGTAGTGGGAGTGCTCAAACATGAAAATATTGTTGAAGAAAACAAATCGGAGCAGATCAAGGATGAACTCATTATAGGGGCCAACCCGAATGCCTCTCTCAGAAATGAAGCCCTCTACAACCTGAACCCCTAAAACATGGGGAATCAAATTGTAGAGGGCCTCAACATCTACAGCCAGCAGCCAGGCTCTTTCAGGAACAGAAATTCTATTCGGAGCTCTGAGTAGGTCCATTGTATCTTGAATATAGG
Organism: Lithobates clamitans; assembly: GCA_037952925.1. Lineage (NCBI taxonomy): Eukaryota > Metazoa > Chordata > Amphibia > Anura > Ranidae > Lithobates > Lithobates clamitans. The sequence continues at coordinate 1,453,175 of JBBGZY010000660.1, read as the reverse complement.
AAGTGAAGGCCCTTACATGAGGGTGCAGATAATCGTCTACCAGCTGACTGGCTTGTTCAGTTAAACAATCGTTTCCAGAGACTATGGGCCATGTTTTTGTGAATTTTGGGTAAGACATATAGTGTAGTGGTCCTGGAGGATTTACAATTTAGCTACACTTATTTTTTTCTTATCTATAATGCCATCCTGAAAGGCTTTGGCAATAAGATTTCTATAATTAGACATCACCTGATCCACATAAATCCCAGATATGTCCCAATACCATTGACTATTGTTAATGGCTTGGCTTACTGATATCCCTGTGGAATATCCTATTGGTGCAGGACCTATGTTTTTTTGTGATTTGCTATTTATCAAACATTTCTGAGCACCCCGGATGAGGGAGCCTCCCAAGCGATTCAGCTGTATCCATGCACATCTGACCTGTAAAAGTGGTATATTACTAATGTACCTTTATTGTATTCAAATATATGTCTAGATGCATTGTTTATGTTTTTTATTAATTTTCTTTTTTTTGTTTTTTTATCTGTAGTGACGTTTCATGCAGTATTCCAATAGTCTCCTGAGGAAGCCAGTGATCGGTGAAACATGTTGAGCTGAAGTTACTGCATATGTATTATAGCCACATGGATATTCTATGATGCTTTTTATGAAATTGCTGTTTTTAAATATACATTTATTGCAATAAAATGTTGGATATTTGTAACATATTGCATTGGCACCTTGAAAATCCTGTTTTCTTTCTATATATTCCTTAAATAGAACAGGACCTAGTACAGAATTTTGTGGTACACCACTAGTGAAGTACTCCATTGTTCCAAGTGAACCCTATTTATTACCACACTCCTTTAGCCAACTGCATATCCACTGAATCACCCAATGGTTAAGTGCTAACTTGCACAACTTTTGTATTGGATTATTATGGAAATGCATTGCTGAAATCAAGATATGCTGTGTCCACAGCACCACCCTGGTTCAAAACATTTTTTAATATAGTAAGAAAATTCAATCAGATTAGTCTGAAATTATCTGCCCTCAGTAAAACCATGCTGCTTTGCTTTGGGTCCAGCAAGTTGTGTATTTTTAGGTGATCAATGATCCTTCTTTTCAGGAGTGGTTCCATTAACTTGACTACAACTGATGTTAAACTTACTGACCGGTAGTTGCTGCCCTTCTTGTGGATGGGTATAATATTAGCTGTCCGCCAGTCATGGGGAACTTTTCCTGTTAGAAGCGATGAATTAAAAAGATCTGTTAATGGTCCAACAACTTTACCTTCTTAGTAAGCAGGGAGAAGGAACAAATACATTTTTAGTAAAAAGCAGCATATAATACACACTCTTGTTAGGCACACACATAAAGTGGATGTAAACCCTCACATATACCAGTGAAGTAAACAGCCTCAGATGATACACAGAGATTAAACCAATCCTCCTGCATAAGTTTTCATGTATATCTGCTGTCTTCAGCTTTATATACTGTTTAGAAAGTATACGTCCCATTATTATTTTCTCCTACTGATTCACCTGTGGGATTCTTGCCTTACACTGTGAGACAGATGATTGGAGGAAAGGCACACACCCCTCCAAATAGGCAGAGACGTGCAGAGCTGTGCTGTGAATAGACCAGCTCTCTGCTAATCTATTTATAGCACCCACCCTGACACATTACAAGCTGCTTTTATCTCAGTTGATGGAGAACTTGTCAGAAGTCATCATGATGATAACAGAAGAATGCAGCAGAAGACAGCTATGGGACACAGTGCTTTGAAGAGAGATAAGAAAACACTACAGATATATGTGCCCAGCTCAAACTTCATTAATCGGGTTTACATCCACTTTAACCCCTTAATTACCCTGAGATGTTAACCTCTTCCCAGCCAATATTAGTACAGTGACCGTGTATAGCATATCACAATATTAGTGTCACTGGTGATGTCAGTGTCAGTTAGTTAGTTCCCACCCATCGTCAATTAGTGTCATATTACCCGCTGTACTATCTCAGTACCAATATAAGTCGCTGATCATAGCTATTGCAAGTATGAAAAAATAATAATAAAAATTACACTATATATACAGTGGATATTAAAAGTCTACACACCCCTGGTAAAATGTCAGTTTTTTGTGATGTAAAAAATGAGACAACGATACAGTATCTCTCAAAATTGAGTACACCCCTCACATTTTTGTTAATATTTTATTATATCTTTTCATGTGACAGCACTGAAGAAATGACACTTTGCTACAATGTAAAGTAATTAGTGTACAGATTGTATAAAAATGTAAATTTGCTGTCCCCTCAAAATAACTCAACACGTAGTCATTAATGTCTAAACCACTGGCAACAAAAGTGAGTAAACCCCTGAGTGAAAATGTCCAAATTGGTCCCAAAGTGTGGCCACCATTATTTTCCAGCACTGCCTTAATCCTCTTGGCCATGGAGTTCACCAGAGCTTCATAGGTTGCCTCTAGAGTCCTCTTCCACTCCTCCATGACAACATCACGGAGCTGGTGGATGTTAGAGACCGTGTGCTCCTCCACCTTTCATTTGAGGGTGTCCCACAGATGCTCAATATGGTTTAGGTCTGGAGACATGCTTGGCCAGTCCATCACCTTTCTCCTCAGCTTCTTTAGCAAGGCAGTGGTCATCTTGGAGGTGTGTTCGGGGTCATTATCATGTTGGAATACTGCCCTGTGGCCCAGTCTCTGAAGGGAGGGGATCATGCTCTGCTTTAGTATGACAGTACATGTTGGCATTCATGGTTCCCTCAATGACCTGTAGCTCCCCAGTGTCGGCAGCACTCGTGCAGCCCCAGACCATGAGACTCCCATCACCATGCTTGACTGTAGGCAAGACACACTTGTCTTTGTACTCCTCACCTGGTTGCCACCACACATGCTTGACACCATCTGAACCAAATAAGTTTATCTTGGTCTCATCAGACCACAGAACATGGTTCCAGTAATCCATGTCCTTAGTCTGCTTGTCTTCAGCAAACTGTTTGCGGGCCTACTTGTGTATCATCTTTAGAAGAGGCCGCCTTCTGGGATGACAGCCATGCAGACCAATTTGATGTAGTGTGTGGCGTATGGTCTGAGCACTGACAGGCTGACCCCCCCACCCCTTCAAACTCTGCAGCAATGCTCCCAGCTTTCATACGTCTATTTCCCAAAGATAACCTCTGGATATGACGCTGGGCATGTGCACTCAACTTCTTTGGTCGACCATGGTCAGGTCTGTTCTGAGTGGAACCTGTCCTGTTAAACCACTGTATAGACTTGGCCACCATGCTGCAGCTCAGTTTCAGGGTCATTCCAATCCTTTTATAGCCTAGGCCATCTTTATGAAGAGCAACACATGTTTTTTTTTCAGATACTCAGAGAGTTCTTTGCCATGAGGTGCCATGTTGAACTGCCAAGTGACCAGTATGAGAGAGTGAGAGTGATAACAACAAATTTAACACACCTGTTTCCCATTCACACCTGAGACATTGTAACACTAAGAAGTCACATGACACCTGGGAGGAAAAATGGCTAATTGGGCCGAATTTGGACATTTTCACTTAGAAGTGTACTCAGTTTTGTTGCCAGCGGTTTAGACATTAATGGCCGTATGTTATTTTGAGGGGACAGAAAATTTACACTGTTATACAAGCTGTACACTCACTACTTTACATTGTAGCAAAGTGTAATTTCTTCAGTGTTGTCACATGAAAAAATATAATAAAATATTTACAAAAATGTGAGGGTGTGAGGAGTGTACTCACTTTTGTGAGATACTGTTTATAATTTCAGAACTTTTTCCACCTTAATGTGTCCTATAAACTGTGCAACCCAACTGAAAAACAAACTGAGACCTTGTGGGGGGGGGGGGTAAAAAACTATAAATAACGTAATTTTATAACTGGGGATATAGCTGTGTTCAGAATTAAGCAATCACATTCAATCACATTCACATGTTAGATAGGAGTCAGTACACACCATCCATCTTTTAAAGGCCTCTGATTAACCCCAAATAAAGTTCAGCTGTTCTAGTAGGTATTTCCTGAAATTTTCTTAGTCGCATCCTACAGCAAAAGCCATGGTCTGCAGAAAGCTTCCAAAGCATTGGAGGGATTTCATTGTTAAAAGGTATCAAACAGGTGAAGGGTACAAAAGCATTTCCAAGTCATTAGATATATCATGGAACACATCATCAAGTGAAGAAAATATGGCACAACAGTGACACTACCAAGAACTGGACATCCCTCAAAAATTGATGAAAAGACAAGAAAAAAACTGGTCAGGGAGGCTGCCAAGAGCCCTACAGCAACATTAAAGGAGCTGCAGGGCTATGGGGTAGAGTGGCAAGACAGAAGCCTTTTCCTACGAAGAAAAACATCCAAGCCTGGCTAAATTTTGCAAAAACACATCTAAAGTCTCCCAAAAGCATGTGGCAAGATGTATTATGGTCTGATGAAACCAAGGTTGAACTTTTTCGCCATAATTCCAACAGATATGTTTGTTGCAAAAACAGCACATCACCAAAAGAACACCATACCCACAGTGAAGCATGATGGTGGCAGCATCATGCTTTGGGGCTGTTTTTCTTCAGCTGGAACAGGGGCCTTAGTCAAGGTAGAGGGGATTATGACCAGTTCCAAATACCAGTCAATATAGGCACAAAACCTTCAGGCTTCTGCTAGAAAGCTAAACATGAAGAGGAACTTCATCTTTCAGCATGACAATGACCCAAAGCACACATCCAAATCAACCAAGGAATGGCTTTACCAGAAGAAAATCCAAGTTTTGGAATGGTCCAGCCAGAGCCCAGACCTTAATCCCATTGAAAGTCTGTGGGGTGATATGAGGAGGGCTGTGCACAGGAGGTGCCCTCGCAATCTGACAGATTTGGAGTGTTTTTGCAAAGAAGAGTAGGCAAGATGTGCCATGCTCATACCCAAAAAGACTGAGTGCTGTAATAAAATCAAGAGGTGCTTCAACAAGGTATTAGCTTAAGGGTGTGCACACTTATGCAACCATATTATTTTTTATTTTTTCTTCCCTCCACCTAAAATATTTCAGTTTGTTGTTCAAGTGAGTTGTACAGTTTATAGGTCACATTAAAGGTGGAAAAGTTCTGAAATTATTTCTCTTTGTCTCATTTTTTTACATCACAGAAATCTGACATTTTAACAATGGTATGTAGACTTTTTATATCCACTGTATATATATATATATATATATATATATATATATATATATATATATATATATATATATATATATATATATATATATATATATATATATCCATAGTTTTCAGATGCTGTAACTTTCACACAAACCACTCAATATACACTTATTGGAATTTTATTTTACCAAAGACATGTAGCAGAATAATTGTTGGCCTTAATCTTATGAAGAAATGAGATTTTATTTATTATTTTTATTGGATGTGTTTTATAGCAGAAAGTAAAAAATATTGTTTTTTTTTCCACATTTTCATTTTTTTCTATTATTTATATAATAAAAAATACAGTGGTAATAAAATACCACCAAAAGAAATCTCCATTTGTGTGAAAAAAATTGTATAACTTTAATTTGCCTACAGCGTTGCATGACCACGCAATTACCAGTTAAATTAGCACAGTGCTAAATAGCAAAAAATGGTTAGCTCAAGTGATTAATTTGTGTTCATGGCTGCATACATGGACAACATCTCCATTTTCTTCTCCACTTTAGAGGATCATTGAAACATAGTTACATAGTTACATAGTCAGGCTGAAAAAAGACACAAGTCCATCAAGTTCAATGAAAAAAAATACAATCTCATATACACAAACCTACACCCACAGTTGATCCAGAGGAAGGAAAAAAACCCAAGCAAAGCATGCTCCAATTTGCTACAGCAGGGAAAAAAATTCCTTCCTGATCCCCCGAGAGGCAATTGGATTTTCCCTGGATCAACTTTACCTATAAATGTTAGTACCCAGTTATATTGTGTACATTTAGGAAAGAATCCAGGCCTTTTTTGGAGCAATCGACTGAGCTTTAGGAAATACTGAGCTATCTAGATGTTAGCATGAGTGCCTTATTACAATGACACAAAATAAATAAAATGTTTGCATGCAAAAGAATATTTTTACCATAAAGCGTACAAAACATCAAAACTTCATAAACCTTATAATTCAAATATGTACTAGAATATATAAAGTGCCTTACACACAAAAACTCCGATGAGAGCTTTTTGTCGGAAAATGCGACTGTGTGTATGCTCCATCAGTCTTTTGCTGGCGGAATTCCAGCCAGCAAAAGATTGGGAGCATGTTCTCTATTTTTCAGTCGGGAAAAGTTCCTATCCGAAAATGCGTTCATCTGTATGCAATTCGGAAACACAAAAAAATCATGCATGCTCGGAAACAATTTCACGCATGCTCGGAAGCATTGAACTTAATTTTCTTGTCGTAGTTTTGTATGTCACCTCGTTTACCGTGTGTATGCAAGCTTGAGCAGAATTCCTTCGGAAAAACCAAGTTTTTTCTGATGGAAATTCCGATCGTGTGTACGCGGCATTAGTGTTAATAAATGAACAAATAAAGTGTTTTCGTGCAAATTCCAAAAATGTCATACAATATAGGATAAAAAACTTCATATATCAAATATAATTATCCATTTACATGCATAAATAATTTAAGTGATTAGGTGACAAAAAGTGCTACGTGCAAACAGATATCAAAATTTCATATGAATAATAACATCATTAAATAGTAAATTCCATTTCAAAATCCAAAATTATTGACAGCTTTTGCTGGTGATACAACCTGTGTTCTCATGTTCAGTCAGGTGCCCCCCCTTATTTGTGTACACTCACCTTAGAGTGTGTGACCTCACAATTAGGTTCAGTCAGAACAAGCTTTTGAACCACCCCTGGGTTCAGTGTCAGTGATGGAGTCCTGGGCTGCTCAGTATTGCTGCTTCCACACTCGCATAAAACATAAAAAAACTTTATAGTGTAATACCTATCAAGTAACTTTTGCGCAAACCAATCAATATACGCTTATTGCAATTTTTTTTACCAAAAATATGTAGAAGAATACATATCAGTCTAAACTGAGGAAAAACTTTGTTTTTTTTTTTAAAAATGTGGGATCACCTCCATAGAGGTGATCAAATACCACCAAAAGAAAGCTCTATTTGTGGGGGAAAAAAGGATGTCAATTTTGTTAGGGTACATCGTCGCACAACCGTGCAATTGTCCGGATAGAGAGGGTAAAAAAAGGGGAAGGGGTATGCCTATATATCAAGAATAATGTACAAGTGAATGTGAGAGATGACATCACTGAGGGAGCTAGAGAGGAGGTGGAATCCTTATGGGTAGAGCTCCAAAGGGATGAAGCTAAGGGGAAAATAATACTTGGAGTATGCTATAGGCCCCCTAACCTGAGGGAGGAAGTGGAGACGGATCTCCTATCACAAATTGGATTAGCAGCAAGGATGCGAAGTGTTATCATAATGGGGGATTTTAATTATCCAGACATAGACTGGGCGGAGGGAACCGCGCATTCATTTAAGGCTCGCCAGTTCCTTAATGTCTTGCAGGACAATTTTATGGGTCAGATGGTAGATGCAGCAACTAGAATTAAAATATTACTGGATATACTGATTACCAACAATACAGACCTGATCACGGATGTGGAAATACGGGGCAATTTAGGTAACAGCGATCACAGGTCAATTAGCTTCAGTATAAATCACATAAACAGGAAACATAAAGGGAACACAAAGACACTGAATTTCAAAAGAGACAACTTCCCTAAACTACAAACCTTGCTAAAAGGCATAAATTGGGATAAAATATTAGGAACAAAGAATACGGAGGAGAGATGGGTTTGCTTTAAGAGCGTATTAAATAAGGGCATTAGCCAATGTATCCCACTGGGTAATAAATTTAAAAGAGCGAACAAAAATCCTGGATGGCTTAACTCCAATGTAAAAATGCATATAAAAGCAAAGGAGAAGACCTTCAAAAAATACAAAGTTGAGGGATCATCCTCAGCATTCAGACTTTATAAAGAATGCAACAAAAAATGTAAGAGTGCAATTAGGACGGCTAAGATAGAACATGAAAGACACATAGCGGAGGAGAGCAAAAAAAATCCCAAGAAATTCTGTATGTAAACAGTAAAAAAGGAAGGACAGACCATATTGGCCCCATAAAGAATGAGGAAGGACATCTGGTTACAAAGGATGGGGAGATGGCGAAGGTATTGAATTTATTCTTCTCCTCAGTCTTCACTAGGGATGAGCCGAACACCCCCCTGTTCGGTTCGCACCAGAACATGCGAACAGGAAAAAAATTCGTTCGAACACGCGAACGCCGTTAAAGTCTATGGGACACGAACATGAATAATCAAAAGTGCTAATTTTAAAGGCTAATATGCAAGTTATTGTCATAAAAAGTGTTTGGGGACCTGGGTCCTGCCCCAGGGGACATGAATCAATGCAAAAAAAAGTTTTAAAAACGGCCGTTTTTTCAAGAGCAGTGATTTTAATAATGCTTAAAGTCAAACAATAAAAGTGTAATATCCCTTTAAATTTCATACCTGGGGGGTGTCTATAGTATGCCTGTAAAGGGGCGCATGTTTCCCGTGTTTAGAACAGTCTGACAGCAAAGTGACATTTTGAAGGAAAAAACACATTTAAAACTACCGCGGCTATTGCCGACAATACACATAGAAGTTCATTGATAAAAACGGCATGGGAATTCCCCACAGGGGAACCCCGAACCAAAATAAAAAAAAAAAAAATGATGTGGGGGTCCCCCTAAATTCCATACAAGGCCCTTCAGGTCTGGTATGGATATTAAGGGGAACCCCAGCCAAAATTTAAAAAAAAAATTGACGTGGGGTTCCCCCTAAATTCCATACCAGACCCTTCAGGTCTGGTATGGATTTTAAGGGGAACCCCGCGCCAAAAAAAAAAAAAAAAACGGCGTGGGGTCCCCCTAAAAATCCATACCAGACCCTTATCCGAGCACGCAACCTGGCAGGCCGCAGGAAAAGAGGGGGGGACGAGAGTGCGGCCCCCCCCCCTCCTGAACCGTACCAGGCCACATGCCCTCAACATTGGGAGGGTGCTTTGGGGTAGCCCCCCAAAACACCTTGTCCCCATGTTGATGAGGACAAGGGCCTCATCCTCACAACCGTGGCCGGTGGTTGTGAGGGTCTGCGGGCGGGGGGCTTATCGGAATCTGGAAGCCCCCTTTAACAAGGGGACCCCCAGATCCCGGCCCCCCCTGTGTGAAATGGTAAGGGGGTACTTACCCCTACCATTTCACTAAAAAACTGTCAAAAATGTTAAAAATGACAAGAGACAGTTTTTGACAATTCCTTTATTTAAATGCTTCTTCTTTCTTCCTTCATCTTCTGGTTCTTCTGGTTCTTCTGGTTCTTCCTCCGGCGTTCTCGTCCAGCATCTTCTCCGCGGCGTCTTCTATCTTCTTCTCCTCGGGCCGCTCCGCACCCATGGCATGAGGGGGGAGGCTCCCGCTCTTCTCTTCATCTTCTTCTTCATCTTCTTCTTCTTCTTTTTCTTCTTCTTCTTCTTCCTTCTTCTCTTCTTCTCTTCTTCCTGTTTTCTCCGGGCCGCTCCGCAATCCATGCTGTGGCATGGAGGGAGGCTCCCGCTGTGTGACGGCGTCTCTTCGTCTGACGGTTCTTAAATAGCGGGGGGCGGGGCCACCCGGTGACCCCGCCCCCCTCTGACGCACGGTGACATGACGGGACTTCCCTGTGGCATTCCCCGTGACGTCACAGGGAAGTCCCTCAAGTCACCGTGCGTCAGAGGGGGGCGGGGTCACCGGATGGCCCCGCCCCCCGGTATTTAAGAACCGTCAGACGAAGAGACGCCGTCACACAGCGGGAGCCTCCCTCCATGCCACAGCATGGCTGCGGAGCGGCCCGGAGAAGACAGGAAGAAGAGAAGAAGGAAGAAGAAGATGAAGAAGAAGATGAAGAAGAGAAGAAGATGAAGAGAAGAGCGGGAGCCTCCCCCCTCATGCCATGGGTGCGGAGCGGCCCGAGGAGAAGAAGATAGAAGACGCCGCGGAGAAGATGCTGGACGAGAACGCCGGAGGAAGAACCAGAAGAGCCAGAAGAACCAGAAGAAGAAGAAGATGAAGGAAGAAAGAAGAAGCATTTAAATAAAGGAATTGTCAAAAACTGTCTCTTGTCATTTTTAACATTTTTGACAGTTTTTTAGTGAAATGGTAGGGGTAAGTACCCCCTTACCATTTCACACAGGGGGGGGGCCGGGATCTGGGGGTCCCCTTGTTAAAGGGGGCTTCCAGATTCCGATAAGCCCCCCGCCCGCAGACCCTCACAACCACCGGCCACGGTTGTGAGGATGAGGCCCTTGTCCTCATCAACATGGGACAAGGTGTTTTGGGGGGCTACCCCAAAGCACCCTCCCAATGTTGAGGGCATGTGGCCTGGTACGGTTCAGGAGGGGGGGGGGGCCGCACTCTCGTCCCCCCCTCTTTTCCTGCGGCCTGCCAGGTTGCGTGCTCGGATAAGGGTCTGGTATGGATTTTTAGGGGGACCCCACGCCGTTTTTTTTTTTTTTTTTGGCGCGGGGTTCCCCTTAAAATCCATACCAGACCTGAAGGGTCTGGTATGGAATTTAGGGGGAACCCCACGTCAATTTTTTTTTTAAATTTTGGCTGGGGTTCCCCTTAATATCCATACCAGACCTGAAGGGCCTTGTATGGAATTTAGGGGGACCCCCACATCATTTTTTTTTTTTTTATTTTGGTTCGGGGTTCCCCTGTGGGGAATTCCCATGCCGTTTTTATCAATGAACTTCTATGTGTATTGTCGGCAATGCAATAGCCGCGGGTAGTTTTAAATGAGTTTTTTCCTTCCAAATGTCATTTTGCTGTCAGACTGTTCTAAACACGGGAAACATGCGCCCCTTTACAGGCATACTATAGACACCCCCCAGGTACGAAATTTAAAGGGATATTACACTTTTATTGTTTGACTTTAAGCATTAATAAAATCACTGCTCCTGAAAAAACGTCCGTATTTAAAACTTTTTTTTGCATTGATCCATGTCCCCTGGGGCAGGACCCGGGTCCCCAAACACTTTTTATGACAATAACTTGCATATAAGCCTTTAAAATTAGCACTTTTGATTTCTCCCATAGACTTTTAAAGGGTGTTCCGCGGCATTCGAATTTGCCGCGAACACCCCAAATTGTTCGCTGTTCGGCGAACTTGCGAACAGCCAATGTTCGAGTAGAACATGAGTTCGACTCGAACTCGAAGCTCATCCCTAGTCTTCACGAGTGAATCGGGGGGCTTCAGTAACCAAAACTGCAGTGTTTATCCTCATGACACAACACAGGAAGCACCTCCATGGTTAACAGAGGACAGAATTAAAATTAGACTTGAGAAACTTAACATTAATAAATCACCGGGGCCAGATGGCTTGCATCCGAGGGTACTTAGGGAACTTAGTCAAGTGATTGCCAGACCGTTGTTCCTAATTTTTACAGTCTACTGACTGGAATGGTACCAGCTGATTAGAGAAAAGCCAATGTAGCACCAATATTTAAAAAGGGCCCAAAATACATCCCTGGGAATTACAGACCAGTTAGCCTAACATCAATAGTATGTAAACTCTTGGAGGGGATGATAAGGGACTATATACAAGATTTTAGTAATAAGAACGATATCATTAGCAGTAATCAGCATGGATTCATGAAGAATCTTTCTTGCCAAACCAATCTATTAACCTTCTATGGGGAGGTGAGTTGCCATCTAGATAAAGGAAGGCCCGTAGACGTGGTGTATCTGCATTTTGCAAAAGCATTTGACACAGTTCCCCATAAACGTTTACTGTACAAAATAAGGTCCGTTGGCATGGACCATAGGGTGAGTACATGGATTGAAAACTGGCTACAAGGGCGAGTTAAGAGGGTCGTGATAAATGGGGGGTACTCAGAATGGTCAGGGGTGGGTAGTGGGGTTCCCCAGGGTTCTGTGCTGGGACCAATCCTATTTAATTTGTTTATAAACGACCTGGAGGATAGGATAAACAGTTCAATCTCTGTATTTGCAGACGATACTAAGCTAAGCAGGGCAATAACTTCTCCGCAGGATGTGGAAACCTTGCAAAAAGACCTGAACAAATTAATGGGGTGGGCGACTACATGGCAAATGAGGTTCAATGTAGAAAAATGTAAAATAATGCATTTGGGTGGCAAAAATATGAATGCAATCTATACACTGGGGGGAGAACCTCTGGGGGAATCTAGGGTGGAAAAGGACCTGGGGGTCCTAGTAGATGATAGGCTCAGCAATGGCAAGCAATGCCAAGCTGCTGCTAATAAAGCGAACAGAATATTGGCATGCGTTAAAAGGGGGATCAACTCAAGAGATAAAACGATAATTCTCCCACTCTACAAGGCTCTGGTCCGGCCGCACCTGGAGTATGCTGTCCAGTTCTGGGCACCAGTCCTCAGGAAGGATGTACTGGAAATGGAGCGAGTACAAAGAAGGGCAACAAAGCTAATAAAGGGTCTGGAGGATCTTAGTTATGAGGAAAGGTTGCAAGCACTGAACTTATTCTCTCTGTAGAAGAGATGCTTGAGAGGGGATATGATTTCAATTTACAAATACTGTACTGGTGACCCCACAATAGGGATAAAACTTTTTTGCAGAAGAGAGTTTAATAGGACTCGTGGCCACTCATTACAATTAGAAGAAAAGAGGTTTAACCTTAAACTACGTAGAGGGTTCTTTACTGTAAGAGCAGCAAGGATGTGGAATTCCCTTCCACAGGCGGTGGTCTCAGCGGGGAGCATTGATAGCTTCAAGAAACTATTAGATAATCACCTGAATGACCGCAACATACAGGGATATACAATGTAATACTGATACATAATCACACACATAGGTTGGACTTGATGGACTTGTGTCTTTTTTCAACCTCACCTACTATGTAACTATGTAACTATGTCAGTTAAAACTATGCAGTGCCGTATCGCAAAAAATGGCCTGGTCATTGAGCAGCCAAATCTTCCGGGGCTGAAGTGGTTAAACTCTCTAATATCTTCCTGACTATAGAAGTTAAACTAACAGGTCTATAGTTACTTGGTAAAGACTTTGATCCCTTTTTAAATATAGGAACCACATTGGCCCTGCGCGAATCCAGTGGTACCATTCCAGTTATTAACGAGTCCCTAAAAATTAGAAACAATGGCCTTGAAATGACAGAGCTCAATTCTTTTAGGATCCGTGAGTGGACGCCATCTGGTCCAGGTGCTTTATCTACCTTTATTCTGTTTAAATATTTCTAGACCATATCCCTTTTAGCCATTGTGGATCATTTGGGGCTGAAGAAAATATTTATTAAATTTGCCTTCTTTTTGTCTCCAGTCACCCACTCTAGATTATTTTGTAAAGGGCTTACATGCTCAGACCTGACCTTTTTACTATTAATATATTTAAGGAATTTTTGTGGGTTAGTTCTACTATCTTTTGCCATCTGTCATTCATTTTAAATTTTTGCGTCCTTGATTTCCTTTTTACATATTCTGTTATATTCTTTGAAACATTTAAATGATGATAGCGTTCCTTTATTAAAATTTTTTATAAAAGCTCTTTTTTATTATTTATAGCCATTTTAACTTTGGCCGTGAGCCACATAGGTTTTATTTTTACCCTTTTAAACTTATTGCCCATGGGAATATACTTTGCAGTGAGTTTACATAAGTCACTTTGAAGAATTCCCATTTCTGTTCTGTGTCCATTGATGCCAATATTCCCTCCCAGTCTAAGTCCTGGAGAGCAGCCCTTATCCTTGGAAACTTTGCTCTCTTAAGCGCTTGCCGACCGCCGCACACAGATGTACGTCGGCACAATGGCACAGGCAGGCAAATGGGCGTACAGGTACGTCACTTTAAATTTGCCGCATTTTGGGCCCACAATTACGGTGTGGAGAGGTAGAACGGAGAAATGCATATGTAAACAAGGCATTTCCCCATTCTGCTAGTGACATGATAGAGATCACTGCTCCCTGTCGTCGGGAGCAGTGATCATTGTCATGTGAGTGGAAGCCCATCCCCCCCACAGCTAGAATCACTCACTAGGACACACTTAACCTCTTCATCGCCCCCTAGTGGTTAACCCCTTTCCTGCCAATGTCATTTACACAGTAATCAGTGCATTTTTATAGCACTGATCACTGTATAAATAACAATGGTCCCAAAATAGTGTCAATAGTGTCCGATGTGTCTGCCATAATGTCACAGTCACGATAAAAATCGCAGATCACCGCCATTACTATTAAAAAAAATAAAAATAATAAAATGCCGTAAATCTTTCCCCTATTTTGTAGATGCAATCACTTTTGTGCAAACCAATCAATATACGCTTATTGCGATTTTTTTACCAAAAATATGTAGAAGAATACATATCGGCCTAAACTGAGGAAAAATTTTGTTTTTTTATATATTTTTGGGGATATTTTTAATAGCAAAAAGCAAAAAATATTGTGTTTTTTTCAAAATTGTCATTTTTTTTGTTTATAGCGCAAAAAATAAAAACCGCAGAAATGATCAAATACCACCAAAAGAAAGCTCTGTTTGTGGGAAAAAAAGGACGTCAATTTTGTTTGGGTACAACATCGCACGACCGCGCAATTTTCAGTTAAAGCGACGCAGTGCCGAATCGCAAAAAGTGCTCTGGTCAGGAAGGGGGTAAAATCTTCCGGGGCTGAAGTGGTTAAAGTTAAGTGTATTTATCTTACCCGTATGTGTTTGTTGCTTACAGATAACATTGAATTAAATCATGTTATAGTCACTGCTACCCAGATGCAATTTTATATGAATATTGGCAGGGCTGGACTGGGACAAAAATTTGGCCCTGGACTTCCCCATGACTGGCCCACTTTAATTTTGAGTGTCCCCAACAGTGCCCCCCTTACATCAGAGTGTCCCTAACAGCATCCCCCTTACATCAGTGTCCCCAACAGCGCCCCCCTTACATCAGAGTGTCCCCAATGCATCCCCCTTACATCAGTGTCCCCAAAAGCGCCCCCCTTACATCAGAGTGTCCCCAACAGCGCCCCCCTTACATCAGAGTGTCCCCAACAGCGTCCCCCTTACATCAGAGTGTCCACAACAGAATCTCCCTTACATCAGAGTGTCCCCAACAGCGTCCCCCTTACATAAGAGTACCCCCAACAGAATCCCCCTTACATCAGAAAGTCCCCAACAGCATCCCCTTTACATCAGAGTGTCCCAATCAGCAGCTCCCTTCACATCAGAGTCCCCACCAGCATCTCACTTCACACCACAGTCCCCACCAGCAGCTCCCTTCACATCACAGTCCCCACCAGCAGCTCACTTCACATTACAGTCCCCACCAGCAGCTCCCTTCACATCACAGTCCCCACCAGCAGCTCCCTTCACATCACAGTCCCCACCAGCAGCCCACTTCCCATCACAGTCCCCACTAGCAGCTCCCTTCACATCAGAGTCCCCACCAGCAGCTCCCTTCACATCACAGTCCCCACCAGCAGCTCACTTCACATCACAGTCCCCACCAGCAGCTCACTTCACATCATAGTCACCACCAGCAGCTCCCTTCACATCAGAGTCCCCACCAGCAGCCCACTTCACATCACAGTCCCCTCCAGCAGCTCCCTTCACATCACAGTCCCCACCAGCAGCTCCCTTCACATCACAGTCCCCACCAGCAGCTCCCTTCACATCACAGTCCCCACCAGCAGCTCACTTCACATCACAGTCCCCACCAGCAGCTCCCTTCACATCAGAGTCCACACCAGCAGCCCACTTCACATCACAGTCCCCACCAGCAGCTCCATTCACATCACAGTCCCCACCAGCAGCTCCCTTTACATCACAGTCCCCACCAGCAGCTCACTTCACATCCCAGTCCCCACCAGCAGCTCACTTCACATCACAGTCCCCACCATCAGCCCACTTCACATCACAGTCCCCACCAGCAGCTCACTTCACATCACAGTCCCCACCAGCAGCCCACTTCACATCACAGTCCCCACCAGAAGCCCACTTCACATCACAGTCCCCATCAGAGAGGCCCCATTAGCAGCCCTTCACATCAGTGTCCTCCCTCTCCTCCCCCTCCCACATGTACTCACCATTTTGAAGGCAGCTTCTTGTACCTTTCTCCAGTCATGTGATAACAAGTGATAGGGGCGAGAGGAAGGAAAGCCTGCCATTGGTCTATCTCCCCCTGCAGGCTGGAGGGAGCATAACGCCTAATGCTCTCTCCAGCATATGATGGAAGCTGCTCCTCCTGACAGGAGTGAAATTGCGATCACTCACTGTCAGAGAGGAGCGGCTCCAGGACCGCACCTGACTGGCCCACTGAGCCATCGGCCCACCGGTAATCTCCCTGTAGTCCCGATGGCCAGTACATGCCTGAATATTGGTAATAAGCTCTGCATGGTTTGAGATTACCAGATCCAGCAGAACGCCATTCCTAGTCGGGTCTCTATAAACTGGACCATAAAATTGTCTTGTAACAGGTTTATATATTTTTGCCTTTTAACTGTTCCAGCAGTGCCATTACTCCAGTCAATTTACGGGTAGTTAAAATCCCATATTATTATCACTGTCCCAGCCCCTGCAGCCCTTTACATATGTGCAAGGAGCTGAGTCTCCACCTCCTCACTAACACTGGGAGGTCTGTAACAAACTCCAATGACAACCTTTGGCGTATGCACACCCATGCAAAGTTCCACCCATAATGCTTCAGACTCATCACACTCTCCATCAACTGGGACCTCTTTCACACTCGCTTTGAGATCACATCTCACATAGAGACAGACACCACCACCCCTCTGTTATTTATTAGCACAAATAGTACCATTTCCAATGGTTGATTGTAAGATAGGAACCTTTATATCATCTGCCATATCCCTCCCCTCTCTTTCCCCATTACACCCACCAATAGGGGCTGACCCCTGTCTGACCTGTCTGTCCATTACAATCTAATGAAGGCCCCCCACACTCCTAGTTTAAATACTCCTCCAGCCTTCCCATAAACCTCTCCCCAGCACAGAAGACTCCCTTCCATTTAGGTGCAAACTATCTTTAGCATATAGGTTGCACCCCAATGAAAATTTAGCCTAGTGTTCTAAAAACCCAAATCCCTCCTCCTTACACCAGGCCTCTAGCCATGCATTCAGCTCTCTAATCACCCCCTGCCTTTCCTGTGTTGTGCATGGCACAGGCAATATTCCAGAGAATATCACCTTGGAGGTCCTTCTTTTCAACTTGCAGCCTAGTTCTTTAAAGTGGTTCTTAAGGAGCCTCCACCTTCCATATATTCTGTCAATGGTTCCAAAGTGGATCAAGACAGCTGGGCCATACCCAGTCCCTCCCAGTAATTCATCAACTCGGTCTGCCACATGCCGAACCCTGGCACCAGGGAGATAGCAAACCATTCAGTTGAGGCGATCCTGGCAACAAATTATTCTATCAGTCCTTCTGATTATAGAATGCCCTATTACCACCAACTGTCTAGGTCTACCTGCACTCCCCTCACCACCCCTACTAGATGGGCTGCTCTCCTAGGTGTTAGGGGGAGCAGTGACATCTAGGGCTGCCACCTCTGAACTTGATACACCAACATTTTCACCCAACTTGGTGAATCTGTTAGGGTGCTCAAACCCAGGGCTGGCCTTCCTTTTCTGTGAGCCCTTACCACTCCCTCTAACTGTACTAACCCATCTTCCTACCTGATAATTCTGACTTACCCCTCCACCCTCCCCATTAACCCCACTAACCACCTACTCAATGACCAGAGGACCCCTTTCAAGGTTATTAGTTCTGCCCAGTGTTGCAATTTACTCCTCCAGATCTCTAATGCAAGCTTCCAGAAGGGCAACCCGCTCACATCTGTCACAGCAGTATCCATCCATGTTGCTTCATTGTTGTATACATGTGGCACACTGTGCACTGCACAAAACCTTCAATCTTGCTAATCCCCACTTTCCCAGTTACAATAATAATATTACTAACAGGAAATTTCAGATGTTACTTACAGGTTTGATGACTCCTGTTATAAACTCTGGTTTTTAACTCACCACTTAATCCAGTTACACCTAGTCAGAGTTCCAGCAAGCAAAAAGACAGCAAGCTCAAAGATGAGCAGGCTCAAAATGAGTTCTACAGAAAGTTCTATTGGGCCTGAAGCACCTGTGACCAATTAACCACTCCCCTTAATTAGTAGTCTGAAGGAAGGAAATAAAAAAATGTTTGTTTAAAAAGTGACAGAAAGGGAATTAAGAAAGCTGCAAGGAAGGACCCCGAAAACAACCTAAAAATGCAAGCACAGCTTCCAACCAGCAAATCTTGCAAATTCAGATGTGCTCCACAGAAATGTATATAGGGCCTGAAGCACCTGTGACCAATTAACCACTCCCCTTAATTAGTAGTCTGAAGGAAGGAAAGAAAAAAGAAACAAAGCCTGTTTAAAAAGTGACAGAAAAGAAAGCTGAAGTACCATGTCAAATAATTCATTTCCATACTTAGATTATATGTCAAGCCAGAAAAATTAAAAAGTACTATCCAGTTCTTTGAGCTGGTAATTTGCCCTGAGAATACCTTTATGAACCCTGAAAATTTTTCCACAGTCCTGGAATAACCAGCCCCCACTGATAAAAAAGAGCCATTATTGGATGCACATTATTGCATCTGATTTCTCTTCAGAAGAGTGGTTGAGCACTGTGACCTTTTTACTCTCTATACCTTTGATATCTATGAAATGTTCCTGCTATGACTCTGCCTCAGCTACATATTCCACTCAAACCAAATGGATCAGATCAAAGTGCAGATGAAAATATTTTCTGATTGTCAAAGCAGACATTATTCCCTTAGATTAGTTAGATGAGAATGCAACAGTCAACCTTGCTTTCAACTATATATTTATTTTATAAATAGGCAGTGGATGCAAAGGATGCAAAAAAAAAAACAGATTGTCAGTAACTAACAATAATCTAATTAATAGAAAAAAAATAGCTAAGGTGTTGGCAATTTAAGCGCTAGCTATCAATCAGTTAGTGTGGACAGATATTAGTCCTTTAAAAGATTTTTGGATGTACAAATCTGTGCACAAAAAACAGGTCACACAAGAAAATTTCCCCCAGCATTTCCAGAACTCAAACACAGTTTGTCAAAGTAGATTTAAACCCAATTACTACAATCTTATAAAATTTTTAACATCTGGTGATAATGATATAAATATCCCTGTTTGGGCACTTTGTTTTAAGGGGTGACAATGCTTTTCCCCATTTCCAATGATATTCTGCCTAAAAACAAATCACTTTGTCACAAAGGATAAAAAAATGTTGCTTTTATTTTTTAAAGAATCAGCCTTTAAAAAATTGAAGGCATAAATAATTTGGAAATCATGAAAACACATTGGTTGCTGTGCTGGTGAACAGACACATTAGTGAACTGCTAATGAGTTGGGTTTGCCTCAAACCCGAACTCCACCCAGATCGAAGTGCATATCTAGGGGAAACAACCCACAGGCACTAATGACAAGGCAGATGTCACTAGTCTATTTGCTTTAACCTTCTAAAATCTGTGTTCTGTTTAGCTCACATGCTGTTTGCACTGTATTATCAAATTCATAAAAAAATATACACACACATATATATATTGTGGCACTGGGACCCTGTGCTACCTGGAATACTGCTGGTTTACACCAGATTTTAGAGAGAAAGGCACGCTGATTGCACAGCTGTGTGCTGGGCTATTTAGTTGTGACCTGGCTATGGCTCAGGGCCCCACCCGACAGACAGGAAGTCTGTGCATGGGAGTCAGGTGGACTCCCATTCCTCTGCAGGAGTCAGAGACTGCATGGGTGCAGCCAGAGCATGCATGTCTGCAGGAGGCAGATGTACTTTGTGACAGAGCAGCAAGGCGCTGATCAGGAGTAAGCTAGAAGAGAGCTTAACTCAAGGAAACCCTTTTGTTCTTAGGAGCAGAACTAAGGCCTAGGCTACAGCCCTGAAGCAGCCCTGTGGCAATAACGTAAGCCAAGAAGCTGTAAGAGAGAGTGTCACCAGAGGTACAGTGTGGGTACCAAAAACAGGGACACAGTTACAGGGTCAAGAGGACCGAGGTCAGCGCCTGAACAGCAGTGCTGACCAGAGACCCAGGTGGCTCAGTATTTTCCATTTATTTCATTATTGCTCTGTGGAAGAAACCCCTGCGTGGGAATGCTGGATAGACTGTTTTTCTTTTACTTCAATAAGCATGAACCAAAAAAGCCCTTAAACTGCATATCTGGCGTAGACTCAGCTCACTGGTAAGCGCTACACTGAAGCTAAATAACCCCCCATCACCACAAGTGGTGTTCGAATGTGGGCATGATGGAAGAGTTCCAGATCCTCGCATACCAA
Organism: Lithobates clamitans; assembly: GCA_037952925.1. Classification (NCBI taxonomy): domain Eukaryota; kingdom Metazoa; phylum Chordata; class Amphibia; order Anura; family Ranidae; genus Lithobates; species Lithobates clamitans. Next base: position 1,432,725 of record JBBGZY010000660.1, on the reverse strand, counting down.
AAACAGTGAGTAGCAAGAAACTGTGTGTTTTGCAGCAATGCTGTGAGGATCAGCTAATGTGAACCAGTGGAGTCTGCATGTGAAAGTGTGCTGCTTGCAAGTCTTAAAGAGACAGTATGCCAATTTTTCCTGTGTTAAAAGGAACTGTGTTAAAAAGCATTGTGGGCCTGACTGCAGAGATTGGGCGGTCAAAACGAAAAAAGGAAGCAATGTTTGCTGAGATGAGAGACAGAACTCTGTGGCTGGAGGGGTTGTTACCGACAGAACAAGCCCCAAACTGGTGCAAGATGCACTTGGCCGCACTGGAGCAAAGGGAGAAGGAAAGCAAGCCATCACTTAGTGCAAAGAGTGAGCAGAAATCCGTACAGCTGACTTCATATGGCCTATGTTGCCTTCTAAACATGGTGAAGACTTTTTGGCTGAATTTGCGATGATTGCTTCCTCCCAAGGGTGGCCCAGAATCTGCTGGGCTGAATTGGTACAACCTTTTCTGATGCAAGAGTACCAAGAGGTGTAGCGCGTGATTTGTTATAACCGAGATGACTATTTCCTGTGAGTAATCCAATCTAGAGAGTGCTGGAAAAATTCAGCGGGGAGGATGTGGTCTCCCATAGCAACCGGAGAAAGTCTGTTTGCAGAAAGGAGGAGCTACAGCCAAGATGTGGCTCAAATTCTGAGTATAGAGGTTTGTGCAAAAGTGTCTGTTGTCACCCCTGGCAACCGTGAAGGAAATTTTGTTCAGCCTGCAAGGGGTGATGGAGAGCACAAGAAACCAGTGGTTTCAAGTTAGGCTGCTTGTGTGACGTGTTGTTACCCCTGGCAACAGGAAACCTTTTTGGCCTGCAGGGGATGTTGGGAAATCCAAGAAGGATGCAATGTTGTCCCATGTCCATGTGGGAGCATTAGCTTGTGAGAGCACAGCAAAGAAGGGACACCGCCCTCAATTGAAGCTTTCCACATGTGTCAACTGGAGTGGTAAGACTGTTACAAAGAGAGACTGGTTATGGGACTATTCCCTGTGAAGTGGGAGTAAGTCCAGTGAGAAAATCTGCTTTCAGAGACTTGATGCAAATTAATATCCTGTCTAGTAGCAAAGGACAGTTTGACGCTAAACCTACAGCAAGCTTGAGGACTGTTAAGGAATTGTTTCCGTGCAATGCCCTTTGTAGCAGAGAGACAAGGGTTAAAGCTAAACCTAATGATGTGGTGTGTACTAACAATTCTGAAAATGGTGATACATTTCCCTCTATGTTGGTGTTTAAAAAGGAAAATGGTTCTGTGCAAAGGACAGGACTGATTCAGCAGAGTGCTGAAGTATATATGTCGGGGTGACCACTGAGAGATATGTGCCATTGCCCCTAGCAAACATGACAGGTGCAATGGGGTTGTCCCTGGTGTCTGAGCTTGGGGTCTCCCAGGATGACTGTGCAGCCACCCTGGTGGGTGAGAGAGTGTCTTATAAAGCAAAAGGTGATATAATAAGTATCCCACAGGCTCCAGCTGGTAATGAGGTGGGACAGCCTATTAGAGTCAGAAATGATAATGAGGAGTGTATTTCTGAAAATTTTGATGATGAAGGTTTTCCTATGGCAACCACAGGCAGTGCTGCAGCGTTGTCCCTGGAAATCTCACGTGGACCCCCTGTGTTGGAGCCGGTGGGGCTCCAGGACAGCTCTGATACTGCTCAGGTGGAACACAATGGGAAAATAGCTCAAATGATGGAGCATGAATTATCACAATCTGATGTGGTTGACAGTGACTGGTGCAGGATGCCTGCTGCTAAACCACTCTGTCCACCTGTGTCTCCATTGACAGAGGGAGCAGTACTACGGAGCGCTGGTGACTGGAACACAGACAGGATAGACTGGGATAGTCTCGCCATAAAGGTGTTAGGTGGTGGAAAGAAATTTCTGAAGGTAATAGTAAGGTGGACACTATTGCTGCTGTGACAAATGGAGAGGCTGCAGGGCCAGTACACACAGGTGCGTTGGCTTTTGCAGAAGTTAACCCTCTCCAGTTGTAAAAATCTCGAAAGGGCGCATACATAGCAGAGGTTTTGTCCACAGCAAAAGAGATGAGTAATGTTGAGTGTCAGGATGGTGGGATAATGGATAAAGACTTGGAAAGGCTCAGTGTTGCTGAAAATGAGAGGATGAGTGTGACACATGCGTTTTGCAGTGCTCATGGGGAGCCGCAAGTTTTGTCAGTTGCCTCTGAGGTAGAGGTTTCTTTGAGTGCCTCTGCCTCTCAAGCCTTAGCAAATGAGCCCCTCCACATTGTTAGTAAGGGAAAAGTCCCTAGAGTTCTGTGTTTAGATGTGGCATGTCTAGAAATAACTGAGATGTTGTTGGAATTTGTGAAAATCTTTCCGCTGTACACCTGTATGTATCCACAGCAGATGGGCGACCTGGTACTGCGTAGTACCAATCAGTGGAGACCAGTGGTACCACAATATATATTCATGAAAAATAAAGGACAATGAATTTCCTAATATTTATTTTTAAAGAAACCTACAAATATAAGAAAAGGTCACTGGAAGAGAGCTAGAATCATGCCTTCTTTGTTCTAGAACAGAATGTAAATGTTACCTAATTAGAAATGCATTTTAAACACCAATTATTTAATAAAGGTATGCCTTCCAACATAAATGCATGAAAGATTAGGAAAGATTAGCTAAATTTCTATTATCATTATTTTTCCTTTAAGCATTTACTACCATCATTGTGGCTATCTAATTTCAATTTATTTCCAAGTGAACATACATCTGACATTGTGCCGCTGGCTGATTAAAACTGGGTTTTATATGTGGAGCAATCCATGATATTGCAAAGTATGCTAAGGTGATAAAAAATGATTATAATAAAATACCTCATAATAAATGCAATGTTCTGCAATTAATTAAGGACCACATTGCTTAAGCATTGCTTAAATTATTAATCACACTTTCAAATTAGCTTTGATATGTGCCTTACTTAAGACCAATGACAAAGGACAAATCCCTTATTAACCAAAATTTTAAGATTTCGAAAAAGAAATGCAATGTGTATAAAATTGTATCTTGTTTTTATTTATAGTGGTTTATGCACTGGTGATTTAAAATGGCATACATTTTACTGCATTGGTTCATATTCTCAAAATAATTATTTTAAACCTATCCTAACATCAAAACAAAGATTATTTAAACAGTTTTGAATTAAGTGATGATAGCCCCTTATCCACTCTACTCCCCCTTAAAATCTTTATACACACCATCTGAAAACCAATTTAAATCAGCGGGAACCTGGCCAACTTTTGGCCCTTGTGTATCGTTGTCTGTCCTCATAATTGGCTTTTGTTGCGTGAACCAGCTGAAAAACCAGCATCCGACCCACATCCGTTCAGTGCTGATATCCAATGGCTGCAAGTGTTCTATGTTCTAATCAGTGTGTTCTATTAGGGACAGCCCCACTGTTAGAAAGCAAAGGCACAACAGGGGTGATTGCTACACTAACATTGCTTGTGTTAGTATGGTTGAACAAAAAAAAACTTCTAGTGTGTACCAGGCTTTACTCAACTAAACCAAGTGGGGATCCAGCTTCAGACCTCTGTATGGTATACCGTTCCTGCATTGACACTCTATCACATGGGCCTCTGATGAAAACTATCCCTTTCAACACACATTATGTAGCCAATTATTGTTGTCACTTTCAGGAAGCCCATCCCGAGAAATGCCATGAAGTCACTGCTGGAGTACATGCTTCTCAATATGAGAGCAAAGAGGCTACCAGAGACTAGCAGCACCAGGGAGAAAAGAGGATGAATGAAATGTGAAAACAAGTGTTTTATTTTTTAAAAAACAACTGTTTATTATGCACAGTGATTTATAAAACTAAGGTTGAATTGCTAAAGGCAAATAGGCTGTTGACTTTTCAATTAATTTCCCCTTAGCTTTGTAAAGGAGGTAAAGTTCTGCTCCAATCATGTGCAATCATTTTAATTTTTCATCCATGTGAATGGATATTCTTTGCAAAGTAAAATTTCACCACATCCACTAAACAAAGGGAAAATTCCCTTGCAAAGTCAGCAGCATGTTTGCCTTTAGTAAATCAACCCCTAAAGTTAGGGTTTACATCTACTTTAATTCCTGATTTTTATTTTATTTTAGATAAATATAGATTCAAGATGCCTTTAAATTTCTAAAAACTTTTAACAATACAGGCAGTTAACAGTGCAGATAAGATTCAGGATACAGAACAGCATTCCTCTAATTACTTCCTCTGCTAGATATAAATCATGGGCGACTGACAAGCATTTGTTACGAAGAACTTTTTGCTTTTTACCCAAAGGAAAATCATTGATTACTGCATCGATGATTAATGTAAAGGAATCATGGGCAACAGTGATTATTCATGGTGCCCTCAGTAGTTCTGATTCATGCGTAATGATAATTAATTTGTTATATGAGAACCTTATTTATGTACACGTTTTCTTGTTTCCTCTGCACTACTCCTGTATATCTCTTATAAGGACAAAAAAGAGTTTTGTATTAGCTATACCTATATACCACTTTCTAATATTTTCACAGTTTTCTGTTGCTACATTCAACTGCAATAATCCATGCAAGTATTAAAAGGTGTTACTAAAAGTAACCAAATTCCAATCATATGTTTTTCACTGAAGGTATGACATTGAATGCATTGAATACGTAACTGGAACCTATCAACATTTATTTATTTTATATATATATATATATATATATATATATATATATATATATATTTTTTTTTTTTTTTTTTTTTAACAAAATTGTGTTAACATATTGTATGCTTAGCTTCAAATCTCACATATAATCTTATAAAAGCAAGAATTAAATAATTGTTTAAGGTGTACCACCGTATGCACCTTATGAAAAAACAAGAATCAAATAATTGTTTAAGGTGTACCACCTTATGCACCTTATGAAATAGGTTAAATAGGAATAAGACAACATCTGCCTTTGCAGTAGGATCCCCCAACACTGTACGGGTTAAATGTTCATTATTCTAGGAGTGCAAGCATAAGGTATATTATTTACCCTATCCCTCAGTGGGGCAGACTCCAGCACTGTTCTCTTCTGCCCGTTCTGTGAGCAAACTGGGTAATCCCTTGGCATCATTACCTAAAATACAGGGCTATTAACCCTGAATTGTACAGTATATGGAGGAGGCAAGCATGTAACTACGGATGAGAGTCCCTTAGGGTGGCAGCAGTGCTGGACCAGTTGCATGGATTGAGGGAGCCTCCCAAAGTTAAACATAAGGTAAATATTACACTCTATCTTTGCACCCATGGACAAAATTAGCATTTAGCCCTTGCAGTGCAAGAGGGTCCCACCACATGGGTAGATTTTGTCTAATGATAAGAGCTTTTAATTTCAGATTTAAAGTGTAAAACCATATGCTGCATATACTGTACACTTAGCCTACAGTAACCTGCTCTTGGTATTTATTTGCTCTTTTGTTCTTCAGTGGGTTTCTTTGGTTGTCACAAGTGAAATTATTGTATATAGGGGGTACTATTTTGATGTTTTAATGGATTTCATTATAGTCTGACCATCATGAAAGCATATAAATAGCCAGATATAAGAGGTTAGTGTAATTATTTGCAAAGGATCTCAGAATCCAAAAAAATGCTCACTCTTCTTGTGCATTTTTGCCTACTGCTGTTGTTACCATGTCACACCAATTAAAACATAAACTATAACTCGCGCTTAATGGAAAAAGAAAAATTGTGAATAAGACCACAGCTGCTGTTGCAAAAGGTCCTAGAACCTTAGAAATATATTAGACGATAATAACAGCGCTAGCGGAATGATGATACTATGTGATACCGTGTAACACACTGAGAGTTAAATAAAGTGCTAAGTGCTATCAAAATGAATAAACAAATATAATAGCTAATAGGTTAATAGCGCAATATAATACCATAAACACAAACTGAAAAATTGCAATAAAAAGCTAGGTGATTTGGATAATGCTTGCAAAATGGGTTAATAAATAAACAAATATAAGCACTAATAAAATAATAGCGCAATGTGATATCATATAACACACACTAAAAAATTGCATTAAAGTGCTGGGTAATTCAAATAAGGAACAATATTGGTAAAAAGATGCTTCCGAACAGATGGTGTTCCCTCTTGTGGCCCCACTCACCAGAGTTGATGGACCCTCGGCTTTGCAGTCCTGGGGTCAAAACAGGGTTATAGTTTGTTTGGGGAGGTAGGAACAATTATCAAATTCTCAGAGGTGGTGGCTCTCAACGACATCCCAGATGTTTTTTAACATAACGAGGTAAAAAAGAAAGAGAAAAGTTCATGTGAAGTACCACCAGTATAAAAACATACTGCGTTCTATTGTGTATCACTCGCGAGACATCAAACAAAGGCAAGCATCAGCGTGTTTCCGGGTTCGCACAGCTTGCGTTCCATGGGAACCGGAAGTAGTGTCACTGGTTCTCTATACCGGAAATTAAACTGACGCGTTTCACTTCTCCTCCAGGGCGTCATCAAGGACATACCTTTCGGTATCATAAGAAGAAGTTATATATGCTTTGAAGTCCCCACCTCCCAGTGCAATAGCCAATGGAGTGAGAAGAACCTAATGATGTGATTAAACACATGCTTCCTTCTAACATACATCACTTCCTGCCTTTACCAAATAATGGCAAACTCTATTAACATATGACAATTGACATTAACATCTGGAGGTTCGACACACAACACACTTCCTGTAACTAAAGAAACCTGTCTGGTCCAAGAATGTATGGAGTTTCTTGGGAGGGTTAACAACATTACGGGCCAACTTTAACCTCAAAGTGGGAGGTTTGGTGTAGATAAACTGCGGTGAAGCTGGTAAAACACTCCTGAGATCTCTATCCTTGAGCAACAATGGCCAATATCCTTTAATTATTTTTTAAAATTGCTTATGTTGTCTAGTAAACCCTGTTACAAAAGCAACACCATAGACCAACACCAACACAAGAGGGGACATCATCTGTTCGGAAGCATCTTTTTACCAATATTGTTACCAATATTGTTCATTATTTGAATCACCCAGCACTTTAATGCAATTTCTTAGTGTGTGTTATATGATATCACATTGCGCTATTATTTTATTAGTGTTTATATTTTTTATTTAATAACCCATTTTGCAAGCATTATCCGAAGCACCTAGTACTTTATTGTAATTTTTCAGTGTGTGTTTATGGTATTATATTGTGCTATTAACCTAATAGCGCTTATATTTGTTTATTCATTTATTAATTTTGTAAGCACTTAGCACTTTATTTTACTCTCAGTATGTTACACAGTATCACATAGTATCATCATTCCACTAGCGCTGTTATTATCATCTAATGCACGTCACACCAAGACTCCTGCTTCCTGCCAGGCCTAAAGTCTGAGCAATATCTTAGCATCCCTGGTAAAGTTTTTGGAATTTATTTCTCATGCAACTTCTTACACTTACATTACTTCTGGCCATATTCGCACTGCTGCTGTCTGAGCACATTAAAGCTGTCATCCCCACCCACCTACAATCCATGGGAAGATTTTTTTTTCTTGTATTCTTTTTACAAGAAGTGTAAACTTGTAGGGGGCTTCCAGAGCTACTAAGAACTGCTTATGGCTTTTTTTGTTTCCCAAAACTGCATTTCAATGTTTTCCACTTTTTGTCTACATCAATTCTTCAAGCAGGGTTGCCAGGAGCTTACAATACCTTTCTGTACAATTTTGCATCCTATCCTGCTCCATAATGCACGCATTTTGCTGATTAGTTTGCAGCTTCATGCACATCAATAGGTCTTCCAGCTTAGAAAATGCAAACTTTGGAGGCTTGTACATTTTTTAAGTTTAACTGAACCACAAACTTTCCAGAAATTCACTCATATCTAATGTTGGTATTAAATATCCTAGTGATCTTTTTGTAATCACATTATTGTTATTATGATGATGATTATTAATAATATTATTATTTTGATAATGCTAGAACTCCATATTACTTATATACACATCTGCTTAATCCAAAAATTGACTTCAATCCTCTACTCCGTCAAGTAATTTATTATTTTTAAACTACCCATGCAGACATTATATCAAAATTGACAATATACAGTCATTTGTAACTTTACTAAGTTTTAATTTGTTTATAAATTAAGGATCAGCTTAACCTGGAATTATACATGTTCACTCTTTTGCTAAACATAGCATTTTGAACAGCAATTATGAAGATTAATACAGTCATCTCAAAGTCCCTGAGGTGATGAAAATATTTGAGGTTATTAAACAAGGAAATATATAGGAAGCATTCCATGTAATTTTAAGTAGTTTTAATGTGTAATATTATAGGAATTAGACTTCTAATTTTATCTGATTTAGGTAAAATGAAAGTAGATCTGAAATGTAAGCATTAAGGATGAGGTTTGGGTCAGGATTGGGCATGGATTCAAACCAAATAAAACCAAATTGTAGAAATAACAATCTAATGCAGCTATTCACTGCCATATCAACTAACTAACAATAAAGTACTTCCTAGACTTTGAACTTAGGTAAGAGGGTTTAGAATGACCAATATTGTGGACTTTGCAATGTGCCAGCACCCTCTTTAACCACTTCAATATTAGGCACTTTCGCCTTCCTGCCCAGGACAATTTTCTGCTTTCAGTTCTGTCGCACTTTGAATGACAATTGCATGGTCATGCAACACTGCACCCAAACTACATTTTTATCATTTTCTTCCCAGAAATAGAGCTTTCTTTTAGTGGTATTAAATCACCACTGGGGTTTTTATTTTTTGCTAAACAAACTAAAAAAGATCGACATTTTTGAAAAAAAGTTTTTCTTCATTTCGGTTATAAAATTTTGTTTTCTCCTTTACTGATGGGCACTGATGGACACTGATGAGTTGGCACTGATAAGGTGGCACTGATATGTAGATATGATGGGAACAGATAGGCGGCACTGATATGCAGCACTGATGGGCACCAATAGGCAGCACTGATATGCAGCACTGACGGGCACTGGTAGGCAGCACTGATGGGAACTGACAGGTGGCACTGATGGGCACTGATAGATGGCATTGATGGGTACTGAAAGGTGGCTGTGATAGGCACTGACAGTCAGCTGTGGTGGGCACTGATTGACACTGATAGGCGGTACTGATTGGCACTGACAGGTGGCACTGATAGGCACTGATTGGCACTGTGATAGGCACTGATTTGCACTGTGGTGGGCACTGATAGGCACTGATATGGGCACTGACATCTGTTTCTGATGGAGCACTGACTGGCAGCTGATGGGTACTTATTGGCAGCTGTAGTGGCATCTGATGGGGCTGTGCTGATAATCCAAGTGCTGATTATCAGCACAGACTCCCCTCTGATAGGGAGAGCTGCTGAACAGCTCGCCCTGTCAGCACGAACCGAGGATTGCTGTTTATCTGCGCTTCCTGGTCCACGCGACGATCAGTTGTGATTGGTCACAGCTGATCACGTGGTAATGAGCCTCTGTCAGAGGCTCCATACCACGATCAGAGATGCAGTGTGTCAGATTGACACACAGCACCTCTGATCGCCGTGCTGCCCAGTTAGGATAACAGAACCACCGCCCGGCCGTCATTCTGCTATAGGCCGAGTGGGAAGTGGTTAAAAGTTGGGTTTCCGGCAGCCATATTGACACCATGCTTAGCTGTGATAGGGAAAGCATAGAAAGTGCTGCAGATAAAGTGCATAGGGACATATTAGTATAGGGCTTGTAGGAATTGGTCTTTTAAAGTAGATACAAACTCTTACTGGATGTCCTTTGGATAGCAAAATGCTGTGTATCTTGGGGAATTTTGGAGAGTGGGAAGGGGTGTATTTTTATACCTTAATGAAGTTTATATGTGTCATGAAGCTTCTTTACATACTCTCCTCTAGAAACAAGTTCAGCATTCTGTCTTAATATAAGTTTAAACCGAACACTGGCTGAAAATAGCCTAATGAAATATACCAATATGTGTATTTTTTGTCTTTATTTGAAAAATAAACAACTTATACTGCAGTTAAAAGTATCTCAATTTCAATTTTGCTACAAGGATTAAAATAGCCCAGCCAGATGTATATTCAAACAGGCAATCGCATACAGGTAAATAGAATCTATACTTTACCTGAAATCTAAAATTATTTTTGTCTGGGATATGTCAGCTGTGTTCCAATGGACACCTTTCCCTTTCTTGATCTTTTCGTTCTTCTCTCCATCTTTCATTCTCTTTTCCTTCTGTCTTTCCTACTGCCATGTGTGTACAACCTTTATACCCCCCTGAAAGTGGGTGTGTATTTGCTTTTCATGTAATTAATGACGTCAAATACGCGTAATTTGCCTCAGTTACCTAAAAGGGGGCAGCATTTGATCCTACATAATTACCATTTGGAATGTTACTTAACATGTCAACATATCACTTTAAATAACCTTTGACTTAAGCTTTTAAGAAAACTATAAAATATGATAAGGAGTCTATTCCATGGCACATATGTCAGACTTTGCCAGACTTTGAGTCTAATTCTCAGATATATTTCCTTGAGAAAGTTAACCAACCCAATTAACTTAATTATCACATACCTTGGGAATTAGATCATTGTTATGAAAAGCACACTGGCTATTTATAAGTATTACTATCAACAGAACTCCTATATATACACAATCTAATTTCTGGTATTTTAACCATATACCCCTAATATTAATAAATATATACTAATATATTTCAATGGGTATAAAAGAGAAAATTGAATACTGTTCGTGATACTTTTTTTATTTGCACTAACATACAATTTTTCAGGACAAGCTTTCGGGGTATGTCCCCTTCTTCATGGTCCAAGCAGTACTGATTCACAAATTTTTAAGCAGAATGTTAAAGAAGAAGAAAAAAAAAAAGAGAAAACCAAACACATACAAATCAATGGTAATAAAAAGAGCAGCAGAGTTAGTGAGATAAGACAGAGGGAGAGCTATAGAATGTAAGGGGGATACTAGTCATAGAGGGGTCGTAAAACTTTAGCATAATGTGTAAGGAAACCAATATCTAAATTCAGGCCATTATTTTTCGTGTCAAAAAGAAGTATCATTCTTAGTTCAAACGTTTTCCTTTCCTGGATAGTTCTGAAATTCCCTTTAAGAACTAAAACATTGAGGTCTTCTATAGTGTGGTCTGGTTGTGAGAAATGATGTCCCACATGTGTGCATAAACTGTCTTCTTTATGTTCTTTGATGGTATGTCTGTGCAAATTCATCCTCGCTGGCAACTTCTGTCCTGTTTCACCAACATAAGATCCTTTGCTGCACCTTTTGCATTGGATGAGGTACACAACATTACTGGAGGTACAGTTGAAAGATCCCATGATATTGAAGGTCCCATTTGTGTGTGTAACACTTTTGTATAGGTTGATATGGTTGCATAGTTTGCAGCGTTTTTTATTGCAGGGTTTGCTTCCATTATTTGTGACTTCATAATCAGAGTGAAGTTTCCTGCTGATTAACTTGTGTCTGAGGTTGGGTGGTTGTCTGAAAGCCAATAATGGGGGTTGTTGGAATATTCCTTTCAGAGTTTCATCCTCTGTTATAATGGGCTGTAAATCTTTGATTATCTTTTTGATCCCTTCAAGTGCTGGGTTGTATGTGGTGACTAGAGGTACTCGGTTATTATTTTTTTTTCTCTGTGTATTGGAGGAGATTTTCTCTTCGGGTTTTCAAGGCTGTGTTTATGCTGTTGTTGATGGTTTTGTCTTTGTAACCTTTCTTATGGAAGGAGTCTGCCAGTGTTCTGAGATGTTTATCTCTGTCTTCTGGGTCTGAACAAATGCGGTGGTATCTGATGGCCTGGCTGTGTATAATGGCCCGTTTAGTGTGTTGGGGGTGAAAACTGGAACTATGAAGATAGCTGCATCGGTGAGTCGGTTTTCTGTATATTGATGTGTGAAGCTTGTCATCCCTGATGTATACTGTGGTGTCCAGGAAGTTGACGTGTGTTCGAATAGTCCATTTTTAGTTTGATAGATGGGTGAAAAGTGTTGATCAATGAGAAGAATTGGTTTACATTTTCTTCACCTTCAGTCCATATCATGAATATATCATCAATATAGCGATAATATCTGTATGGCTTTTGTTGTATGCTGTTCAGGAATTTGTCCTCCAGGTCAGCCATAAATAAGTTTGCATATTGGGGTGCCATTTTGCTTCCCATAGCAGTACCCATACACTGGAGATAGATGTCATTATTGAAAGTGAAGTAGTTGTGTGTAAGAATGAATTCAATGAGCTGTGTCACATCCTCAGCCGTGTATTTGTGGTTTGGGGAGGATGATAAGAATCTGTGACATGCCGCCAACCCATCCTTGTGAGGGATGTTACTGTACAGAGATTCTACATCCATAGTGACTAGAAGTGTATTTGGTGGTAATTGTTTTATATTGTTAAGCTTGTTCAGAAAATCAGTGGTGTCTTGCAGCAAACTCGCAGTGTTCATGACTAAAGGTTTTAACATGTTTTCTACAAGGCCTGAGATATGTTTGGTAAGTGCATTCATACCTGTTATAATGGGTCTGCCTGGATTTCCTGGCTTGTGAATCTTGGGCAGCATGTAGAAGTCTCCAATTTCTGGATTATCCAGAATCACATTGATGTGTTCTGAATGTAGGTGGCTTGGTATTGTCTCAATGAGACCTTTTAATTGCTTAGTAAAATCCTGGGTCAGATCATAATCCAGTTTTTTGTAGTAAGTAGTATTTGCCAGCTGCCTCTGGCCCTCTTGTATATATTTGTCTGTATCCATCACAATGACTGCTCCCCCTTTATCTGCTAGTTTGATGGTTATGGCCTGATTATTGCGCAGATCATGTACAGCTCTTTGCTCCAGTGGTGAAAGGTTGTATAATATTTTCTTTTGCTGGGTGGATATCAGGTATGTAACTCGCAGCCTGAAGCTGTCAATATAGGTATCCAGTTTGGGGTTGCGTCCTTGTGGAGGTGTGAAGTTGCTGTTCTTTTTCTTTTTGTCACCTCCTATTGCCCTAGGATTCCTTTCCTTACTGTGAAAATATTCTTTGAGCCTTAGTCTCCTAAAGAATTCCTCCATATCTGACCATACCTGTAAATTATCCAATTTGGTGGTTGGGCAGAATGTGAGGCCTTTGGAGAGGACTGTTGTTTCTGGTGTCGAAAGTTGATGATTTGACAAATTTATGATTCCGAGTTCCTCTGGTACATCCACATTTTCTGTAAAGTCAGCATTTACACAAGGGATACCTTGGGATTCTGGATCGGCTTCCAAGTTGCTGATAGCAGGAGTTATAGAAGTTGTGTTTGTTTTGTGTTGTTTAGGTTGTATGCAAATGGTCTGCTCTTGGTGTAGCTTTTGGAGTTTTTTTTGCTTCCTGTTCATGGCAAGTTTTTGCAGTTGTCTTTGTAAGGTTTCGATTTCATTCTTAATTTGGTTGATGCTTGTGGGGTCCAATGGTGTTGAGGTTTCAAACACCAACTGCTTTTGTTTCTGGATTGTGTCCCTTTTACCATAGAGTTTATGAATGAGGTTGTTCCTTAACCTTTCGCTGGTACGTCTGCAGAGTCCTTCTGCATAAGGAGAGTTCAACGTATTTGCACAAGGATTTTTAATCCGGAGACCCTGAGGTATGAGATTCCTCTTTTTGCATCTTGAGAGCAATTAAAAGGTCTCATTGTGACAATACCAAGCCACCTACATTCAGAACTCATCAATGCGATTCCGGATAATCCAGAAATTGGAGACTTCTACATGCTGCCCAAGATTCACAAGCCAGGAAATCCAGGCAGACCCATTATAACAGGTATAAATACACTTACCAAACATATCGCAGGCCTTGTAGAAAACATGTTAAAACCTTTAGTCATGAACACTGCGAGTTTCCTGCAAGACACCACTGATTTTCTGAACAAGCTTAACAATATAAAACAATTACCACCAAATACACTTCTAGTCACTATGGATGTAGATTCTCTGTACAGTAACATCCCTCACAAGGATGGGTTGGCGACATGTCACAGATTCTTATCATCCTCACCAAACCACAAATACACGGGTGAGGATGTGACACAGCTCATTGAATTCATTCTTACACACAACTACTTCACTTTCAATAATGACATCTATCTCCAGTGTATGGGTACTGCTATGGGAAGCAAAATGGCACCCCAATATGCAAACTTATTTATGGCTGACCTGGAGGACAAATTCCTGAACAGCATACAACAAAAGCCATACAGATATTATCGCTATATTGATGATATATTCATGATATGGACTGAAGGTGTAGAAAATCTAAACCAATTCTTCTCATTGATCAACACTTTTGACCCATCTATCAAACTAAAAATGGACTATTCGAACACACATGTCAACTTCCTGGACACCACAGTATACATCAGGGATGACAAGCTTCACACGTCGATATACAGAAAACCAACTGACCGATGCAGCTATCTTCATAGTTCCAGTTTTCACCCCCAACACACCAATTATACACAACCAGGCCATCAGATACCACCGAATTTGTTCAGACAGAGATAAACATCTCAGAACACTGGCAGACTCCTTCCATAAGAAAGGTTACAAAGACAAAACCATCAACAACAGCATAAACACAGCCTTGAAAACCCGAAGAGAAAATCTCCTCCAATACACAGAGAAAAAAACAAATAACCGAGTGCCTCTAGTCACCACATACATCCCAGCACTTGAAGGGATCAAAAAGATAATCAAAGATTTACAACCCATTATAACAGAGGATGAAACTCTGAAAGGAATATTCCAACAACACCCATTATTGGCTTTCAGACAACCACCCAACCTCAGACACAAACTAATCAGCAGGAAACTTCACTCTGATTATGAAGTCACAAATAATGGAAGCAAACACTGCTTTAAAAACGCTGCAAACTATGCAACCATATTAATCTATCCAAAAGTGTTACACACACAAATGGGACCTTCAATATCATGGGATCTTACAACTGTACCTCCAGTAATGTTGTGTACCTCATCCAATGCAAAAGGTGCAGCAAAAGATCTTATGTTGGTGAAAAAGGACAGAAGTTGCAAGAGAGGATGAATTTGCACAGACATACCATCAAAGAACATAAAGAAGACAGTTTATGCATACCTGTGGGACATCATTTCTCACAACCGGACCACACTATAGAAGACCTCAATGTTTTAGTTCTTAAAGGGAATTTCAGAACTATCCAGGAAAGGAAAACGTTTGAACTAAGAATGTTACTTCTTTTTGACACGAAAAATAATGGCCTGAATTTAGATATTGGTTTCCTTACACATTATGCTAAAGTTTTATGACCCCTCTGTGACTAGTATCCCCCCTGCATTCTATAGCTCTCCCTCTGTCTTATCTCACTAACTCTGCTGCTATCTTTATTACTATTGATTTGTATGTGTTTGGTTTTCTCTTTTTTTTTTTTTCTTCTTCTTTAACATTCTGCTTAAAAATTTGTGAATCAGTACTGCTTGGACCTTGAAGAAGGGGACATACCCCGAAAGCTTGTCCTGAAAAATTGTATGCAAATAAAAAAAGTATCATGGACAGTACTCAATTTTCTCTGTCACAATTGCACTAATACGGCTACAATCAAATCAAGTATAATGGGTATAAACAAACAATTATATAATGAATATTATGGAAAAAAAATCTAAAATATTATAAAAAAAATATATAAACAAAAATAAATGTCTTTGTTCCATTAAACATGCATATAACTGCTCCAATATAATATAAAAAATATAACAAAAATGTAATTCTAATATAATTACTTGTAGTGAATAATTTTTGTTCATAAAACAGCTTTTGAATAATCCCATTTTCTTTTCTCAGCCATGAAAATAAAATATCTCTGTTCATTGTTCACTTGAGACATGAGTCACTAGTCTCATAATAGCACATATGTCCATGTCCATCCTTATCTTGTCTGGTTGTCTGGGACAATTTACAACCTGAGAAAATAGGCGACAAGGCTTTAAAAGTTTTCTGTAAGGATCCTTGTTTAGCTGCTTCAGCCCTGGAAGAATTCCCCCTTCTTGACCAGAGCACTTTTTGCGATTTGGCACTGCATCACTTTAACTGACAATTGCGCGGTCGTGCGATAATGCACCCAAACAAAATTGACGTCCTTTTTTCCCACAAATAGAGCTTTCTTTTGGTGGTATCTGATCACCTCTGTGGTTTTTATTTTTTGCGCTATAAACAAAAAAATAGCGTCAATTTTGAAAAAAATGCATTATTTTTTACTTTTTGCTATAATAAATATCCCCAAAAAATAATTAAAAAAACATTTTTTTCCTCTGTTTAGGCCGATACGTAATCTTCTACATATTTTTGGTAAAAAAAATTGCAATAAGCGATTATTGATTGGTTTGCACAAAAGTTATAGTGTTTACAAAATAGTTTTATGGAATTTTTATTAATAATTATTGTTTATTAGTAATGGTGGTGATCAGTGACTTTTTTGGAACTGCGAAATTATGGCGGACACATCAGATATTTTTGACACATTTTTGGGACCATTGTCATTTATACAGCAATCAGTGCTATAAAAATGCACTTATTCCTGTGTAAATGACACTGGCAGTGAAGGGATTAACCACTAGGGGGTTAAATCAGTACTAGGGAGTGATTTCTAACTGTAGGGGGATGGGCTAGCTGTGGCACGTCACTGATCTCTGCTCAGTGGGACTGTCACTAGGCAGAACGGGGAGATGCTTGTTTACATCAGCATCTCCCCGTTCGTCCTCTCCATGAGGCGATCGCGGGTATCTCCATTAGGATCAAGTCCGCGGAACCCACGACCCAACTCACGGAGCTCCTGGCCAGCGCACGCAATGGCATGGCGGGGAATTCAAATGGGACTTACAGGTACGCCCATTTGCCCAGCCGTGCCATTCTCTGCCGATGTACATCGGCATGCACCGGTCGGGAAGTGGTTAAAATGTATGAACTTACATTCCCCTTTTTACAGGTGAGCAAGATGGCTTCTAAGATGATCATGAAGCAATAGTTCTGACAAATCCCTCTCTTGTTTCCCCTGGTATTCAGGTGAACAACCTTGGACACATTAGGGAAACAAGTCATAAATATCATAGATGCTAAAAAGATATGACCATTTTTTTTCGTTAAATTGAAGAATGTTTCTCTCTTTTTTATCCATATTTATAAAGGAATGTTATTGTCTGTCTTGGATCTTTATTGATGGATTTGAGTTTTTATGGAAACAAAATTGACCGTTGAAGTGGTGGTTGAAACCACCATTCCGAGAATAGTGAATATAATGCTAGCAATCCAGGAACTGAGAAATCTCTTCAGTTGCTCCATCCTTTCATCTCCACAAGCTGCTAATGGGATATAGTATCCCTCCTTTCAATGGATATCTTTGGATCCAAGCACATAAAGGACTTCTGAGACAAATCTTTCTTTCCAGTAATCAGAATCTTGGAGCATCTTGCCACATGACTTCTGATGAAGAAAACGGTTTGATGATAGTTTCCGTCCGGAACTGGGTGGCAAGGATTAACACCATCCACACGATCGATGTGCCTTTGGTAGTCATCATCGTCTTTGCCAATCACCGATCGGGTCTGGACTGTCAATCTTTTTTTCTATTTAAGAAAACAGATGGTATGAATATATAATCTTATCAATTGATATTTAAATTTTCTAGCTATGCTATATATATGAAATAGCCAGTGGTTTATTATGTTTCAGATAGCTAAAATGATCAATGATCTTATGATCTTGTTATTCTGCCATGATTGGCGGGACCAATTAATAATAGGTAGAAGCTCAAGATATGAAGATCTGTAAGTTGAGAGAGAATTATCACAATGTCAAATTATTACATTCACATTTTCTTGAGATACTTATTAAGTCTCTTCTTCTACATTGCCTTCCAGCATTCTCAGTTGGGACCTAGGATGACAAGCATGTAATTGATTGACATGAACCCATTTTTCCAAAAAAAACATAATTTCTGACAATTTTTATTTTGTAAACCACAAGTGAGTTCTTGTCAATGATATTGTACGGACATTTCCATGATGTAAGAAACTTCTTTTCTTTTACTTAGTTCCAAGTAAAATTGTACAGATACACTTTATCACCCGTTTCATATTCTTTCTTCGTGTTTTTGAGATCATAAGTTTTATTATTTACAGCTGCTTTCTTGAGATTCTTCTGTGCAAAAGCACATATTGATGTGTCGTGGCTGCATTGATCAGGTTATGATCTGATGTGCGATAAAACAGATGTTGTGGAAGTACCATTTTCCTACCTGTCATCAACTCAAAGGGTGACATCTTAGTGGCAGCACTTGGTGTAGCTCTGATAACCATGAGCACTAGAGACAACTTCATGTCCCAGTCTTTACCTGATTCTTTAACAAACTTCTTAAGGATGTTGACAATAGACTGGTTATAGTGCTCTACTGATCCAGTAGATGCTTACCAATAGGCAGTGTGTAATTTCCTTTTGACACCCAAGAGTTTCCACATTTTAGACATTACCTCACTTGTGAAATGCCGACCCTGATCCAAATCAATCCTTAACGGTAGACCAAATCTGGAAAATACATGGTTAATAAGCAAATGGGCGCATGTTTCAGCAGTTTTATTATGAGCCAGTCAACACTCTACCCACTTGGTAAATACACAAGTGGCTGTTAACTTGTGTTTATTTCCTCTGGATGACTTTGTGACAGGACCTTTAAGTCAATCTGTATGTCAGACCATGGCAATGAGAAACCTTTTCTCTGAAGTGGAGCACGATGTGTGAGACCTTGAGGTTGGAATTGAGCAAAAACTAGACAACCTTGACAATAGGTTTAGACATCTTGCAACTAGGGATGAGCCGAACACCCCCCGATTCAGTTTGCACCAGAACCTGTGACTGAAAATTTGCGCAAACTTTAGAACCCCATTGAAATCTATGGGACTGGAACGTTCAAAATCAAAAGTCTAATTTTAAAGGCTAATTTGTATGGTATTGTCCTCAAAAGGGTTTGGGGAGCAGTGATTTTAATGATGCTTAAAGTGAAAAAAAAAGTGAAATCTTTGACCGACCGAAGCCTCAGCAACACGTTGTCCAGCAACAGGAGTTTGTAACCTCCCAGTCTCTGGGAACACATTGCACAGACCTTTCTGCAAGGCCTCCAGAAGATGTTTCATCCTCTGCTCCCTCCGCAACCTTACCCTTGTAACATGGATCAAGGAGGGTTGCCAGCCAGTAACGATCCCTCTCCTTGATACCATGAATACGAGGATCCTTCTGCAGGCTTTGCAGGATCAGGGAGGCCATGCAGCAAAGGTTTGCTGAGGCATTCGGTCCGGAGTCCTCTGGGTCACTAAGGACGACATGATCCACAGCCACCTCCTCCCAGCCACGTACAAGTCCATGGGTTTCTTGGGACTGTAAATGATCCCTTGAAGACTGCTGCTGATGCTGAGTGCCAGGCTCCACCTCCATGCTGACACAATCCTCCTCCTCCTCATCCTCTTCCTGTGTGATTGGCGGGCACGCAGGAACACTGTCTGGATAAAGGGGGCCTTGAGAGGTAAGGAAGTCCTCCTCCTGCCTCTGTTCTGCCTCAAGTGCCCTGTCCATTATTCCACGCAGCATGTGCTCCAACAGGTGGACAGAGGGACAGTGTCACTGCTCACCATCCTCGCGGCCTCCTCAAATGGTGACAGGACAGTGCATGCATCCCTGATCATGGCCCACTGGCATGGGGAAAAAAGCAAGCTCCCCTGACTCGGTCCTGGGGCCATAGCCATGCAGGTATTCATTGGTGGCCCTCTGCTGCATGTACAGCTGCTGCAGCATGGCCAATGTTGAGTTCCACCTAGTGGGCAGATTAGGCGGTTCTTGGGCCAGTTAAATTTCTTTTGGAGGTCAGCCAGCCGAGCACTGGCATTATATGACCGGCGGAAATGTGCACAGACTTTCCTGGCCTGCCTCAGGACATCCTGTAAGCCCAGGTACCTGCCCAAGAACTGCTGCACCACCAAGTTAAGGACGTGAGATAAACAGGGCACATGGGTCAGTTGTCCCTGTCGGAGTGCGGAGAGGAGGTGCCATTGTCGCAAACCACCATTCCTGGCTGAAGCTGGCATTGCATCAACCACCTCTGAGCCTGCCCCTGCAGAGCCTGCCCCAGTGTGGCTCCTGTCCCCCAAGCACACCAGCTCAAGCACCGCATGGCATCTTTTGGCCTGCGTACTTGCGTAGCCCCTTGAATGCCTACGGAGCACCGCTGGTTCTGAGGACAAAGCACAGGAAAAGGCCATGGAGGAAGAAGAAGAGGAGGGGGTGGAGGAGAGAGGTGTGTCAGAATCACCAGTAGTAGAATTTTGGAGGTATGGTGGCGGAACAACCTCCAACATTATTGTACCTTGTCCTGCATCCTTCCCAGCTGCCAGAAGAGTCACCCAATGCCCCGTGAAAGATAGGTAACATCCCTGTCCATGCCTGCTGGACCATGAGTCAGCGGTAATATGCACCTTACCGCTAACCGCCCTGTCCAGCAAGGCCAAGACATTGCCTTCCACATGCCGTTAGAGAGCCGGAATTGCATTCCATGAGAAAAAGTGGTATTTGGGAACCTGCCACTGAGGAACCGCACATTCCACAAGTTCACAGAAGGGGGCAGAGTCTACCAACTGAAAAGGCAGCAGTTAAAGTGCTAGCAATTTAGCCAAGCTAGCATTCAACCGCTGGGCTTGTGGATGGCTGGGAGCGAACTTCTTTTGGTGGTACAGCAGCTGGGGCAGGGAAATTTGCCTGGTACAATCTGATGTCGGTGTACCGATAGCATATTGCCCGCAAATACTTGGCTGTGACACATCTAATTCTACACCTTAATTCCTCTCAGTGCAAGTCTCAGAGAGGACTGAAGGTATAGTGGGGTTGGAGATCCCAGCTGATGAGGAGCAAGGAGAGGTCCTCTTTGTTCTTTGGTGTGGGTCTTTTAGGTACGCTTGCCAACAAACTGCATGGCAGGTCAACATATGTCTGGTCAAGCATGTGGTGCCCAAGCGGGTGAGGTTTTGGCCACGTGAGATACGCTTGAGACATATGTTGCAAATAGCAGCGGTGGGATCTGATGCATTCGTCTCAAAAAAGGCCCACACCAAAGAACTTTTGAAATAACGTGCAGAGACAGCAGCGCCCTGCACATGCGGAGCTCTGCAGTGTGATGCAATCGTTGTGCTGCCCTTAAGCTGGCCCCTGGAGGGCATCCTGCCTCATTGGTGATGTGCCTCCTCCTCTCTCCTATCAGGCACCCACGTGGAGTCAGTGACCTCATCATCCCCTCTCTCCTCATCACTGGAGCAAAGCTGGCAGTATGCTGCAGCTGGGGGAACATGACTGCCAGATTGCTGTCCTTCTTGGGCACCCCCTCTTTCTGGGCTCACGTTTCTGTCTTCCTCTAGCTGAGTGCCATCATCGGAGCCTTCAAAATGCTGGGCATCCTCCTGGAGCATGTACCCAACACTGTGGTCAAACAGTTCGGGGGACTGCTCAGGAGGACATGGTGGGGCTAGGGAAGGAGTGATTGATGCATTGAGCCGAGAGAAGAGGTCATGTTGGCAGCTGGTTTGCCAGACAACATTCCCTGAGCCTGGGTGAGAGAAGATGAGGAGGATGAGGACGGCTTGGCCATCCACTCTACCAAGTCTTCCGTATGTTGCGGCTCAACGTGGCCAGCTGCCAAAAAAATATACAAGCCTGTCCCATGGCCACGTGCTGATGAGGATGCACCATGTCCATGACCAGCACTGTTGCCTTTAGACACAAAGCCTGCTTGCCCTCTTTTATTGGCTTGTGACTGTCTGCCTCTCCTTGTTGGCCTTCCAGACATAATAATGGCCTGCACTGAAGTGAGATTTAGCTGTACAAAACTGGGATATATTATATATATATATATATATATATATATATATATATATATATATATATATATATATATATATATATATATATATATATATATATATATATACTGATTATACAGCAGCTAGCAGAATGCCTGCCTGTGGTATTAATAGGATTAGAAGAAGCACACCAGCACTTGTTTTCAGGTAGCTATAGGTGCAACAGTGCAGGGTGCACAGTACACTAACTGGAAATACTTCAAGAGCCTGCCTGTGCTATTAATAGGATCAGAAGAAGAATTCAAGCACTTGTCTTCAGGTGGCTATACTGTAGGTGCAACTGTGCAGGGTACACAGTACACTAACTGTAAATACTTCAAGAGCCTGCCTGTGCTATTAATAGGATCAGAAGAAGCACACAAGCACTTGTCTTCAGGTAGCTATAGGTGCAACTTTGCAGGGTACACAGTACACTAACTGTAAATACTTCAAGAGCCTGTCTGTGCTATTAATAGGATCAGAAGAAGAACACAAGCACTTGTCTTAAGGTAGCTATACTGTAGGTGCAACTGTGCAGGGTACACATTACCCTAACTGTAAATACTTCAAGAGCCTGCCTGTGCTATTAATAGGATTAGAAGAAGCACACAAGCACTTGTCTTCAGGTAGCTATAGGTGCAACTGTGCAGGGTACACAGTACACTAACTGTAAATACTTCAAGAGCCTGCCTGTGCTATTAATAGGATCAGAAGAAGAACACAAGCACTTGTCTTCAGGTAGCTATTGGTGCAACTATGCAGGGTACACAGTACACTGACTGTAAATACTTCAAGAGCCTGCCTGTGATATTAATAGGATCAGAAGAAGAACACAAACTCTTGTCTTCAGGTAGCTATACGGTAGGTGCAACTGTGCAGGGTAGACAGTACACTAACTGTAAATATTTCAAGAGCATGCCTGTGCTATTAATAGGATCAGAAGAAGCACACAAGCACTTGTCTTCAGGTAGCTATAAGTGCAACTGTGCAGGGTACACAGTACACTAACTGTAAATACTTCAAGAGCCTGCCTGTGCAATTAATAGGATCAGAAGAAGAACAAAAGCACTTGTCTTCAGGTAGCTATTGGTGCAACTGTGCAGGGTACACAGTACACTAACTGTAAATACTTCAAGAGCCTGCCTGTGCTATTAATAGGATCAGAAGAAGAACACAAGCTCTTGTCTTCAGGTAGCTATACGGTAGGTGCAACTGTGCAGGGTACACAGTACACTAACTGTAAATATTTCAAGAGCATGCCTGTGCTATTAATAGGATCAGAAGAAGCACACAAGCACTTGTCTTCAGGTAGCTATAAGTGCAAATGTGCAGGGTACACAGTACACTAACTGTAAATACTTCAAGAGCCTGCCTGTGCTATTAATAGGATCAGAAGAAGCACACAAGCACTTGTCTTCAGGTAGCTATAGGTGCAACTGTGCAGGGTACACAGTACACTAACTGTAAATACTTCAAGAGCCTGCCTGTGCTATTAATAGGATCAGAAGAAGAACACAAGCACTTGTCTTAAGGTAGCTATACTGTAGGTGCAACTGTGCAGGGTACACATTACACTAACTGTAAATACTTCAAGAGCCTGCCTGTGCTATTAATAGGATCAGAAGAAGCACACAAGCACTTGTCTTCAGGTAGCTATAGGCGTAACTATGCAGAGTACACTAACTGTAAATACTTCAAGAGCCTGCCTGTGCTATTAATAGGATCAGAAGAAGAACACAAGCACTTGTCTTCAGGTAGCTATAGGTGCAACTGTGCAGGGTACACAGTACACTAACTGTAAATACTTCAAGAGCCTGTCTGTGCTATTAATAGGATTAGAAGAAGAACACAAGCACTTGTCTTCAGGGAGTTATACTGTAGGTGCAACTGTGCAGGGTACACAGTACACTAACTGTAAATACTTCAAGAGCTACCTGTGCTATTAATAGGATCAGAAGAAGCACACAAGCGCTTGTCTTCATGTAGCTATAGGTGCAAATGTGCAGGGTACACCATACACTAATTGTAAATACTTCAAGAGCCTGCCTGTGCTATTAATGGGATCAGAAGCAGAACATAATCACTTGTCTTCAGGTAGCTATACTGTAGGTGCAACTGTGCAGGGTACACAGTACACTAACTGTAAATACTTCAAGAGCTACCTGTGCTATTAATAGGATCAGAAGAAGAACACAAGCACTAGTCTTCAGGTAGCTATTGGTGCAACTATGCAGGGTACACAGTACACTGACTGTAAATACTTCAAGAGCCTGCCTGTGATATTAATAGGATCAGAAGAAGAACACAAGCTCTTGTCTTCAGGTAGCTATACGGTAGGTGCAACTGTGCAGGGTAGACAGTACACTAACTGTAAATATTTCAAGAGCATGCCTGTGCGATTAATAGGATCAGAAGAAGCACACAAGCACTTGTCTTCAGGTAGCTATAAGTGCAACTGTACAGGGTACACAGTACACTAACTGTAAATACTTCAAGAGCCTGCCTGTGCTATTAATAGGATCAGAAGAAGAACACAAGCACTTGTCTTCAGGTAGCTATTGGTGCAACTGTGCAGGGTACACAGTACACTAACTGTAAATACTTCAAGAGCCTGCCTGTGCTATTAATAGGATCAGAAGAAGAACACAAGCTCTTGTCTTCAGGTAGCTATACGATAGGTGCAACTGTGCAGGGTACACAGTACACTAACTGTAAATATTTCAAGAGCATGCCTGTGCTATTAATAGGATCAGAAGAAGCACACAAGCACTTGTCTTCAGGTAGCTATAGGTGCAACTGTGCAGGGTTCACAGTACACTAACTGTAAATACTTCAAGAGCCTGCCTGTGCTATTAATAGGATCAGAAGAAGAACACAAGCACTTGTCTTAAGGTAGCTATACTGTAGGTGCAACTGTGCAGGGTACACATTACACTAACTGTAAATACTTCAAGAGCCTGCCTGTGCTATTAATAGGATCAGAAGAAGAACACAAGCACTTGTCTTCAGGTAGCTATTGGTGCAACTGTGCAGGGTACACAGTACACTAACTGTAAATACTTCAAGAGCCTGCCTGTGCTATTAATAGGATCAGAAGAAGAACACAAGCACTTGTCTTCAGGTAGCTATATGGTAGGTGCAACTGTGCAGGGTACACAGTACACTAACTGTAAATATTTCAAGAGCATGCCTGTGCTATTAATAGGATCAGAAGAAGCACACAAGCACTTGTCTTCAGGTAGCTATAAGTGCAAATGTGCAGTGTACACAGTACACTAACTGTAAATACTTCAAGAGCCTGCCTGTGCTATTAATAGGATCAGAAGAAGCACACAAGCACTTGTCTTCAGGTAGCTATAGGTGCAACTGTGCAGGGTACACAGTACACTAACTGTAAATACTTCAAGAGCCTGCCTGTGCTATTAATAGGATCAGAAGAAGAACACAAGCACTTGTCTTAAGGTAGCTATACTGTAGGTGCAACTGTGCAGGGTACACATTACACTAACTGTAAATACTTCAAGAGCCTGCCTGTGCTATTAATAGGATTAGAAGAAGCACACAAGCACTTGTCTTCAGGTAGCTATAGGTGCAACTGTGCAGGGTACACAGTACACTAACTGTAAACACTTCAAGAGCCTGCCTGTGCTATTAATAGGATCAGAAGAAGAACACAAGCACTTGTCTTCAGGTAGCTATTGGTGCAACTGAGCAGGGTACACAGTACACTGACTGTAAATACTTCAAGAGCCTGCCTGTGCTATTAATAGGATCAGAAGAAGAACACAAGCTCTTGTCTTCAGGTAGCTATACGGTAGGTGCAACTGTGCAGGGTACACAGTACACTAACTGTAAATATTTCAAGAGCATGCCTGTGCTATTAATAGGATCAGAAGAAGCACACAAGCACTTGTCTTCAGGTAGCTATAAGTGCAAATGTGCAGGGTACACAGTACACTAACTGTAAATACTTCAAGAGCCTGCCTGTGCTATTAATAGGATCAGAAGAAGAACACAAGCACTTGTCTTCAGGTAGCTATAGGTGCAACTGTGCAGGGTACACAGTACACTAACTGTAAATACTTCAAGAGCCCGCCTGTGCTATTAATAGGATCAGAAGAAGAACACAAGCACTTGTCTTAAGGTAGCTATACTGTAGGTGCAACTGTGCAGGGTACACATTACACTAACTGTAAATACTTCAAGAGCCTGCCTGTGCTATTAATAGGATTAGAAGAAGCACACAAGCACTTGTCTTCAGGTAGCTATAGGTGCAACTGTGCAGGGTACACAGTACACTAACTGTAAACACTTCAAGAGCCTGCCTGTGCTATTAATAGGATCAGAAGAAGAACATAAGCACTTGTCTTCAGGTAGCTATTGGTGCAACTGAGCAGGGTACACAGTACACTGACTGTAAATACTTCAAGAGCCTGCCTGTG
Source organism: Lithobates clamitans (assembly GCA_037952925.1). Taxonomy (NCBI): domain Eukaryota; kingdom Metazoa; phylum Chordata; class Amphibia; order Anura; family Ranidae; genus Lithobates; species Lithobates clamitans. The sequence goes on along the minus strand of JBBGZY010000660.1, from coordinate 1,406,291 downwards.
CTATTAAAAGGGCCAGAAGAAGCACACAAGCACTTGTCTTCAGGTAGCTATACTGTAGGTGCAACTGTGCAGGGTACACAGTACACTAACTGTAAATACTTCAAGAGCCTGCCTGTGCTATTAATAGGATCAGAAGAAGAACACAAGCACTTGTCTTCAGGTAGCTATAGGTGAAACTGTGCAGGGTACACCATAAACTAACTGTAAATACTTCAAGAGCCTGCCTGTGCTATTAATGGGATCAGAAGCAGAACATAATCACTTGTCTTCAGGTAGCTATACTGTAGGTGCAACTGTGCAGGGTACACAGTACATTAACTGTAAATACTCCAAGAGCCTGCCTGTGCTATTAATAGGATCAGAAGAAGAACACAAGCACTTGTCTTCAGGGAGTTATACTGTAGGTGCAACTGTGCGGGGTACACAGTACACTAACTGTAAATATTTCAAGAGCCTGCCTGTGCTATTAATAGGATCAGAAGAAGAACAAAAGCACTTGTCTTCAGGTAGCTATAGGTGCAACTATGCAGGGTACACAGTAGACTAACTGTAAATACTTCAAGAGCCTGCCTGTGCTATTAATAGGATTAGAAGAAGAACACAAGCACTTGTCTTCAGGGAGTTATACTGTAGGTGCAACTGTGCAGGGTACACAGTACACTAACTGTAAATACTTCAAGAGCTTGCCTGTGCTATTAATAGGATCAGAAGAAGCACACAAGCACTTGTCTTCATGTAGCTATAGGTGCAAATGTGCAGGGTACACCATACACTAACTGTAAATACTTGAAGAGCCTACCTGTGCTATTAATAGGATCAGAAGAAGAACACAAGCACTTGTCTTCAGGTAGCTATACGTGCAACTGTGCAGGGTACACAGTACATTAACTATAAATACTTCAAGAGCCTGCCTGTGCTATTAATAGGATCAGAAGAAGAACACAAGCACTTGTCTTCAGGGAGTTATACTGTAGGTGCAACTGTGCGGGGTACACAGTACACTAACTGTAAATACTTCAAGAGCCTGCCTGTGCTATTAATAGGATCAGAAGAAGCACACAAGCACTTATCTTCAGGTAGCTATAGGCGTAACTGTGCAGAGTACACTAACTGTAAATACTTCAAGAGCCTGCCTGTGCTATTAATAGGATCAGAAGAAGAACACAAGCACTTGTCTTCAGGTAGCTATTGGTGCAACTGAGCAGGGTACACAGTACACTGACTGTAAATACTTCAAGAGCCTGCCTGTGCTATTAAAAGGGCCAGAAGAAGCACACAAGCACTTGTCTTCAGGTAGCTATACTGTAGGTGCAACTGTGCAGGATACACAGTACACTAACTGTAAATACTCCAAGAGCCTGCCTGTGCTATTAATAGGATCAGAAGAAGAACACAAGCACTTGTCTTCAGGTAGCTATAGGTGAAACTGTGCAGGGTACACCATACACTAACTGTAAATACTTCAAGAGCCTGCCTGTGCTATTAATGGGATCAGAAGCAGAACATAATCACTTGTCTTCAGGTAGCTATACTGTAGGTGCAACTGTGCAGGGTACACAGTACATTAACTGTAAATACTTCAAGAGCCTGCCTGTGCTATTAATAGGATCAGAAGAAGAACACAAGCACTTGTCTTCAGGGAGTTATACTGTAGGTGCAACTGTGCGGGGTACACAGTACACTAACTGTAAATACTTCAAGAGCCTGCCTGTGCTATTAATAGGACCAGAAGAAGAACAAAAGCACTTGTCTTCAGGTAGCTATAGGTACAACTATGCAGGGTACACAGTACACTAACTGTAAATACTTCAAGAGCCTGCCTGTGCTATTAATAGGATTAGAAGAAGAACACAAGCACTTGTCTTCAGGGAGTTATACTGTAGGTGCAACTGTGCAGGGTACACAGTACACTAACTGTAAATACTTCAAGAGCTTGCCTGTGCTATTAATAGGATCAGAAGAAGCACACAAGCACTTGTCTTCATGTAGCTATAGGTGCAAATGTGCAGGGTACACCATACACTAACTGTAAATACTTGAAGAGCCTGCCTGTGCTATTAAATGGATCAGAAGAAGAACACAAGCACTTGTCTTCAGGTAGCTATACGTGCAACTGTGCAGGGTACACAGTACATTAACTATAAATACTTCAAGAGCCTGCCTGTGCTATTAATAGGATCAGAAGAAGAACACAAGCACTTGTCTTCAGGGAGTTATACTGTAGGTGCAACTGTGCGGGGTACACAGTACACTAACTGTAAATACTTCAAGAGCCTGCCTGTGCTATTAATAGGATCAGAAGAAGCACACAAGCACTTGTCTTCAGGTAGCTATAGGCGTAACTATGCAGAGTACACTAACTGTAAATACTTCAAGAGCCTGCCTGTGCTATTAATAGGATCAGAAGAAGAACACAAGCACTTGTCTTCAGGTAGCTATAGGTGCAACTGTGCAGGGTACACAGTACACTAACTGTAAATACTTCAAGAGCCTGTCTGTGCTATTAATAGGATTAGAAGAAGAACACAAGCACTTGTCTTCAGGGAGTTATACTGTAGGTGCAACTGTGCAGGGTACACAGTACACTAACTGTAAATACTTCAAGAGCTACCTGTGCTATTAATAGGATCAGAAGAAGCACACAAGCGCTTGTCTTCATGTAGCTATAGGTGCAAATGTGCAGGGTACACCATACACTAATTGTAAATACTTCAAGAGCCTGCCTGTGCTATTAATGGGATCAGAAGCAGAACATAATCACTTGTCTTCAGGTAGCTATACTGTAGGTGCAACTGTGCAGGGTACACAGTACACTAACTGTAAATACTTCAAGAGCTACCTGTGCTATTAATAGGATCAGAAGAAGAACACAAGCACTAGTCTTCAGGTAGCTATTGGTGCAACTATGCAGGGTACACAGTACACTGACTGTAAATACTTCAAGAGCCTGCCTGTGATATTAATAGGATCAGAAGAAGAACACAAGCTCTTGTCTTCAGGTAGCTATACGGTAGGTGCAACTGTGCAGGGTAGACAGTACACTAACTGTAAATATTTCAAGAGCATGCCTGTGCGATTAATAGGATCAGAAGAAGCACACAAGCACTTGTCTTCAGGTAGCTATAAGTGCAACTGTACAGGGTACACAGTACACTAACTGTAAATACTTCAAGAGCCTGCCTGTGCTATTAATAGGATCAGAAGAAGAACACAAGCACTTGTCTTCAGGTAGCTATTGGTGCAACTGTGCAGGGTACACAGTACACTAACTGTAAATACTTCAAGAGCCTGCCTGTGCTATTAATAGGATCAGAAGAAGAACACAAGCTCTTGTCTTCAGGTAGCTATACGATAGGTGCAACTGTGCAGGGTACACAGTACACTAACTGTAAATATTTCAAGAGCATGCCTGTGCTATTAATAGGATCAGAAGAAGCACACAAGCACTTGTCTTCAGGTAGCTATAGGTGCAACTGTGCAGGGTTCACAGTACACTAACTGTAAATACTTCAAGAGCCTGCCTGTGCTATTAATAGGATCAGAAGAAGAACACAAGCACTTGTCTTAAGGTAGCTATACTGTAGGTGCAACTGTGCAGGGTACACATTACACTAACTGTAAATACTTCAAGAGCCTGCCTGTGCTATTAATAGGATCAGAAGAAGAACACAAGCACTTGTCTTCAGGTAGCTATTGGTGCAACTGTGCAGGGTACACAGTACACTAACTGTAAATACTTCAAGAGCCTGCCTGTGCTATTAATAGGATCAGAAGAAGAACACAAGCACTTGTCTTCAGGTAGCTATATGGTAGGTGCAACTGTGCAGGGTACACAGTACACTAACTGTAAATATTTCAAGAGCATGCCTGTGCTATTAATAGGATCAGAAGAAGCACACAAGCACTTGTCTTCAGGTAGCTATAAGTGCAAATGTGCAGTGTACACAGTACACTAACTGTAAATACTTCAAGAGCCTGCCTGTGCTATTAATAGGATCAGAAGAAGCACACAAGCACTTGTCTTCAGGTAGCTATAGGTGCAACTGTGCAGGGTACACAGTACACTAACTGTAAATACTTCAAGAGCCTGCCTGTGCTATTAATAGGATCAGAAGAAGAACACAAGCACTTGTCTTAAGGTAGCTATACTGTAGGTGCAACTGTGCAGGGTACACATTACACTAACTGTAAATACTTCAAGAGCCTGCCTGTGCTATTAATAGGATTAGAAGAAGCACACAAGCACTTGTCTTCAGGTAGCTATAGGTGCAACTGTGCAGGGTACACAGTACACTAACTGTAAACACTTCAAGAGCCTGCCTGTGCTATTAATAGGATCAGAAGAAGAACACAAGCACTTGTCTTCAGGTAGCTATTGGTGCAACTGAGCAGGGTACACAGTACACTGACTGTAAATACTTCAAGAGCCTGCCTGTGCTATTAATAGGATCAGAAGAAGAACACAAGCTCTTGTCTTCAGGTAGCTATACGGTAGGTGCAACTGTGCAGGGTACACAGTACACTAACTGTAAATATTTCAAGAGCATGCCTGTGCTATTAATAGGATCAGAAGAAGCACACAAGCACTTGTCTTCAGGTAGCTATAAGTGCAAATGTGCAGGGTACACAGTACACTAACTGTAAATACTTCAAGAGCCTGCCTGTGCTATTAATAGGATCAGAAGAAGAACACAAGCACTTGTCTTCAGGTAGCTATAGGTGCAACTGTGCAGGGTACACAGTACACTAACTGTAAATACTTCAAGAGCCCGCCTGTGCTATTAATAGGATCAGAAGAAGAACACAAGCACTTGTCTTAAGGTAGCTATACTGTAGGTGCAACTGTGCAGGGTACACATTACACTAACTGTAAATACTTCAAGAGCCTGCCTGTGCTATTAATAGGATTAGAAGAAGCACACAAGCACTTGTCTTCAGGTAGCTATAGGTGCAACTGTGCAGGGTACACAGTACACTAACTGTAAACACTTCAAGAGCCTGCCTGTGCTATTAATAGGATCAGAAGAAGAACATGAGCACTTGTCTTCAGGTAGCTATTGGTGCAACTGAGCAGGGTACACAGTACACTGACTGTAAATACTTCAAGAGCCTGCCTGTGCTATTAAAAGGGCCAGAAGAAGCACACAAGCACTTGTCTTCAGGTAGCTATACTGTAGGTGCAACTGTGCAGGGTACACAGTACACTAACTGTAAATACTTCAAGAGCCTGCCTGTGCTATTAATAGGATCAGAAGAAGAACACAAGCACTTGTCTTCAGGTAGCTATAGGTGAAACTGTGCAGGGTACACCATAAACTAACTGTAAATACTTCAAGAGCCTGCCTGTGCTATTAATGGGATCAGAAGCAGAACATAATCACTTGTCTTCAGGTAGCTATACTATAGGTGCAACTGTGCAGGGTACACAGTACATTAACTGTAAATACTCCAAGAGCCTGCCTGTGCTATTAATAGGATCAGAAGAAGAACACAAGCACTTGTCTTCAGGGAGTTATACTGTAGGTGCAACTGTGCGGGGTACACAGTACACTAACTGTAAATATTTCAAGAGCCTGCCTGTGCTATTAATAGGATCAGAAGAAGAACAAAAGCATTTGTCTTCAGGTAGCTATAGGTGCAACTATGCAGGGTACACAGTAGACTAACTGTAAATACTTCAAGAGCCTGCCTGTGCTATTAATAGGATTAGAAGAAGAACACAAGCACTTGTCTTCAGGGAGTTATACTGTAGGTGCAACTGTGCAGGGTACACAGTACACTAACTGTAAATACTTCAAGAGCTTGCCTGTGCTATTAATAGGATCAGAAGAAGCACACAAGCACTTGTCTTCATGTAGCTATAGGTGCAAATGTGCAGGGTACACCATACACTAACTGTAAATACTTGAAGAGCCTACCTGTGCTATTAATAGGATCAGAAGAAGGACACAAGCACTTGTCTTCAGGTAGCTATACGTGCAACTGTGCAGGGTACACAGTACATTAACTATAAATACTTCAAGAGCCTGCCTGTGCTATTAATAGGATCAGAAGAAGAACACAAGCACTTGTCTTCAGGGAGTTATACTGTAGGTGCAACTGTGCGGGGTACACAGTACACTAACTGTAAATACTTCAAGAGCCTGCCTGTGCTATTAATAGGATCAGAAGAAGCACACAAGCACTTATCTTCAGGTAGCTATAGGCGTAACTGTGCAGAGTACACTAACTGTAAATACTTCAAGAGCCTGCCTGTGCTATTAATAGGATCAGAAGAAGAACACAAGCACTTGTCTTCAGGTAGCTATAGGTGCAACTGTGCAGGGTACACAGTACACTAACTGTAAATACTTCAAGAGCCTGCCTGTGCTATTAATAGGATTAGAAGAAGAACACAAGCACTTGTCTTCAGGGAGTTATACTGTAGGTGCAACTGTGCAGGGTACACAGTACACTAACTGTAAATACTTCAAGAGCTACCTGTGCTATTAATAGGATCAGAAGAAACACACAAGCGCTTGTCTTCATGTAGCTATAGGTGCAAATGTGCAGGGTACACATACACTAACTGTAAATACTTCAAGAGCCTGCCTGTGCTTTTAATAGGATCAGAAGAAGAACACAAGCTCTTGTCTTCAGGTAGCTATACGGTAGGTGCAACTGTGCAGGGTAGACAGTACACTAACTGTAAATATTTCAAGAGCATGCCTGTGCTATTAATAGGATCAGAAGAAGCACACAAGCACTTGTCTTCAGGTAGCTATAGGTGCAACTGTGCAGGGTACACAGTACACTAACTGTAAATACTTCAAGAGCCTGCCTGTGCTATTAATATGATCAGAAGAACACAAGCACTTGTCTTCAGGTAGCTATACTGTAGGTGCAACCGTGCAGGGTACACAGTAACTGTAAATACTGTAAAAACACCTGCCTGCCTGTCAGTATATTAGGAAGAGAATAACAGGAATGGATCTAGCTAAACTGAATACAGTGTATATATATATATATATATATATATATATATATATATATATATACAACACCTGGGATGCATATATATACAAAATACACTGTAAGTGCAGCTAACTGACTCGACCTGCCTACTCTAATGTTTCTATAAATGACTGCGAATTTAAATGGATGATGTTTGTCCTCACTAGAGACTGTCCTATTTGGTGATTATTGCTCTGATTAAGAGGTTATAGTCCTTTCTTTTCTAGTTGCACAATTATTCACTCCTCACTTATTATTATATAATATATATATATATATATATATTATTCCATTTATTGATTACTCACCAAAGTGCCAATCTTATTTATTTCTCACCAAGGTACAAATTGATGAACACATTGTTCACATTGATTTATATGTTTAGCGCTATTTACAATATTTTTAAGTTGTACACAAGGTATTTTTGATTAGAGCACATCAATAATTCCATACTGTTTAAATGGGTCCCTGATACACTTTTTCTGATTGATTGCAGCTTAATCCTTATATTAACCCTTGTTTTAAGCATCACTATTTGAATACGCACTTATTTATCCCACCGTTTGATTTATTTTACACTTTTAATTTAATCACCTCTGAAACACCTTTGGAGTGTTTGCAGCAGTATTTTACATATTTCTCCTTTATTCACATTAGCCTTCATTCCATATCAGCACTTGAGTATTTTTATTTTATTTTAGATCAGTTTTAAATGACAATTTTTCCTTTAGAAATATCATTTTGCTGTGGTACTGTTCTAAAAAATGTTTTTTCATTTTCATTGTTTCACTGTAAGCATTAAAAAAATCACTGCTCCTGAAAAAATGGCCATTTTTAAATATTTCTTTTGCATTGATACATGTGCCCTGGGGCATGACCCGGTTCCCCAAACACTTTTTATGAATATAACTTGCATATAAGCCTTTAAAATGAGCACTTTTGATTATTCCTGTTCGTGTCCCATGGATTTTAACGGTGTTCGTGTGTTCTGACAAATTTTTGCTTCTTCGTTATGTTCTGGTGCGAACCGAACCGGGGGTGTTCGGCTCATCCCTACTCACGACATTCCTCTGCTCCCTGCTCATTAAGTGTATGATCAAAGGTGAGGGAGGATTCCTCCACCTTGCAGGTACCTTCTTCAGGATTAAAGAGGATAAACTGAACTGACAGTGAACACTGCTTCAGGAGAAGAATTTGTTGAATGTTTGTTCAACCATTTGCTCCTTGGTGAGATATTGTTCAGGTATTAGACCAATAATTGAATTATGAAAGCCAAAATAGTAATAATCAAAATCTAAGGCCAGACCAAGTATGGGGTCTTTGGACAAAGAGACCACATTTAGAGTTTCATTATTAATGATTACTTGGGTTTTGAATAGATGGATGTTTACCATGGGTGTATGATTTACTACAATTCCCAGTTGTATCCTGTCTGAGAGGCATATTATTGCATCAGGATCCTTTAATTTTTGGACTTCATAGACTTGGATAGGTAACAGGAAATTATTAGCACCAGGAGGAATGATAATATCATGTGGTACTGATATATTTACTGCATATGGCAGTATCTGGGATGATTTGAGCTTCATATTAATTTATGAAACTTGGAGTCAAGGGCGCATGCGCGGATGCCTGAGAGGATAGTTATGCCTGCTTAGAGCTCCGCTCCGAGGCCGTTTTCGCCGGAGGACTACAGGTCCCAGCGACGCCGAAAATCCTCAAAACTACCAGGCACTTACTTGTAAAGCACTCGGGTACTGTTAGAATGGTTCTGAAGAGTACCAAATCTAAATTTAAGTCTGGTAACATTAAAGAAATGCCGGTCCGGCCGATATATAAGATGGCGGCGGCAGTTACCTCACAGCCCAGCACTTAACATACTGCCAAGCCATTGAAACTTAATACAAGCACTATGGGTTTTTCTGGAGAGTCTGATTCAGATATAGGAGGCTCACAGTCAGCATCACAAACAGATTTATTTAAAAAATTTGAACGAATATTACAAAAAGCCCTGAAACAGACGTCAGACCACATAACAGATAAGTTAACAAGGGAAATTAGAGAATTGGGGCAAAGAACAGCTGAGTTCGAAATAAGGATGGATGATCTGGAAAGCCAAACACAGCAATATGTATCAGAATTTATGAACCTTAAAGAAGAAAATGCTGTATTACAGTCACGTTTAGATGACCAAGAGAATAGGGACCGTCGGGCCAACTTGCGGATAAGAGGTATCCCTGAGACTGTCCTTGATGTTCAAACCACTATTACCGCACTATTTCAGGAACTAAAACCTGGTATCCCAATAGAGAGATTAGAAATGGATATAGTGCATAGAGCTTTAGCTCAACGTAAAATAAATGGTCCGCCTAGGGACATAATTGCTAAAATGCATTATTAACGCACTAAAGAACAATTGCTTGCAGCAGCCAGAGGAAAGGACTCTCTCACCTTTCAAGGTCATGTATATCAGCTTTTTGCAGACCTTTCTCCTATTACAGTGGCAAAAAGACGTGCACTCAAACCCCAGTTACAAGTACTTCAGCGTCATCAAATTACTTATCATTGGGGTTTTCCTTTTTCGCTCAGATTTACACATTTAGAAACTAAATATGTATGTCGCTCTTCAGAGGACTTGCAGTCAGCCTTGATTGAGTTGGGCCTAGTGGACCAGGATTCATCTAAAGATTTACCACGCAGAAGGTCAGCCTCAGGATCACCTCAGCAAAACGCAACAGGAGTCCATAACTCTTCCACCCCTTCGCGTCAGAATCTACATAAGCGAGGCCGCTTTGACAACCCTTCCCCTAATAATGAAGATTCAATGGACTGATATATTTTTTTAATTTTTTATTTTTTTATATATCTGTTAAAGAATGTCTTCTATCCGAATCTTCAGTATTATATTACAGTCTGTTTAAGTGAACCCACTATCCACAATACCATCGTTTCAGGTTTATGGACTTCCAGTCTAATCCTTGTTTCTAATTATTATATCATTTTTTTTTTTTGACAGATTTTAATAATCACTTTTTGATTATGCTTTGGTACCAGGATATGACTAACACTTAATATCCTATCTGTTAATAAAATGTATGTGTATGTATATATATATATCTATATATGTATGCATATGTGTATAGGTATGTATATGTGTATATGTGTGTATGTATGTGTTTGCATATATATTTTTTATTTATTTATTTTATTATTTATTTATTTTATTTTCTTATTTTATTTTCTTATTTTATTTTTTTTTATATATATAATAATTTTTTTTTCCAGTCACGATTACCATAAAAATAAACAATCTTGAGGCCGGTAGCGATTTAAATAATTTAGTTTGCCTAAGATTGCGTCTGACTCGCTTAAATTGATGATAGGCAACTCCTATCCTCATATTGATTATGGGTTCCAATTTAATAATAACTACTGCAGTAGGGAACAGACACAAAAGATACACTCAGCATCTTTCCAAATAACTGTTCTGCTTTATTATGACGCAATTGAAGGTTTTTATGCACATGATTACGTAGGTATCACATTAATATTACAATTGTACGTTTATGGTAACAAGGGGCGTTACATAGGCAGGCTAATTCTAATCAGGACTCAAAAGAATGTAAACATGTACTGAAAACATTATTAGTGCTGTGTGCACAGTGAGGGCAGTGTGCGATACATACAAAATACAATACAATTATATACAGAACTTACAAATTTCCATTACACGTCTAGTATTATAAGTTATAGTGGAATCTTTTTATGGAGCTGTAGTTCTCCGGCGAAGTTCGTCCTTTTGGAACTTCTTGTTGCCCCCCTCTCCATCCTCGGATTCTCACTACTATTATGTGAGAGTCTGTGGATGGTTTTGGAGCCTCTTGGAGTTTTTTGATTACTCCTCTATGTTGCTCCCTTACCCAAGTATTTTGTTTTTCTTTATGCTTAAAATATTATCATATTAGGGTTACTCGATTGCAAATTGTTCTCTCCTATTCTGTCCTTTCTTTTCCTTTCCTTTCTCTCGGGGTGGTGTCCTTGACTCTAGTTATTAATTGTATTCTATATGTTGTGATAGTCATCTCTGATCTATTATGGCCCCGATAAATATTTTATCCTTGAATGTTCAAGGATTTAATATCCCACATAAACGCACAAAAGCAATGTTTGCAGGAAACTCATTTTACAGATAAAGCTACTCCTAAATTTCTTTTCCCCTCTTATCCACAATTTTATACCGCCTCAACCACAGTTAAACAATGAGGGACTCTTATTGGATTTCATTGTTCTATGCCATTTACCCTTTTAACACAACTGAATGATCCGGAGGGAAGATATTTACTTCTCACAGGTTATATATTGGATATGGCTGTCACAATAGTATCATATTATGCACCGAATAAGAGACCAGAATCCTTTTTGTCCCATCTTTTCCAAATTGTAGAAACCCACAAATTTGGCACTGTAGTTTTATGTGGAGATTCAAATGCAACAGTTTTCCCCTTCTTAGATAAGTCTCCTCCTGCACCCATCAATAGGTCAATTAAAGTAACTCTTCAACATCTACTTGCTAAACATGGTTTAGTAGACACATGGCGAGAGCTTAATCCTACTAGCAGACGTTTTACACATTATTCCTACCCACATAAATCATTCTCATGTATAGACCATATCCTAATCCCTTATAGCATGACCCCCGAAATTTTATCTTCAAGCATTCTACCCTTTACATGGACAGATCATTGTGCGATACGCACATCTATTGCATCTACAATACCTAGGTCCAACGATACTAATTGGTGTATTAATAATTCCACATTAGCTCACCCTTCCCGTCGAAGTGAAATTGAAATAGCACTAAATGATTATCTCTATTCCAATGACACCGGAGATATTTCTGACACCACGTTGTGGGAAGCTCACAAAGTGGTTATTCGTGGTAGACTGATACAACAAGCTACAAACCTTAAAAGAGAACGTAAACTTTTGTTTGCAAAGTTGGAAGATAACTTTAACTCTTGTCATTCCGCCTTTCAATCATCCCCGAATTCCATTAACAATGCTAAATTAGACAAAGCCCGTCTTGATCTGGATTTATTTTTAACTGACTCAGCAGACAAACTCATACGTAAACGCCAATATATTCAATACCTTAATGCCAACAAACCCACCACCTCTTCGGCAAGAAATTTGAAATCAATAGATCAAATACGGACCCCTATACCAGTGTTTCTCAACTCCAGTCCTCAAGGCGCCCCAACAGGTCAGGTTTTCAGGATTTCCCTCAGATTAAACAGCTGTGGTAATTACTAAGGCAGTGAAACTGATCAAATCACCTGTGCAAAGTAATGGAAAGCCTGAAAACATGACCTGTTGGGGCGCCTTGAGGACTGGAGTTGAGAAACACTGCCCTATACGACTGAAAATGTCACGTGACGCGTATACTAGTAATCCAAATAAAATGTTAGAAGTATTTCGATCTAATTTAGCTAAAGTGTATTCCTATACTCATGATTTTAATCAAACCAATGCAGATACTCTTTTCTCAAATATTAAACTACCTACTCTAGCTAATGAACAACAAGAGAGACTTGAGTGTCCTATCACAAATATTGAAGTTCAGAACGCTATAAAAAGTTTAAAACTTCATAAAAGACCGGGCCCAGATGGGTTTTTGGCATCATATTATAAAAATTTTGAGCACATCTTGACTCGAGTCTTGACTAGAGCCTTCAATTCTATTTTGGCAGGACACTTATTTCAATCTGAGACACTAAAATCTATTATAGTTATGATTCCCAAACCCCGTTCAGATACTACTTCTTGGACTAATCATCGCCCTATATCCCTACTTAATTTAGATATTAAATTGCTTGCCAAGATATTGGCATCTAGATTGAACAATATTGTCGGTCAACTTATACACAGGGACCAAACGAGTTTTATGCCCAAGAGACAGGCAGGAGATAATATAAGACAAACCCTTTTACTCATTCATGCAGCTAAATCCAAATGCATCCCAACCTGCCTCTTATCTTTAGACATCAAAAAAGCATTTGATTCAGTCACCTGGCCTTATATGCAGTATATGCTTCAAAAATGGGGTTTTGGAATATATTTTCTGACCTGGGTTTCCTCTCTTTATAACAATCCGAGGGCTTATATTAAATATGCTGGCTACAAATCGGCAATGCTGGATATTAGAAGAGGCACGAGACAAGGCTGCCCCCTATCCCCGCTGCTTTTCGCTCTACTTATAGAACCTTTAGCACAATTAATCAGATCTAATCCAGACATCAAAGGTATTGAATTAGGTGGTTACCAACACAAACTTTGTCTTTTTGCAGACGATATTCTTATTTTTTTATCTCATCCTCACATTTCTGCCCCAATCTCCTTAACATACTTGATAAATTTGCACATATTTCAGGGCTCTTTGTAAACCCTGTTAAATCAAATGCGCTAAATATATCTTTATCATTATCAGATCTTCAACAGGCTCAAATTTCTTTACCATTTAATTGGGTCTCTCATCAATTACCATATTTAGGAGTATACCTTACATCCTCACTTTCCGACCTTTTTGCAGTCAACTATCTACCTTTATTGAAACAAGCCACAGGCCTTCTTAAACAATGGTCCTCTCTCCCATAGTCATGGTTGGGATGGATAAATACTATAAAGATGTCGTTATTACCAAAATTTTTATACCTATTTAGAGTACTTCCAATCTCTATACCATCATATTTCTTTAGAATTACACAACGTAAAGTGATGTTGTTCATTTGGGTAATATTGAACCCCGTATATCTAAATCTACTCTTTACCTTAGCAAAACATGCGGGGGCTTGGGGTTACCAAACTTTTCCTCTTATTACCATGCTGCACAAATATCAATATTATCTAAATACCATTCTAGGGAAGAAATACCCCTTTGGGTAGCTATTGAATCTATTGATAGCGACCCCATATTTGTAGCCAATTTGTTATGGATGCAACCTAGAGATAGATCTCATCTATTTCTTAGGGGATTTTTAAGGCAATGAATTTGAAGTTTTATTTAAGATAAAATCCAATTTTATTTGGTATCATTCAACATTAAATATAAATTTTACACAAAAAGCAATAAATCAATAAACATATAGGTATAAATTGACATTCAGGACAAAAGGATAATTCTACATGTACATCCAATAACGGTTGTGGTATAGAATTCACATATGGAAAGTTTTTTAAGAAAGAAAGTGATGTATCACACTACCAAATGCGGTCACCCTAGATGACCACCCTGGTATGGAGTAGTGGAATTTTCAACGTGTTTCAATGTTTATGTCTTAACAGAGAAAAGTCTTCTTCAGGGAAAATACATCACAGTCTAAAAAGTCAGAAAAATCAAAAAAATCATACTGTTACGATTTGTACACATATGCACCATATATATCTCCTGCATTGGTTAGATTCTCATGCGACTTACATTCTCCCAAGGCATCCCGGGTTGAGCGCATTGCATGCCAGGGGCCAGAGATACCCCACACCAAACTAGCCTGGACTGTCCTATTACTCTACAAGACGGCTGGATATGTGATCAAGATCCCAACATTTGACGTCCTCAGCCTTAGAAAATTAATGGCTGTCTGTAATAGGGCAAAGGGTAGAAATTAGTGGTATCCTTTAATTAACTGTGGGCTAACCCCACAGTAAGTACCACATATAGAGAGGTCCCCCCCTTAAAAAACAAGTTAGGCATATAGTATAAACACCCCAAAATCGGGGATCCCAGTCCTTGTGGGTATAGAGTGAGAGACACTTACTTTTAGATAGATTGTGAGTCACTTAGCCTAGAACAGGGAGGGTCCGTGGAGCTCAAAACAGAACAAAAGATAGCCCTGATGTGCATAAGTGGATGTCACAGGGAGACTGGCGCCATTTGCCGTCTCTGGCGCCCTATATATGGTGTGGGCGGAGACAGGGCGCCGCGCTGGCCAATAGCGCGGCTTGAATGTAATCGCTGCTGTCAGGAGCATTCGATGTAAAGACGCCGGATGCTACCTTGGCAACCAACTCCGCTCAGAGGTACGTGCCTCTGCCGCGTTGTCCAATAGCACGGCTTGCCTGTATTTGTTGCTGTCAGGAGCATCTGACGTGAGGACGCCGGATGCTACCTTGGTAACCAACTCCGTTCAGAGGCCCGCGCATGCACGACGTAGTGGCACGCATCCAGTTACGTGCCTCCGTAGTGGAATACTTGGAGGTATAGACGTAGGGTAATGGTGTGGGAGCCAGCCACCATTTTGGAGAGGGGCCATGCCCACACTGGATGCAATGTATCAGTAAAACTGTCCACCGTGGTATGAGATTATACCCATGGTAGAAAGATAGTGGATAGACACATATCCTATTAGTCCCCCAGTGTACTCCCTGGTGAGATGTCCCACCATATGAGGTGGGTTTAAAAACCGGGGGGGAAAGAGAAAAAAATTGGAAAAATAAATAAATTAGAGCCTTTTAAGGAGTTAACTAAACCATATAAGATCCCCCTCTTTCACCAAGATGGAAAAGGCAAAAGGGGGTAAGAGGGGGGAAAAAGAGGACTTATAACCACCGACACAGACGTTCCTGCCTAGCATGTAAGCAAGGCAGGATAAGCAAGAGGGCCCCAAAGTCAGCTGAAACCGCGGGGCCCCCCCTGTGTCGGGTAGGTATAGAACCTTCCAGAGCATAACCTTGGGGCTAATGGGGAGCCCTGGATTCCCGCATGACATGACTCCCCCCAGTGGGATAACCCATGGGGACGGCAGAACACCAGAGATAAACTAACCAAGGCATGCAGTGATATTAATGGAAACATAATGGAAAAAAATAAAAATAAAAATATTGAATGAAAGCACAAAAATGTATATAGTACATTTATAGAGTAATTCCACTCGGTGGGGTTTTTTAGAAGGTATAAATCCCACTCTTGTTGTAATATAGTAACAAATTTTGTAGGTTACACAAGATTGAAATTATGCAAGTATAGTAGGTAAAATTAGAAAACCCCCCAAAAGGCTAAGCAATCTCCAACTAGTGTTCGAGTGGCAGCTAGGGGGCAGGCGGTGTAAAAAGGAAGGAAGGGGGAGGAGAGGAAAGGAGTGAATGGTCTGAAATGTAGACAAAGTGGAATGAAAGCAGTGTCCTTAGTCAGTTTTACCCGATCTAAAGCCCTCCAGGAACGGCCTAAAGCTCTCTGTTTCATTGAGATCCGGGGGGGTGGTGGCCCTAAGGCGCCTTATCCAGCGCATTTCGCACTGGAACAGGACCTTGTTCCAGTCACCCCCCTGGTAGGTATGTGTAGTCTATCCACGACTGTGAAGTTTACCTTGGGCATCCTGTAGTTGTGCTGTTTTGCTACATGCCTGCCCAATGGTAAATAAAGGTTGCCAATGCTCATACTGTGGATGTGCTTCTCTACTCTCTTGGTGAGTTCCTGTCGGGTTTTCCCCACGTAAAAGACCCCACATTGACATTGCATTAGAACGACTCCCTGTGTTCTGCAATTCATGAAGTGCTGTAATTGGAAATTTTCCCCATTGGGTAATGTAATCATGGTTCTCCTGCCTGATCCGCATGGGTATGTGCCCCAGGTTCTACAGGGGTCTGTTCTTGTACTTTCTTTATATTCGCTCTGTGTGAGCATATTTCCTATAGAACCAGATTTTTTGTAGGTAATTTGGGGTCTGGAGGTGACCAGATCACCTAAGATGGGATCCTCTGTAAGGATTGACCAGTGTTTGGAGATGATTTTTCTTATTTGTTTATGTTCATTGGAGAATTTCATGATGATTCTAGTTGAGTTGTCTTTTTTTGTCAAGTTTTTCTTTTTGAAGATTAGATTTCGTCTGTCAATGTTTTTTACACGATTAAATGCTTTTTTGAGGGCTGTTTTTGTATAACCCCTCTCCATCAGTCTGGTAGTAAGTTTATTGGATTCCTGCTGGAAGTTCTCGTGTGTACTGCAGTTTCTTTTGAGTCTTAGAAATTGGCTAAAAGTTATGGATTTCTTCAACGGCTCTGGGTGGAAACTATCTGCGTGTAGCAGAGTATTCCCCGCTGTCTCTTTTCTATACAAATTACTCAAGAGTCCTCCAGTTGGATCTTTGGAAATGGTGATATCCAAGAAGTTAAATTCCTTAGAGTTATAGGTCATGGTAAAAAAGAGATTAAAGCTGTTTTGATTCATAGAACTCAAGCATTCCTTGAGTCTATCTTCAGGGCCGTCCCAGATGATGAAGATATTGTCTATGTACCTCTGCCACAAACAGATGTGGTCAGAGTACACAGACGATCCCTCTCCTAGCAAAAAGGCCTTCTCCCACTCCCCCAGGTACAGGTTGGCTTATGAGGGAGCGCAGCATGTCCCCATAGCCACCCCCTGTACCTGGAGGTAGTGGGAGCCCTTAAATAGAAAAACACAATGTTTTACTATTTAAGGGCTCCCACTACCTCCAGGTACATGGGGTGGCTATGGGGATATGCTGCGCTCCCTCATGGTTATAAGTCCTCTTTTCCCCCCTCTTACCCCCTTTCGCCTTTTCCATCTTGGCGAAAGAGGGGGGATCTTATATGGTTAAGTTAACTCCTTAAAAGGCTCTAATTTATTTATTTTTACAATTTTTTTCTCTCCCCCCCGGTTTTTAAACCCACCTCATATGGTGGGACATCTCACCAGGGAGGACACTGGGGGACTAATAGGATATGTGTCTATCCACTATCCTTCTACCATGGGTATAATCTCATACCACGGTGGACAGTTTTACTGATACATTGCATCCAATGTGGGCACGGCCCCTCTCCAAAATGGTGGCTGGCTCCCACACCATTACCCTACGTCTATACCTCCAAGTATTCCCCTACGGAGGCACGTAACTGGATGCGCGCTACTACGTCGCGCATGCGCGGGCCTCTGAGCGGAATTGGTTACCAAGGTAGCATCCGGCGTCCTCACATCAGATGCTCCTGACAGCAACAAATACAGGCAAGCCGCGCTATTGGATAATGCGGCGGAGGCACGTAACTGGATGCGCGCCACCATGTCGCGCATGCGCGGGCCTCTGAGTGGAGTTGGTTGCCAAGGTAGCATCCGGCGTCTTTACGTCGAATGCTCCTGACAGCAGTGATTACAGGCAAGCCACGCTATTGGCTAGTGTGGCGCCCTGTCTCTGCCCACAAGCCGGCCCACACCATATATAGGACGCCAGAGATGGCAAATGGCGCCAGTCTCCCTGTGACATCCACTTATACACATCAGGGCTATCTTTTGTTCTGTTTTGAGCTCCACGGACCCTCCCTGTTCTAGGCTAAGTGACTCACAATCTACACAATCTACCAATCTGTCTGTCACTCCATACCCACAAGGAATGGGATCCCCCGATTTTGGGGTGTTTATACTATATGCCTAACTTGTTTTTTAAGGGGGGCCTCTCTATATGTGGTACTTTCTGTGGGGTTAGCCCACAGTTAATTAAAGGATACCACTAATTTCTACCCTTTGCCCTATTACAGACAGCCATTAATTTTCTAAGGCTGAGGATGCCAAATGTTGGGATCTTGATCACATATCCAGCTGTCTTGTAGAGTAATAGGACAGTCCAGGCTAGTTTGGTGTGGGGTATCTTTGGCCCCTGGCATGCAATGTGCTCAACCCGGGATGCCTTGGGAGAACGTAAGTCGCATGAGAATCTAACCAATGCAGGAGATATGTATGGTGCATATGTGTACAAATCATAACAGTATGATTTTTTTGATTTTTCTGACTTTTTAGACTGTCATGTATTTTCCCTGAAGAAGACTTTTCTCTGTTAAGACATAAACGTTGAAACGCGTTGAAAATTCCACTACTCCATACCAGGGTGGTCATCTAGGGTGACCGCATTGGGTAGTGTGATACATAACTTTCTTTCTTAAAAAACTTTCCATATGTGAATTCTATACCACAACCGTTATTGGATGTACATGTAGAATTATCTTTTTGTCCTGAATGTCACTTTATACCTATATGTTTATTGATTAATTGCTTTTTGTGTAAAATTTATATTTTAATGTTGAACGATATCAAATAAAATTGGATTTTATCTTAAATAAAACTTCAAATTCATTGCCTTAAAAATCCCCTAAGAGGTATTATATATTTTTCTACATATGTATTTGAGATGATGGCAATGACACATCCATACCACCAAGGTCATATTTATATAAAAAGATCTCATCTACCTAACCCCATTACGAAACATTTGTTAGCTATTTGGGATAAGTTTGGTAAATCTCATATGCTTCAATCTATGCATAATCCCCTTCTTTCTTTTCAAGGGAACCCAGCCTTTTATCCTGCTTGGAAATTTCCAAAGTCATTTTCTGCTTGGTCCTCAACAAACTTGGTCAGATTATACAAGCTAGTCTCTATTGATAATTTTCAAGCATTCTCTACTTTTTGTGATAACAATGAACTACCTTGTAATGAATTATTTTGTTATCTACAAATCAAAAATTTTTATACGCATCTCCTTAGGACCGGTATTACACTTAATCAAATGTCTCAATTTGAACATATCTGTGTGAGTGACCCACATGTTAAAGGGCTTATTTCATTCATTTATCAAAATCTCATTAATACTCCTAATGATATAGCTCCCTCTTATACCGCTAAATGGGCAACAGATTTAGGACGGACGTTCACCATCGATGACTGGTCTAATATATGGCTGGCTACCAAATCCTCATCCCCTAATTGCTTTTCTCTTATAACTAATTTCAAAGTTTTGGCGCGTTGGTATTTAGTACCAGCTAGAATAGCAAAATTTACTCCTTGTTATCCTAATAATTGCTTCCGAGGTTGTTCCTCACCAGGTACCCACTTGCATATATGGTGGCAATGCCCGATTGCTCAAGAATTCTGGAAAAACATATTTGCTATGGCATCTAAAGCTTTAGAAATTCCTATAAGACTAGATCCAGCCATTGCACTTCTAAATCTTAAATCGGACAACATAACCCTTAATCAATTCAAATCGCTCATTCAAATCAATACTGCAGCCAAACAAACCATAGCCAAGGCATGGAAGTCAAATACACTGATTGTGGCGGAAGTCAAACATAGAACGAACAAGGCCCTCATTTTCGCAAAAATGACAGCTATAAAGATAAAAATATTAATAAATTCCGTATGATTTGGCAGCCATGGGTTAAGCACTTTTTTTTTTCCAATTTCGACCAGTCATTGATGTTACTCTATTAAAATTCCTGTAATATTGATGTATTATTGCTTATCTATGTCGGGAGCCGGGACACCACTTCGAGGGATTCTTTCTTTTCTACTTATCTCTTCTTATCTTACTATCTGTTTTTCTTAGATTCCTTTAATCTCTAGGGCAAACCTATGTGATTTTTATTTAGTATTCAGCACTAAGGTTATAATGCTCATATAATTCTTATATTCTATTCTCTTCTTTCTCTACTAACTTTTCCTTTATTATTTATTACAATAATTATAATTTTGGGATACTTTAACAATTTACTTAAATGACTCATGTCTCATTATCAATGAGTAATGCCTTTATGCATATTAGACTTTCACAATTTTTCTCATTCAATAGTTAAGTATAGTCAATAATTTTTAATGAAAGTATCACTCCTTTTTCTCGTTTTCTATTTTAATTTTTTTCTCTCTTCTCTCAGGTATACTATATGGACTAATTCTTATTTGTAATAACAATTTCAATTTTGAATATCCATGCCCCCACCTATCCACAGTTTGAGCCCATGAGGGGTGGATAGGTGGTCTGGAGGCATGCTTTATATATCTCATATATAAATATTGATTCATATTTGGGTCCACAATTTATTAACTAATTTAAATTATATCTATTATCTCTGCTTTCACCTCGCCTGCGAGAATTGTTTTAGTAATGACTATATAGATATGTCTCTATTATTCTTATTCATATATGTATCCCTTGTTATGATATCTGATATACTTTGTCTTTTCTTATGCAAAATTTCAATAAATATATTGAACAAGAAACTATCTGGAGTCCTTTTTAATCTAGACCACAATATGGAATTTACCAAATCCACGTGTATAGCAAAACAATGTAATATATCGTTGCCAATGAAAACACGATATTGTGGCTCATTAATTACCAGGAATAAGTGACTGTTTTACCCCCAATAGAAATGGATAACATGCATTTAACAATTATATTATGACTATTGACGTCATCATTCAGATCATGCATCCAGTTATCCTGATAGTTTGAGTACCTAATTACGTAGGATTGGAAAACTGTTCTAGTACAGTTCTACTAATGTAACTATTTTCCTGGCGTAAATACAGTTTAGCCCTTTTAGTTCTTCCCAGGTCATTAACATGTAGGGGAAAGAACACCTCATCATTCACCTTTTCAATCCTTGCTAGGAATTGTGTATAAATCCTGAACCCAGCAGAGTAAAGTCAGTATTTTCTGGATGGAGGTGAATGGTGATAACATCACCTTCCAAGCAAACATCTCTAACCCTTTCAGGGGATACACATATGGTGTTATCCCCCTGTCCACCTCAAGTGGAGGTCGGTGTTGCCTGTAAGAAGGAGACATCTGGAACTTGGCTATTCCTGAGATGGATCTCAATAGAGTCCGGCCTTTCCTCAATCATACAGCAGTTACGCTGATTGTGATAGGATTGGGAAAGTTCATAGTTAATGGGCATTTTCACTTGAGACCATATAACCTTATTGATAAAATCAATAATAGGATTTAATCTCTTAAGGAGATCAATGCCAATAGATTAAGCGATCATAGGGCAAGTCAACTATAAGTGTGGGATGGCAAATTAATTTATTCCCCAAGTTGATGTTTATCCAGGCCTATCACCTTCAGAGCGGTGCCTGAAAAACTTTCAAGGTCAGCTGTGAAACTTTTCAACTTGTACTTTTCAGAAGATAAATCCTGGATTTGTTGAAAATATTTCTGAGACAAAATAGTGGTGCTTGGCTACCTGTGTCCAATAAAGCCATAATGTGTGGTAAATTACTATGTAATTTCACTTCCATGAAATACCTGTAATCTATTTCCTGTAAGGAACACAAATATTTTGGATTACATGTGAAACTAGCTTTTGGCTTGTTGTTTATCTTACCCGCCAAAGATGATGGCCCCCCTTCCTTTTTTACGCAGGCAACATTCCTGAGACTGCTTGTCAGGTTCTTCACAGGTAAGGTTTCTGGATGCAAGATAAAATCACACCCCCCTTTTTTCCATTTGGCACTGGCAGGGTTAAATTCTTTTCAGGCATACAGACATTTGGGTTGATTTGCTCACTTTTGCTTACTAGTAAATTACAGGAATTTTCGTGATTTATCACTTTAGCATGCTCATCATTATTTGTTATTAAACAAGGTTCTAGACTGCGGTTGTTTCTCCTAAAAAATGATTTTTTGGATTTAACAGTAAGAAAATTAAAAAGTTTTTTCATCTGTTCGGCCAACACCCAAAATTGATTTTGCATCTGATCCATCTGATCATATAAATTACTTCTATTTTTCCAATGAACCCTTGCGGGTGGATTTTGGAATTTAGAAGTTTGGGACTTTTTAGACTCTTCTGATTCGGAATCATTTTGATCTTTTTCCTATCAATTTGGTTATCCCTGTAATAATTTCTCTGATTTCTCCCATAATGAGTGAACTGCCTTTTTACAAACTGTTTCTTTTTATTTGGCTTGTCAGAAACAACTGGTACCTTTTTATCATCTGGATTGGGTTTAGCTTTCCTCTGATTGGGAGGACTGGAGCTCCTCTTTGCAGCCTCAAACTGTCCCTGATCCCTTTTAATATGAGTCTCTGCTGTTTCCTGAGTGGACTTTTTAAATCTATACTGAGACACGTTGCTTTTTTTGTAAAACAGCAAAAAGGGTGGTGCTCTCTGTTAGTTGCCAATGCAGACTTCTTCTAGGATGGTAATCCCTGGCTAGAATATTTTTTAGGTTATTTGGCAGGGCATCATAAAACAGTTGGATGAATTCATGGCTCTCCAAATCGGGATCTTTCTCAGCCAAGCTATAGGCATTTTTGAGAACTGACAAAAATTCCCTGGGACTTTGATTTAACCTACATTTCAAACTAAAAATGGTCCTTCTTGCTGCATTAGCTGACCGATAAGGACCAAATTCTGTTTTTATTTCTGAGAGGACTTCAGACCAGGTATTTTTACCCATGTCTCCTAGGGAATTAAAGAAGTACTTGTGCCTTGGATCAAATACCCATGAAATAAAATCAATTTTATGTTTGTCATGTTTTAATTTAAGGGTCCTCATTGCCTCCTCATAAGTTTCTATATGATTAATTATAGAAGGTGATCCTTTCTTAGTAAATAGACCCATAGTTTCTTTTAAAAACGTTATCACTTTTGTGGTATCATGTACAGGCTGTTGTGTATCATGTACAGGGTCTCTCCACTCACTTCTCTAGAGCATATTTTTGGAATACTTTTGAGGTGAGGTTAGCTTAAATTTATGAAGAGAACAATCCTTAGTGAACTTATGTTCCTTTTCCCCTGATGGGAAACTATAATCACTTACAACCAATGAAACCTTTTCACTGATGTCTCATTTTACAATAGCAGGTACCCCGGACCACATATCTGGGCGTAAGCTGCTAACGGTTTCAGTAACATCTGTTCTATCCCAAATAGAAGGCTTAACCTTTACACTGCTGGCATGTTTTTCCTGCATAGCCTGCTGGTGTGCCGAACTTTACTCATTCAACTCCTGCTGAAGTCTCGTATTAGCCTTGTACAGCCTTTCACAGTCTCCCTCTAGAATCTCTTTCAACTTTTTTACAATCTGACAATTCTCTAGAAATTTTATTTAAACTCTTCTTAAGAGAATTGATCACATCTAGATTCTGGTTATTTTTTCACGGTACTCCAAGATTTGGGCAGACAATGTTTCCCTCTCAGCAGACCTTTATAGAGTGAATGTCAATTTCACAATATTTCTTCTGTAAATTTTCAAAATGATCAACCTCTCGCCTGATTTCATTTTTTGCTTTGTTTAGTTCTGTCAATTCACAAATTACATAAAGGAATTCTGGCCACGATTTAAATACTAGCAAATCTTTATTTTTCTTCATAGTAGCTTGGGCCATAAGAAGAAGATAAGTTGCAACACGTGATTCTTCAGACCGGATATATTTACATAATTTGCAATCCTACTCTTCATTTCACTTACCCAATTATTGATGTCCTTTTTATTATCCAATATTTCTTTAACATAAGTCATTACCTGAAATCTAATTACTTCTCTAGCTTTTTTGTTATGCATACCAGACTCAATTTCTGCAGCACCTTCTGGACTACTTTTAGTATCAGACATTTTCAATATTGCAACCAACAATGGCAATAACCAATAAAAAAATGACAACAAAACATATAAATTCTGCACAATTATATCCTTTGTTTCAAACTTAGGCATATCCCAGCGGTGCCTCCATAATATGTTAAGATGTTTTATATTTATGGAAACAAGCAAGGATCTGTGTTTAAGGAGATTCCCATGTATTTCAACAAATTAACAAAATATGTCAAATTTGTTTATCCAAGCTAACGTGAGGACAGAAAGGAATACAATAATGTGCAAATATATATATATATTTATTTACTAAAAATTCAGTGCAAAATAATATCAAAATATAACTGGCGATAAACAAAGAATATGGATAAATATTTCAAATATATGGATAATACCAATGATGAGAATATAACACAAGCTCTTGTTAAAAAAATACCAATTTATCAACACTTTTAAATGTTTTGGAAATAGCTTCTCAATGGTTCAACAAACTGTGAAAATAACAAGATGTTGATTTGAACATGTAGCCTCTCTCTCAGATAACAGATCTATGCAAGCTCAGATTACTCTTTAAAAACACACGCACAAAAATGTTATACCATGTATATATACTCGGTAATTTAACCAAGACTTATATTCAAGGTAAAGCTAAATTCTAATGAATTTTATGTTTAAACATACATCATAATTAAGCCATTTACTAGAAACTAAAAATAGCCTTATGAGATATACCACAGGCCATTTTCAGTTTGATTTTGGTGTGGAGCTCTGTTCAGTGCTATTAGTTAGTGTGCTATTTTGCTTCAATTGTCAGTGTCGAATATTAGTTTAGTATCAGTCCAGGGATAGTGTGAGTGTAATGAGGAGGACCATCATTCAGCTTTGCATAGTGTGCAGCTAGGGTAGGGAGAGCTCAGATAGTTTCACTGTAGTATAGTGTGACCATGTTATTCATACATACATTAGTGTAGAGTAGGGACAGCTCATATAGTTTCAGTGTAGTGTAGTGAGACCGTGTCAGTAATCTTTACATTAGTGTATAGCTAGAGTAGGGACAGTTCAGATAGCATCAGTGTAGTGATGGTTGAACACAGTTACTGCCAGTTTAGCACCATTTAATGCTGTGTGCATTACTGCCAGTTTAACGCCATATCATTTTGTGTGCATTACTGCCAGTTTAATGCCATATAGTTCTGTGTGCGTTACTGCCAGTTTAACGCCATATCATTTTGTGTGCATTATTGCTAGTTTAATGCCATATAGGTTTGTGTGCCTTACTGCCAGTTTAACACCATATAGTTTTGTGTGCGTTACTGCCAGTTTAACGTCATATCATTTTGGGTGCGTTACTGCAAGTAAAACGCCATATAGTTCTGTCTGCGTTACTGCCAGTTTAATGCTATATGGTTCTGTGCGTCACTGTACATTTGACGCATTATATTGCAGTATATTATAGTGTATCCATGGAATGTGTCTGTGTAATGTGAGTACTCAAATTAAAGTGCATCAAACACCTCTTTACATTGATTAAAGTGCATCTACGTACAGATTTCAACTTCTTCTTTACATTTGCTTATAAGCACCACCCCCTCCCTCCCAATAATGTCTGGGAGGACAACAAGGAGAGGCAGACATTCCCTTGGCACTGTAAGGGGGCCAGCAACAAATGTGTCTACAGGCAAAGGTTGATGTAGTGGTCAGTCCTCAGGCAAGGCATCATTTCCTCTGTTTAGTGAGTTTGCCCATGCTATCCAGCCACAACATGCAGAGGAGGTGGTTGACTGGCTTACTAAACCTTCCTCATCCTCCTCATGCCACTTGCTCCTTGATGGTGCCCAGCCATTACTGGATTCAGATGTAAATAAATTGTCATTCATGTTCCCCAAGCAGCAGTGTATTGCCAAGATGTCTCCAGTGGTAATGATGAAGATGGAGGAGATGGAGATGATGATGATGAGGTCACTGATGCAACTTGGGTGCCAGATAGAAAAGGGGAGGAAACTGAAGGTGAGATGGCAAAACCTCAAGGAGGCCGGCATCAAGAAAGAGTAGAGAGCAGCCACCCTATTCCATCACATTCTGCAGCTGTTATCTCCAGGCGCACTCCCCAAAGTTCAGCCGTCTGGGCCTTTTTCAGCACATCTGCAGCAGATCGCACTGTTGCTATCTGCAAACTGTGTCTCAGGCACATCAAACGTGGCAAAAACACCAACCATTTGGGCACCACATGCTTAACAAGGCATTTAACATCCAATCACCCAGCCTGTTGGCACAAGCACCTAGAAACCACACAAAAGGGGCACAAATCTGTCCCTCCTCCTCCTTCTTATCCACTTCAGTCTGCTCCTGTGATAGTCATTACCTCTTAGCAGCCTCCACTGACAGGGATGATGGTATAGCACAGGGTGTCTAAGGTCCTAGCAGCACATCTGCCAGCAGCACACCACCAGCTGTAGACTGTAGCTGGCAAATTTCTTTGCCCCATCTGCTGCAGCGGAAAAAAAAATACAGTCCCTGCCACCCACATGCCCAGCATCTGAATGCAAGCTTGTCAAAGCTGTTGGCTCTCAACTCCTGCCCTTCAGCCTGGTGGATTCTGTCCCTTTCCATGAATTTGCACAATGTGCTGTACCACAATGGCAGGTTCCCAGTTGCTACTACTTTTCAAGTAAGGCTGTTTTAACTCTCTACCATCATGTGGAAGGGAATGTTTTGGCATCATTGGGCAAGGCAGTCAGCCGTAAAATCCACCTTACTGCTGACATGTGGTCCAGCAATCATGGGCAGGGGGGATAGATTTTGTTCACAGCACACTGGGAAACACTGCTTGCAACTCAAAAGGATGCAGGACAGGGCTCAGTGCTGCAGCTTGTTGTGCCCCCACATCTTTATACAGCTGGTGGTGATGATGCCAGACCTGTGAGCTCTACCCCCTCCTCCTCCTCCTCTGCCACCTCAATGCCCTCCTCTACAGAATTGTCCTATGAAGATCAGGTACCCCCTAAGCGTTCAAAGGGCTATTCCCAGAGTTAGGCTAAAAGGTGCCATGTAGTGCTTCAGCTGGTGTGTTTAGGGGACAGGAACCACACCGGAGCAGAGATTCTTGCAGCTCTGCAGGGACAGGCCCAGAGGTGGTTCACACCATGCCAACTGGAGCCAAGAATGGTGGTGTCCGATAATGGCTCAAACCTCCTGTCCGCCCTAAGATAGGGAAAGTTGACACATGTGCCATGCCTGGCACATGTCCTCAATTTGGTGGTGCAGCATTTCCTAAGTATGTACCCAGGGTTGCAAGATATACTAAAGCAGGCCAGAAGAGTCTGTAGCCATTTCAGGTGGTCATACACAGCCAGTGCTTGGTTGGCTGAAATTCAGCTGGAATTCCACCTGCCCGTAAACCGCCTGATTTGTGATATGCCCACCAGGTGGAACTCAACTTTGGGAATGCTGCCGCAGCAGAGGGCTGTCAATGAGGGCCGCCTCAGCTTTTTTTCCCATGCCAATGGCTTATCATTAAGGATGCATGCATTGTACTGTCACCATTTGAGGAGGCCACAAGGATAGTGAGCAGCGACAGTGCATGCATCAGTGACACAATCCCTGTTGTGTTTCTGCCGGAGCAGACTCTGCGTGGCATTATGGACAGGGCACTGGAGGCAGAGCAGCAGGAGGAAGAGGAGGACTTCCTTTCCTCTCAAGGCCCACTTTATCCAGACACCATCATTTCTATGTCACATAACACACAGGAGGAGAGAGGGGAGTAGGATGAGGAGGGGGATTCTGGCACTTTCATAGGCTTTGAAGAAGAAGAAGACTAGGGATGAGCTTCGAGTTCAAGTCAAACTCATGTTCTACTCGAACATCGGCTGTTCGCAAGTTCGCCGAACAGCGAACAATTTGGGGTGTTTGCGGCAAATGCAAGACCCCCACAACCACCGGCCAGGGTTGTGGGGATGAAGCCCTTGTCCTCATCAACATGGGGACAAGGTGTTTTGGGGGGCTACCCCAAAGCACCCTCCCAATGTTGAGGGCATGTGGCCTGGTACGGTTCAGGAGGGGGGGTGCTCTCTTGGCCCCCCTCTTTTCCTGCGGCCTGCCAGGTTGCGTGCTTGGATAAGGGTCTGGTATGGATTTTCGGGGGGGACCCCACGCCATTTTTTTAAAAAATTTTGGCTCGGGGTTCCCCTTTAAATCCATACCAGACCTGAAGGGCCTGGTATGTAATTTACGGGGACCGGCACGTCATTTTTAAAAAAAATTTTGGTTTGGGGTTCCCCTGTGGGGAATTCCCATGCCGTTTTTATCAATGAACTTCTATGTGTATTGTCGGACCGGCAATGCAATAGCCACGAGTAGTTTTAAATGACTTTTTTCCTTTGAAATTTTGCTGTCAGACTGTTCTAAACACGGGAAACATGCACCCCTTTACAGGCATACTATAGACACCCCCAGCTATGAAATTTAAAGGGATATTACACTTTTATTGTTTGACTTTAAGCATTATTAAAATCACTGCTCCCGAAAAAACGGCCGTTTTTAAAACTTTTTTTTGCATTGATCCATGTCCCCTGGGGCAGGACCCACGTCCCCAAACACTTTTTATTACAATAACTTGCATATAAGCCTTTAAAATTAGCACTTTTGATTATTCATGTTCGTGGCCCATAGACTTTAACGGTGTTCGCGTGTTCGAACAAACTTTTTTCCTGTTCGCATGTTCTGGTGCAAACCGAGCAGGGTGGTGTTCGGCTCATCCCTAAAGAAGACATGTGTCAATCTGTAGGCGATGGCTTTCCAACCCCAGGACCCTTGGAAGTAGTATGTGGCTGGGAGGAGGAAGTTCCAGATGCTGTCATCCTGAGTGACTACGAGGAGTCTGCTTCTCAAGCCTTGGCAAATTTGAGGCTCATGGGCAACCTCATGCTTCAAAGCCTGCGAAAGGACCAAAGAATATGTGGCATAAAGGAGAAGGATGATTACTGGTTGGCAACCCTCCTTGACCTCGTTATAAGGGGAAGGTCTCAGAACTCATCCTGTCCCCACAGAGAGTGCAGAAGATAAAATCTCTTGAGGGCACGTTAAAGAGGATTTTATTAAACATTTTACCTGACTCCAGTAGGTTACAGTGTCATGGAAAACGTAGTTTTGAGTCTTCTGTTGGTCAAGAGAGTAACGTTGGAGAAGGCGTCCACCTAAGTGAGGCATTTCAGATTTTTTTTAGTCCTCGCTTCCACATCCCAACAGCAGCATCTGCATCACATGGTGGACAATTACCTCGGGGCCGAAACAGAGATGGAGAGCTTTCCAGCTGACAATCCACTGACTTACTGGGTGATGAGAATAGACCACTGGCCAGAACTTGCCCAGTATGATATTGAGTTGTTGGGCTGCCCTGCATACAGCATGCTTTTAGAACGGGCATTCAGTGCTGCAGAAGGTTTTGTTACTGATAATAGAACACGTCTGTCCACAGACTCCGTGGACCGTTTGAATTTTATAAAAGCGAATCAGTCCTGGATTACCAGCTATGAAGCCCCTGATGCCGATGTCACTGATTAATTTTTTTTGGAATGTGGAATCTCTGCAGGACTTCCAGGCTGCCTAGCTTTGAGGGTGTTCAATCATTTCATCTGGAAGAATGTTTTTGGTATAGGTTTCATGGGCACAATTAACAGCCAAAGACCAATTTTTCAGCACCTGTTTGACAGGTGCATATCATTGCTATTTTTTACAGCAATTCTTGCTTTAATCAAGAGTACCTCTATAGGGTTATTGTGAGAAGGCGCCACCGACACCCAAAAAACAATTTTTCTGCACCTGTTTGACAAGTGCATATCATTAAATTTTTTTACAGCAAGGCCAATGCTTGCTTTTATCAAGAGTACCTTTATAGGGTTACGATGGGAAGGCGCTCCGACACCCAAAGAGTAATTTTTATGCACCTGTTTGACAGGTGCATATCATTGCAATTTTTTACAGCAAGGCCAATTCTTGCTTTAATCAAGATTACCTCTATAGGCTTACGGTGGGAAGGTGCCACCAACACCCAAAGACCATTTTTTACGCACCCGTTACTTCTATCCAAAGTCAAAGTGACACCAGAATGTATCCAAAAAATCTCTAATCTTGTTCCCAGTGCACTACATTGTGGCCTCATCATACACACTGGCTCTTCAGCTGTTGCTGAGCAAAATAAAGGCAGTTTGCAGGGAAAATGTCATTTTTTGGCTTTATAAATGCAGTTATTGCTGCAGCAGATTCTAGACATGGTACAGATCTGCTACTTTACACGTAGACTAAGGGGACCCCCCAGGCACTATAGTGGAAGGAATTTTTCATTTTTATGCTTTTACCTTAAAAATAAAACAAATCACTGCATATTTAAAAAAGACGTTTTTCACAAACTTTTTTTATTGATACATGTCCCCCAGGGCAGGACCCAATTGCTTGCATATAAGCCTTCAAAATGGGCAATTTTGATTTTTGAAGTTCGGGTCCCATTGACTTTAATTGGGTTCATTATTCGGGTTTGACTTTTCGCTGTGTTCAAAAGTTCTGGTGTGAACTGAACAGGGGTCCGTTCGGCCCATCCCTATTCATAAGTATTACCATCAACTCCTATATATACAATCTTATTTCTGGTATTTTAACCATATACCCCTCATATTAATAAATATATACTAATGTATTTCAATAGGTATAAACAAACAATAATATAATGAATATAATTGAAAAAAAAAATATTATTAAAAAATATAAGTCTTACATGGGAAATCAGTGATCAAAAGATACATTTTGTGGACTTAGAGATTAGTAACACCCAATATGGTATGGAGACGATTACATAATTTAAGGACATAAGATAATAATATTATGGGTGGGTGGGTGGCAATGGCAAATATATGGCACCAACATCCCTGTATAAAAAGTGTAAGGAAAAAAGGGAAATTTGACGGGACTTTAAGGGTGCCTACGAAAGAAGGGGAAAGTCATACAATGCTCGACAATTAATGTATAGGAATTGAAAATTTTATTATCACATACAAAACATGATTTAAATTTAAATATAAATTATGCGCACATGTTCAAGGATACATCTAGAAATTTTCAAAACATGATGAAATGTAATCACTCAATAGTAGCATTGGAGTGATTGTCCTGACATGTTTCGCCACTCTGGGCTCATCAGGGGACGTTTTAAGAGAAAAATAGATGTAACACTGCATATAAAAGTAACATACAAGCATTGCGTTAGTTTGAAGTATAGTACAGGAAAATAAATTAATAACATAAAAATACAAATACATGTAAATACAATGAGGTATACTGCCGACCACCAAGTCCACCAACAAAAGCTTACACATATGCAGGTCTCATGTCTGTGATTCAAAGTTGAAAAACAGGGGAAATCCTCGCTGAGTAGTGTAATTTAAAAGTGTCATAAGAGGCCCAGATGAGCTTGTCAGCTGAAGTCTAGCCAAAAAATTATTAATAGACGTGTAAGGTATGGTGGAATTGAAGTGTATGTGTTACTCAAAGGAAGAGGGGGGGACAAAAGGGGAGGAGGGAGGGGAAAGGAAAGAGGGGGGAAGGGAGGAAGAGAAAAGGAAGGGGGCAGGAAAAAGATAAGAAAAAGGGGGGAAAAAGAAGGAAGTGGTAAGGAAAGGGAAGGGGGGAGGGGAAAGGAATGGTGAGTAGGAGGTGGGG
Source organism: Lithobates clamitans (assembly GCA_037952925.1). Classification (NCBI taxonomy): domain Eukaryota; kingdom Metazoa; phylum Chordata; class Amphibia; order Anura; family Ranidae; genus Lithobates; species Lithobates clamitans. The sequence continues at coordinate 1,374,212 of JBBGZY010000660.1, read as the reverse complement.
GAGAATAAAAAAAGAGAGGGGGTTGGGGGGGTGGGGAGGTGGAGGAATGGGCAGGGAGGTTGTGAGGAAAAGGTTAATTAAAAAATGAATGATGAAGATCTAAGAGACGGATGAAGGTCCGCAGTGAAGGGTGATAGGTATGGGTGATGTAACTGTGCACAGGGTAGTGTAGAATAGTTAATACATGTCCAAAGGAAATAACGTTTACTTACACTCATAATGGCAATAAATATGGAAAGGCCAAAAGATGCCAGAATTTGGAGACCAATATCTATTGGGGAGATGTAAAGAAACAATTGATGAAGTAAAATAAATTGAGTTTAAGAAGAATTTGTTGGAGGAAGACAAGGCTGTATCATTAAAGAAAAAATACAAGGTAGGAAGAAAAGAAAAGCATAGTTCATATTGTAGGCAAATAAAAGGGTAATTGGGTCATCTTATATATGAAGGTGACCAAAACTTGCTGCAGATCACCTGCCCCCCTCAACTATAGGGGGGGGTAAAGTTACCAACACAGGTGGCAGCAAGTGAAGAAATATATAAATAATGAGGTAAGAAAACTCGAATCTATGAAAAAATAGGAACTAAATTAATACACCAAAGAATAGGAATTCCAGCATGGCTAGCCTTTAGAGTGTCTGGCGGTATGATGTGGTGTGGAAGCACTATATAACTAGAAACAGATAGGTGCAGTGTGATTGGCATTTGACGTCACGCAAGAGCAGCCGGCAAGGACATCGCACTGCGCATGCGTGGAACGTCGCGAAAATGAAAACAAAAATTTATAATCAAAAGGACAACACTACAATTCCCATGCTGCAATGCTGTCCGGGGGCGGGGAGGTAGATAGCGCGAGTGGAGCTGACATAGCCCAATCAGTGGGCGCACGTCTCTGCAACCTCCAACGCACACAGAGCGAGAAGCAGCATGGGAAGGAGGAGGCATCAAAGAGAAAAAAAATCATCAAAATGCTCGATGCACATAAGTTAGATTAAGGGGATTTCCCCTGTTTTTCAACTTTGAATCGCAGACATGAGACCTGCATATGGGTGAGCTTTTGTTATTGGACCTGGCGGTCGGCAGTACACCCCATTGTATTTACATGTATTCGTATTTTTATGTTATTAATTTATTTTCCTGTACTATACTTCAAACTAACGCAATGCTTGTATGTTACTTTTATATGCAGTGTCACATCTATTTTTCTCCTAAAACGTCCCCTGATGAGCCCAGAGTGGCGAAACATGTCGGGACAATCACTCCAATGCTACTATCGAGTGATTACATTTCATCATATGTTTTGAAAATTTATAGATGTATCCTTGAACATGTGCGCATAATTTATATTTAAATTTTAATCATGTTTTGTATGTGATAATAACATTTTCAATTCCTTTACATCAATTGTCGAGCATTGTATGACTTTCCCCTTCTTTCGTAGGCACCCTTAAAGTCCCGCCAAATTTCCCTTTTTTCCTTACGCTTTTTATACAGGGATGTTGGTGCCATATATTTGCCATTGCCACCCACCCACCCATAATATTATTACCTTACGCACTTCAGGTGTTGTACCACACCGCCAAAATCTTTATGGATGGGTGACAGTGTTGTCTTTTATTCCTACCTTGTATTATTATTTATTTCCTTTCTCCTATATTTGATTAGTTTTCTTTTTTTTATCGAAGTATAAAAAGTATCAAAAAAAGGAGTGCATACTTCAATGTACTAACTATGCACTACTGATGTATCAATTTATTAACTAATATTCCAATACTTTTTATGAATTCATTGTTTTTCTAATAAAAATTGCATTTTTGTTTTTATTTTTTATTTTTATTCCCTTTTATTTTATTTTATTATTTGTTCAGTTTATCCTTATTGGCTGTGTCCCTTTTCTTTTTGATGTATTCCTTGTGGTGTCTGCCAACTGCTCGGTCCTATCGCATTTCCCTCCCCAATTTGCCCAATCTGCCATCCCTCTATGCCTCCTTACTTTCCTTATAGTATATATCTCATGCACTTACTCCACATACACTTCCATACCACTCACATGTCTTATACCCAATTACTCATTTTTCCGTTCCAACATCCATTCCCATTATTAACAGATCCATTATAACAATTTTATTTAATTCATTCTTAATCTAACTTATGTGCACCGAGCATTTTGATGATTTTTTTTCTCTTTGATGCCTCCTCCTTCCCGTGCTGCTTCTCGCTCTGTGTGCATTGGAGGTTGCAGAGACGCGCGCCCACTGACTGGGCTGTGTCAGCTCCTCTTGCGCTATCTCCCTCCCCACCCCCGGACCGCGTTGCAGCATGGGAATTGTAGTGTTGTCCTTTTGATTATAAATTTTTGTTTTCATTTTCACGACGTTCCACGCATGCGCAGTGCGATGTCCTTGCCGGCTGCTCTTGCATGACATCAAATGCCAATCACACTGTACCTGTCTGTTTCTAGTTATATAGTGATTCCACACCACATCATACCGCCAGACACTCTAAAGGCTAGCCATGCTGGAAACTCGCTGCCTAGTAGGTACAGCTCTATATTAAACCTCTCCCACTATTTCTATTCTTTGGTGTATTAATTTAGTTCCTATTTTTTCATAGATTCGAGTTTTCTTACCTCATTATTTATATATTTCTTCACTTGCTGCCACCTGTGTTGATAACTTTACCCCCCCCCCTATAGTTGAGGGGGGCAGGTGATCTGCAGCAAGTTTTGGTCAACTTCATATATAGGATGACCCAATTATCCTTTTATTTGCCTACAATATGAACTATGCTTTTCTTTTCTTCCTACCTTGTCTTTTGTCTTTTTTCTTCAATTATACAGCCTTGTCTTCCTTCAACAAATTCTTCTTAAACTCAATTTATTTTACTTCATCAATTTTTCCTATACATCTCCCCAATAGATATTGGTCTCCAACTTTTGGCATCTTTTGTCCTTTCCATCTTTATTGCCATTATGAGTGTAAGTAAACGTTATTTCCTTTAGACATGTATTAACTATTCCACACTACCCTGTGTTACATCACCCATCACCTATCACCCTTCACTGCGGACCTTCATCCGTCTCTTAGATCTTCATCATTCATTTTTTTATTCACCTTTTCCTCACAACCTCCCTGCCCATTCCCCCACATTCCCACCCCCCACCCCCCTCTCTTTTTTTCTTCTCCCCCACCTCCTACTTACCATTCCTTTCCCCTCCCCCCTTCCCTTTCCTTACCACTTCCTTCTTTTTCCCCCCTTTTTCTTATCTTTTTTCTTCCCCCTTCCTTTTCTCTTCCTCCCTTCCCCCCTCTTTCCTTTCCCCTCTCTCCCTTCCCCAATCCCCCCCCTTTTGTTTCCCCCCTCTTCCTTTGAGTAACACATACACTTCAATTCCACCATACCTTACACGTCTATTAATATTTTTTTGGCTAGACTTCAGCTGACAAGCTCATCTGGGCCTCTTACGACACTTTTAAATTACACTACTCAGCGAGGATTTCCCCTGTTTTTCAACTTTGAATCGCAGACATGAGACCTGCATATGGGTGAGCTTTTGTTGGTGGACCTGGCGGTCGGCAGTATACCCCTTTGTATTTACATGTATTCGTATTTTTATGTTATTAATTTATTTTCCTGTACTATACTTCAAACTAACGCAATGCTTGTATGTTACTTTCATATGCAGTGTTACATCTACTTTTTCTTTTAAAACGTCCCCTGATGAGCCCAGAGTGGTGAAACATGTCCGGACAATCACTCCAATGCTACTATCGAGTGATTACATTTCATCATATGTTTTGAAAATTTCTAGATGTATGCTTGAACATGTGCGCATAATTTATATTTGAATTTTAATCATGTTAATCATGTATGTGATAATAAAATTTTCAATTCCTATACATCAATTGTCGAGCATTGTATGACTTCCCCCTTCTTTCATAGGCAACCTTTAAAGTCCCGCCAAATTTCCCTTTTTTCTTTACATATTTAAAGGACACAGATCGGAATTCTTACATTCCCACGATGAGTTGCCATTACAACCCTGGATTGTTAACATTCCCAGGGGATAATACATGTGAATAAAAAGGAATTGTACGAGGATTGGAGATTTTGATAAACAAACTGATAAGTTAACAAAGATGTTTAGGGATAAAGGACATGAAGCCGACTTCCCGGAGAGAGAAAGGATTAAAATTAGGGATATGGATAGAGAAAAATTACTTGAGGACAATACAGGTAGGGATAGGAACTTAGGTAATGAGATCAGTTTGGTTTTGGATTATAACATTCAGAATAAGGATGTAGAAAGTATCGTTACTAAGTATTGGCAGGTGCTAAAGCAGGATGCATCATTATGTGATTCTTTACCCACTAAACCAAAAATTGTTTATAAAAGGGCCCCTAACCTAAGGGACAGAATTGTACACAACGTAGTAGAACCTCCATCATACAGACCATTAATGTTCTGGGACATTAAGGGTTTTTATGGATGCGGTCGTTGCTATAGCTGTGTCTGAGTCACAAAGAATGTTAAGTAATTAAAAACCTTTATTAACCCCAAGAATAATTGGGCATACAACATCAGGGATTTTATTTTCTGTGAAACTAAAGGGGTAGTTTATGCCATCAAATGTCCCTGCAATTTAATTTACATCGGTAGAACAAAAAGAGCTCTCAAGGTCAAAATGGGAGCACACGTAAGAAATATTAGACATTGATTTGACAAACACCACCTATGCATTCATTTTAAAGACCAACACAATGAGGGAATGCAATTTTGGGGATAGAGGCCCCTAAGCATCATTGGAGAGGATGCAATTATATTAGAGAAATCAGCAAGCGCGAGTCCTGGTGGATACACCAATTGGGGACTTTATCACCGGGAGGATTAGAAACTGATCTCCAGTATTTTTTAAGCAATCGTTAGAATGAGATGATTTCAGGCTCTCTGATAAATGAGTTTACAGGCATACCCCACTTTAAGGAAAAATTGGGGTTTATTTACTAAAGCTGGAAAGTACAAAATCAGGCTCACTTCTGCATAGAAACCAATGAGCTTCTAACCCCAGCTTGTTCAATTAAGCTTTGGTAATAAAACCTGGAAGCTCATTGGTTTCTCTGCAGAAGTGAGCCTGATTTTGCACTTTCCAGCTTTAGCAAATAAACCCCATTGTGTACGTAAAAGTGGGGTATGCCTGTATATGCTTTCACATAAATAAATAAATAATATTTTTAGCGATAGTTTTTTATCCCTCCTTCTTAACTCCATTGTGATATGTGTAATAGTTATGTCACTGGTCAATAGTCTGATTACTGATTATATCTACCTATTGGGGGGCTTTTTAATAGTTTTGTAATTTTATATTCATATATTTAAAAAAAATTAAAAAATATAAAAAAATATATCCTGATATGTATGAAATATAACAAACATGCACATCAATTATTGGTAATGAGTAAACTATAGTGGCTAAATGGTTATCACTTCTGCTTCCCAGCCAGTGGGTCATGGGTTCAAGTCCCACTCATGAGCTATGTGCATGATTTTAGAGGGATTATTACATGGGGGTTATTGATGTGTTTACTTTCATTTATATTTGTTATTGGAGGAATTATAAACGGCTCTTATTGTAATTACTAGTTGTTGATATTATATTATTAAATATATGTATTGAATTTATTTATTTCTCCCCAGGTGGCTTCCCTCTTGTGTGTCCTCCCTAACCTGTATTTAGTGAAGTTCTCCATATTATTTGTAATTAGCTTTGTTACTGGCGTTTTTATTTTTATGGCCGTGGATGTGTTTTATCTTTGGGTAGAACCACAATAAAATGGTGCCTATGGTGGTGACTTATGGCTTCATTAATATGATCGCGGTTGTGGTTATCGTTGGAATACACTTACAACAAAATGGCACATATCGCGGCTACATTTCAATGGCCGCCGGCATAGTATATATTCTAGTAATCTCCACCATCCAATCAGATCCCCCTGAGGAAGACACGTGATTACCCTTGTGTCGTCACATGTAGGGGAGGGGCCAGGATGGTGGAGGAGCTCGGATACATGCATGTTTGTACAAGCTGCTGACACATACAAGTTTGGAAGTCGTTTGAAGAGAAATCCTATGCTGAATGCTTTTATAGTTTGGGGTGCTGGAAGCACCTAAAATGTGTGAATACCCTGATGTTATGTTTTCTAAAAAAATTTTTTAAACTAGCGATAATGCGTAAAATATAATACACAGCCATTTTGTAAAACATTTTACAGAGGTAAGGGAACTTAGGTACATACTTATGTTTATCTGAGGGATATACACATATATACCAGGATGGGAGGGCTGAATAACAGATAATAAACAGATCATAACATTCCAATAGTTGACTAGCAATAGGAGATACCTGGATGGATCTGTTTATAGTAAACCCTAGATAATAACAGAGACAAATGGAAACGGAACAAGAAGGGGGAAGGGAAGGTAATAAGTAAGGCATAATGGGGGGGGGCTGCAAGGTTGAGGCATAGACATTTGTCTAGATACATATTACAATATTGGATAGCTAGTGACGATAATCTAATGATGATCTAATGAGGGCAGAATCAGTGATCTGAGTTAAGGTCTTTTTGATGAGAGATGCCCTTTGGGTGGGGAGGTCACCTCTTTTGGGATTGGAGGATAAGAGTCAAAGTATGAGAACGAGAATTGGCTGAAGTTGGCTATTTCCTCCTGGGAAAGAGATGAGAGCATGAAGGAATGCCATTTGTAGTAAAAGCGAGCTTTAGATTTTTCTTGTTTGAAATCCGTGTTTAGACAGTCCTTGATAAGGAGATGTAAAAGCTCTCATTTGATGTGGGTGATGTTAGGGCTGAGAGAAGAGATCCAATGTTTCAAAATGGTTCTTCTTGCAATTAGAAGACAAATCAGAGACCATTCTTTGTGGGAGGGGGTGTCCTTTGAGATTGTGTGGCTTGTATTTGTAGTGGTTTGGGATCAAGGCAACAGTTTAGGGTCCCAGTGGCCAAAGATGAGGAGTAGCGGGTCCTTTGGTAATTTTATAAAACAAGTAAAAATTCACGCTGAACTGAAAAAAGCAAGCGGCCAGCAAAGTTCGTAGATAACAAACAAAAAGTCACATGCATAAAAATTATTGCGGCGCTGAAAAGTTCAAAAATGAAATTGAAGAGTGGGAGGAATCCAATCACCAAATATATTGTGCAGATGTAGAAAGAGTCACTCGTCACCACGTGGTAATGTAGTCTGCTTACCAGAAGGTGTTAAGGATTAGGCATAGATGATAAATACTCAGTAGCATCCAGCAAATCCAGCCCACTGGAACCCCTCATCAGACCACAACATCCGTGGGATTTCCTTCACATATAAACATCTCCCAATGGCCACTTCAGAATTAGGCATTCAGGCATGTAGTCATCATATATCCAAGAAAAGAAAATGAAGGACCCATAGTGAAGCCCGTAATGATAGATAAAAAAACTTTTATTGTAGTAACTTACAGTTGAAGCTTAAAACAGCATGCATCAATGATAGGAACAAACGACTGCAGCAATCAGCGTACGGATGTCAGCCTGCCTGACATGTTTTATCGTAACAGATGTCTTCAGAGGCTTTGGTAATTTTAATAAGGTTACTTCAAAGATGTAGGATAGTACCTGGTCCCAGAAGGTAGAGATGTAGGAGCAGTTCCAGAAGCGATGAGTCAGAGATGGCTTCGGTAGGTTGCATAGAGGGCAAAAGGCTTTGCTCTGATCTGAATTTGAAGATAAGAAAGGCATGTATGCTCTGTGAACTATTTTCAGTTGGGTTTCTCTCCAGAATTTGTTGGGTGATAGTTTTTGTACGGTGTTAAGGCCTTGTAGAATTTTTTCCACTAGGTTCGGGTCAGGGAAGTCTTTGCGCCAATTTTCGACAGAGGAGGATGAGAGAGGAAGAGAGGTCTTATGTAGAAGAGGTTTGTATATGTCCGAGATTTTGTAGGAGCCATTCAGGATCATTTGGTCTGTGATGTTAGGCTGAAACCTTTTGCTATCTTCTTTACATGCGTCCTTTAAAAAGCTGATGCATTGACCATAGTGGAAGGCATGTGTTATGGGTAGTGAAAAGGTTTCCGCTATGTTGGCAAAGGGTAATGGCCACCCCGTCACAGTATTACAGAGGGTGGAGAATTTTGTGAGGCCTTTTTGTTCCCAGACGGTGAAGGGTTTGTGTTCCAAGCCTGGTGGGAAAACAGGGTTCCCCTGAATTGGAAAGTGGCTTGACATGAAAGGCGATACCTTAAACAGCTTCCTGGCTTCTCTCCATGCTATTGCAGTATCTCTTAGTAGGAGGTTGTGTTGAAAAAGAGGGGGGACTGACTTCCATTTGCAGTGGAGAAGTGCTACTAGTGAATACGGATGAGCCATGTCAGATTCCAAAGAGAAGTTGGAGTAGCGGGAGGACTGCGTTATCCAATCTAGGCTAGTTTTGAGCAAACGTGCTAAATTATAGATTCTAATATGGGGGAGACTGACGCCCCCTTCGCGTCTGGGAAGATATCGTTTTTTGAAAGCTATACGTGGTCTTTTGTTTTGCCATAGAAATTTTGATATGACTGTATTGAAAGAATTCACATCCTTGTGATAATAATAATCTAGCAAAACTGACCATTTTTATCAGGTGGCATCTTCCCAAGAGTAAGAGGGGCAGATCCATCCAGGTAGTTAATTCTTGAGTAATTTTTGAAAACAGAGGAGGGTAATTTAGGTGGTAAAGTGAGGAGGGGAGTTTCCCTATTTTGATTCCCAAATAGGTAATATGTGAATTGGCGACAGGAAAGATAGAGTGCTGGGCCCAAGATGGTTTAGAGAGAGTGCCTATGGGGAGGATTTCACTTTTGCTGTAGTTAATGCGGAGGCCTGAGCATAAACGAAATTCGTCAAATACCTTTTTATGGTGAACATATCTGATAGGGGGTTGGCTGAGAATATAAGAACGTCGTCCGCAAAGAGGGAGGTGCGTAAGTCGTGTGAACTAACTTTTATGCCATGTAAGGGAGCTGTTAGTGTTAGGTATCTGGAAAGTGGTTCTAGGGCGATATTAAAGAGGAGCGGGGACAGGGGGCATCCTTGCCGTGTACCCTTATGAAGGCAAAATTCATCCGAGAGAAGGCCTGCTGCCACCAATCTTGCTGCCGGAGCAGTCTACATGGCGTTAATAAGATGGTGGAAAGGACCATTGAATGAAATCGCTGACATGGTCATGGATAGCCACTCAAAACTAACGTTATCGAAGGCTTTCTCCGCATCTGATGTGATAATGGCATGGTCCGTGTCTGGGTACTGGTTAGCATGCTTCAAGGCCAGCATGACTTTGCGGATGTTGAGATTGGGCGGAGTGAATCAATGAGGGGATGATATCCGCTAACCTAGTAGCTACGATCTTGGATAGAATTTTTACATCTAGATTAAGAAGTGAGATGGGTCTGTATGAGCCCGGGTCCTGGGGATCTTTACCCTTCTTGGATAATAGTTTTTATAATGGCCTGATTCCCCGACTGTAGGTATGTACCACCTGACCATATACCATTGTATACTTGGTGGAGAGTGGGTTCTAAGAGGGTTTGTAGGGTTTTGTAAAATTCACTAGTGAATCCGTCAGGGCCAGGGGCTTTGGACAGGGTTAGGTTACGGATGGTGGTCGATATTTCAGGAAGGGAAATAGGAGCATTGAGGGCCTCTAGTTGTGATGGAGAAATTTTGGGCATGTTTATTTTCTCGATGAAGGAGCGTGCTGTTTGTTTATCTATGGGGTCTGGGGCATAAAGTGTTGAGTAAAATTTAAGCATGACCTTATTGATTTGCTGTGGAGTGAAGTGGAGGTTACCCTTGGTGTCTCGGAGAGATGTGATATGTGTCGGGCGGAATGGACCTTTGCAGAGCCTGGCTAGAAGTTTTCCTGCTTTATTCCCAAACATGTGGAAGGTGGCATCTAGGTGGGCCTTTTTGGTGAGTTCAAGGGTGTTTACCCAGGTATCGAAGTCTCTTTTTGCTGCCTGCCATTCATTTCTGGCATCTGGGGAATCTTTAGTGTATAAGGAGCGTTGTGCCTGGTGTAGGCGTGCGCTGGCTGCTTTGTATTTAGTTAAGGTGTTACGTTTAAATGAAGTGGCATATGAAATGATTCAGCCCCTAAGATATGCTTTGCCGGCATCCCAGAAGAGGTTTGAGTCATTTATGTGGGGGGAGTTGGGCGAAGAGTAGTCAGTCCATGATTTGGACATGAACTGCTGGAAGTCAGTATTGTTATGTAGGTAAGAGGGAAATCGCCAAATATTGGGGTGTGGAGGTAAGTCCAGATTATCGAGTGTTACCTCTATGGGGGCATGGTCGGAGATGGTTATGTCGTGGATGTCTGTGCAGGGGAGGCTTTTGTGTATCAGCAGGAGTACACCTGCTTTGCGTCCAACCGCATCGGAGCCTAAGACAGTGCCTACCCAAAGCTTCTTCATGTGATGAAAGTCTGGGGTTAGTAAGTGAGATTCTTGAAGTAAGGCTATGTCAGTTTTGATTTGTTTGAGATGTCGGAGAATTTTCATTCTCTTGTGAGGGGATCTGAGACCTTTTACATTCCAGGAGACTATTTTCATATTGAGGGGGTCTTGAGAGGGATATGAGCCGATATAATAGATTTGTCACTGTGTAAGTGGTGAGAGAAAATCACAGCTATATCAGGAAGTAGGGTGTTGTTGTCCTGAGGGTAATGTGGAAGAAAGATGTATGAAGGTATGCATGAGCCCCAGAGGAAAGGGAGAGGGGAGGGGGGATATGTCGGGGGGGATCAGAGAAAGGAACAAAACAAGCAAACATGAGAACTTCTCTTTTTTCCGCATGGAGTCACTGTGTAGGTCAACTCCCATGACAGGACACTAGGGGTACGTCCCTAGAGAGCCCATGGCAGGGTAGATTCTTGTGTGGACTCCTATGGGCCGTGCATTTGGGGGAGGATGAATTAAGCCATACACAGTGAGGCCAGTGAGGATTGTAAAATATAATAAAAGACATTTGTAAAGGAAGATATTTGATAACTGAAAAATGTAACATAGTAGCATAACACATGATGGAGTACACTCCAAAACCTATATATGTGGTATTTAGCAGGTATAGATGGTAGGTGAGAGGAGGAAGGAGAAATAGCAATAAATGGAGTAATGAGGTATTGAAAATCATGTGGGTGTAGGAGCATAGTCAAAGACAAATCCTGAAGTGGTGCCGTAAGAGCTACCTTAACCACTTGCTGCCCGCCCGCCATCATATGACGGCGGGACGGTGCAGCTGTTGTTCTGGGCTGCCGTCAAATGACATCGCAGCCTTCCAGGCAGCCCAGGGGGCATTCGCGCTTGCCGCATCGCTCGGGTCCCGGTGCGCGTGCCCGGCGGCCGCGATGTCCGCCGGGCACCCGCAATTGCCCGGTAACCAAGCAGGACTGTGGATCTGTGTGTGTGAACACACAGATCCACGTCCTGTCAGATGGGAGGAGACCGATGGTGTGTTCCTTGTACAAAGGAACACCGATCGGTCTCCTCCCCTTGTGATTCCCCTCCCCTCACAGTTAGAATCACTCCCTAGCAACATATTTAACCCTACAGCGCCCCCTCCTGGTTAACCCCTTTATTGCCAGTCACATTTATACAGTAATCAATGCATTTTTATAGCACGGATCGCTGTATAAATGTGAATGGTCCCAAAAATGTGTCAAAATTGTGCGATGTGTCTGCTGCAATATCGCAGTCATGATAAAAATTGCAGATCACCGCCATTACTAGTAAAAAAAAATAATAATAAAAATGCTATAAATCTATCCCCTTATTTTGTAGACGCTATAACTTTTGCGCAAACCAATAAATATATGCTTATTGCGATATTTTTTACCAAAAATATGTAGAAGAATACTTATCGGCCTAAACTGAGGAAAAAATTTGTTTAAAAAAAAAATTGGATATTTATTATAGCAAAAAGTTAAAAATATTGTGTTTTTTTCAAACTTGTCACTCTTGTTTTGTTTATAGCACAAGAAATAAAAACTGCAGGGGTGATAAAATACCACCAAAAGAAAGCTCTATTAGTGGGGAAAAAATGATAAAAATTTCATTTGGGTACAGTGTTGCATGACCGCGCAATTGTTATTCAAAATGCGACAGTGCTGAAAGCTGAAAATTGGCTTGGGCAGGAAGAGGGTGAAAATGCCCTGTATGGAAGTGGTTAATGGTTATCCAGAAATGTAAACTGCGAATTCTTGGTCAGCGAGGGGTGAAGCGATGCTGATCCGGGAACGACGATCTGAAGCGTTTGGGAGAGTCTTTACGTGGGCCCCTTTGGTCCAGGGAGTGATTGATAGGAGCAGCTTTTGATGGGGTGTGCGGGTGAGGGTCTGGATGTAGAGAACGCAGATAGGCCTCCTCTTCAGAGGGGTCTTGGAAGGATAGTTGATTGCCGCTTGGTGTCTTGAGGTGGAGGGTGGCCGGGAAGGCCAGTGTGAATTTTATTTGTTGTTTAAAGAGATCTGTGCATACCTGCTGGAAGGCTTTGCGCTTCTTAGAGACCTCAATGGAGTAGTCGGCAAAGATCACAACCCTTACACCGTCAATTTGGAGTGAGCGGGTTTGTCTGAACTTTTGGAGGATAAGGGCCTTGTCAGGTATTTAGCGATTATAGGCCGAGGGTTCTTGCGTTCTGCGTTGTAGGACCCCATACGGTGGGCATGTTCCACTGTGCAAGAGCCTGTAAGGCCTACGCTTCCGGAATGTGATGTGAGCAGAATTCAGATAGAGCAGGTGCTTGTAGGGATTCGGGTATCCCCACGAATCGCAGGTTGCTCCTCCTGGATCTGTTTTCCAAATCATCAAGTTTTTGGATAATATATTGGTTTGTCTTGTCTTGTACTTGTTCTGTGGCCTGGGCTTGGTACATCTCTTCCATGCTGCATAGGCGGTGTTCTAGCTCGTTCAGCCTAGTGGAGTGTTCTCCTAGTTTTTAGCCTTTATTTGTTTCATCCCTGCATTTACAGCCTTTTCCACTGATGCAGAGATCATAGGGGACAAGAGGGCTGCTACAGCCTGCGCAATGCGCTCTGTACTGTGGTCCCTAGCATGTTGTGGAGTGGAGGCTTGTAAGGAAAAGGCCTGAGAGAGGGAGGCTTGAGGAGAGGAGACATGATGAGGTTACCTCCATCTCTGCCGTCTGAGCGTCTGTGTGAAGCTCTGTGTAGGCCGAGACCGGGGCCTCGATTTGCGGCTAGGCCGGCGCCACCGTCTGGGCCGTTTGAGTGCGGGAGCCGGTTTTCTCCACAAACGGGTCCATAGGCGGGTGGATGACACCCGGAGGTAGCCGAGGGTGGATACGGGCCTCTGGGCTGATTTTACATGCTGATTTTGTGTCCGTAGTGCGGGAGCTGAGGAGAGGAGCAGCTACTCCATGCGGCGCCGGAACCGGAAGTGCTTTCTTGTTTTAAAATTGAAAACTTCTCTGGATTTTCCTGTGGGATCCTGCTGAGTCAGTTTTACTTAGAGCCCAGGAGTGGTTCAACTGCTTATGTGGACCAAACTTAAGTGTGCGGTTACACTGTTGAAGGTGAGCGCATTCACACGTGGAGGGGGGAGCACGTGTGGGAAGTCACCATCTTCTGATAAGGATTATCATCACTAGAGTCACTTTTTGGACAGTAATACCTATAATCAGGGCTTTTTTCTCAAACAATAGGTGCTGGAACTTAACCACGGCCCCACAAAACCCCTCCCCCTACACACACCCTCCAAATCACATTAAATAGTACGTGTGTTCAGTCAAATTTCACAAAAACAGAAGGAGGGTCTTAAAGGGGCATTAAGTACCAGGATTGCATTACATACAGAGTGCAGAGCTGTCACTTGTAAACACAGAAACCAGACTTCTGTGTTTACAAGTGATTGTGGTGAGCAGGCACCAAAGGGTCGGAGCCAGAGGTGGTGGAACTGAGTTCCACCAAGTTCCCTCTGAAAAAAAGCCCTGCCTATAATACTTTTGTCCCTGTGGATTGATGAAAATTGGGAGAAAAAAGTCTCTCTTTTTTTGGACACTTGATATTAAGGAATAATACTAAATTTATTCCACTGTGAGCTTGCTTGTTATACCAAAAAATATTTTTTTATGTTCATAGTTAAATTGTTTTAGCAACATTGATTTTCATTGTTTATGGCACTATCTATGCATTTGTAAGGTTCAGTATCATACAGCACTGCATTTTTTGTTTTTTGTATATATGTTTTCACAGATTATGGGATTGTGATCAATGCTTAGCATCTGTGAATTTGCACTTTGTTTCACAGGGATTGTTATACCACATCTGACATTAGGTTGTAACCTCAGGTTACTTTATACCTGACGCTGATTGCAGTCTCAGGTTGCTCTAGAGTAGCTCGCAAGATTTATATATTTTTATATTGTCTCATCATGACTATTTCAATGTTCCCATTTAATTCACTGATGACATTTTTTTTAGAGAATTACACAATACAAACCATGTATAAACTCTTTGATTTACTTCAAAGGGCTTAAAAAATAAGCCAATTAAATTAAACTTCTTAACTGACAAGTAGAATACTATGAAAATTTTGTTCTTCACAAGGCTATTGATCAGGAATGCATGAATTATGTTTGTTGTAAGGTTAAAATTAAGGTGTTTTATCAAGAAGAAGCTGGAACCTCAGTGCTACAGGTTATTCAACTACAACAAAATATCTTCAAGGTCACTGCGAACAAACTCTTCTGCAACACCTGCTATAAAGTTTAATGCTGAAATAGAAGCTGATTTGCCACTGTTCATCTCACACTGGGAAGGAAGTAGCCATGAAGATAATTAGAGATCTCAGACAAGGCCACCAAGGGACTATATTCCAGTTGCTGGCTTCATGAATCTTAGTTATCTAGATGCAGAAAATGTGCAGCTTAAGGTTCATAGACGCCCAAATCTAATCAAACTTGAATGTTCTTTTGATATTACACCTATGTTAGAAATGCATTGAAATGTATTAAATTACCCTATATAATGTTTTTTATTGATTCGGTTTTTAATGTAAGATTGTGACTTTTTTGCTTTTTTCTTTTAAAGGTTGATATATTTGCTGATCATTCTAATCTGTTACTTGCATTACATTAAATAATATTTTACCATAGTCCTATTGCAATGCAATTTAGGTGTTAGACAGACTTAAACAAAAAATAGATGCATGAAATTAACATTACTAAACAATTTTGGGAAAATGTAACACTTTAAAAATAAGTTTAACATATGACTTTATTTCATACCCCAAAGTTGCTAATATATGCTGCCTTTGTCAATGCTGCTTTGTACAAAGTCACTACAGGGTTTTTAAGAATTCTGGAAAGTGTGACAGTTAGTCAACCCGAGTAACAGGAAATCTAGGTACTGTGGTTTGAAGACCGCTAGCTACAGCTGGGTATTTCAACCAGGGCTATTTAAGAGGTCCACAGGGGTTTTGCCACAGGTCTACTGTGGCAGCTGATTTATATACGTTTACTGGTAGCTTCAGTTTTTTATCTAGCAGCTTTTGTTGATTTAGTACATTCAGGCAGATTGATATTGCCCCAACATTATGAATAAAGTTTTAGCTAATGACATCAGCCCACTGAGTCAGTAGTGTGAAATAAGAAGAGCGTCCTGTTTGTTCTGGGAATGGACACTTCTGTTTGTAAATAGTTTTGATGTTTATGGGCGTTTTTACCCATTTGACTGCTTGCGGGACTGTTGTGTATTCTGTTTGTCTGTGTCATCCATTTTTATCGCATGACAGCCAATGATGCTTTTATAAACACCCCCTTATGCTGAGAACTCCCATCCCCATGATTAAGCTCCAAGGGCAGAGCAAAATGCATGGGGAAGGCGTGGCCTGGCTGGAGTCCAGGCTGATGCTGGCATTCATTTCACTCCATGCACATGGGTTTGCTTCATGTTGTGTGGCTTTTAGATCTTTTCTTTGATATTTCAGAAATTAGGCTAGCGTGCTTCATTTTCAAAGCAGCTGTCAGGCTACAGAGCATCCTGTAGAATTAGCAAAGTGAGTAATATACTGATTTCGCTCTCAATGGGGATGTAACAGCCAAACATGCACATTTGGACACATAGTAAATGTGTGTTGCCGGATTTTACTGTGAACAACGGGTCATACCACTCTCTAGCACAGCCTTTCTCAACCTTTTCAACACAGAAGAACCCTTGAAAAAATGTTCCGGTCTCAGGGAACCCCTGCTAAAAATGACTATACTGTATGTCATGATACATTACTATGAAGGTCATTGGGACGAATACTCCTTACACTTGTGGTCATTGGAAAGAATTATTCCCTTACAGATAGCTAAAAAGATCAATTGTGTAAGTGGGAACTTATTTGAGAGGCAGAAATTGCTCATTGCTCAAAGTACCCCTAGCAACTCTTAAATACACATGAAAAGGTAGAGATTTGCATAGACTAATGCAGAGTGAAAGAATTGATCCCTCTAGAAAAACAATATTGTTAAAAGCGGATCTTCTTGTTCCAGTACTGGTTCGGTGATGGTGCTTCTTAATCGTGCTCCTAATGTGCATACACTCACCGAATAGCCTCACCCCTACAGGGGTATTGCGAGGTCACAGTATTTGCCACTGTGTAGCAACTCCTGGCAGTTCTGGTTCGTGCTTTAATGTTGTTTTTTTTTATTTATGGTGTGTTCAGCATATGGAAGAGAAGGGATGCACATAGCGTAAAACCATTTAAAAAGCTTTATTTTAGGTATAAGGAAAGATAGTACTCACATTGTTAAAGTTAGTGTAAGCATGAGAAATCAAGGATAAAAGCCATCAAAATATCATAGTTGGAGGTGACGCAAGACGTTCGTAAGCCACGCCCTACGCGTTTCATCTACAGGAGCGTCCATCTTGCTACAAATCCCGTTCATAAACGTTATGTTTATTTCATTGAAAAAAGATTGTAGCTCCTCTTCTGTACTGCCCCAAACTATGACAATATTGTCTATGTATCGACGGTACATCTTCAAATTTTTTCTATTTGTGCTATAGATCTGTTCTTCCTCCCACCTATTGAGGAACATTCATGTTTGTCTTGTGTGTACATGCACAATTAAAATTAGCAGATGATTAAGCAATAGGCTTGCTGTGCCACCGACCCGGACATCAGTCCAAACCTCACTATGGGGGAGTGGACTTGCAGGGCCACAGCAGACAGTCATTCTCAACATCCGAATGGTACAGGCTTTGGTCTGTAAAATCTCTGCCAAAATGGCCACCGCTAAACAACAGTGCGCAATCGCAATGAGAACACCGCACACTATTTAAGAACGGGAGATGTAGCAAGATGGATGCTCCTGTAGATGTCCAATGATGAAATGCGTAGGGCGTGGCATACGAAAGTCTTGCGTCACCTTCAACTAGACGAACACAGGATATTTTGATGGCTTTTATCCTTGATTTCTCATGCTTATACTAACTTTAACAATGTGAGTACTATCTTTGCTTATACCTAAAATAAAGCTTTTTAAACGGTTTTACACTATGGGCATCCTTTCTCTTCCATATGCTGAACACACCATAAATCGATAAAACAACATTAGAAGCACGAACCGGAACCGCCAGGAGTTGCTACACAGTGGCAAATACTGTGACCGCGCAATACCCCTGTATGGGTAAGGCTATTCGGTGAGTGTATGCACATTAGGAGCACGATTAAGAAGCATCATCACCGAACCAGTACTGGAACAAGAAGATCCGCTTTTAACAATATTGTTTTTCTAGAGGGATCAATTCTTTCTAAGCACAAAACCATTTGTGCATACAATAAGACTTTTTAAAGCAATATTTTTTTTCCAGCAAGCACTGGCTTTTATTGTTTTGAGCACAAGTCACTTTGTCAATCTGCTAATTAGCAACCCCCCCTTTTTTTCACTAAGCACTTTCCTGTTTATGCACTTTGTTACTAGGTCCACTAATGTACTGTATGTTATATTGGGCATATTTTACATAATTTTTCATATATTTTTGTAGATATTAGTATTAATCAAATGTTTGGTTGTTATTCACATGTGACAATTCACACACGGAATATTAGTAATGAGCTAGTCCCTTTATCTATTGTTACCACATTTCTAAATAGACACCAGAGGTTGTAACACCACCCAGATCACAACACACTGCCAGTTAAAGCGGTTTATCACTAATTATTCACTCTACCGGAACAGCACCACACCTACATCCATTTTACTCTTAATTCAGTACATTCCACTCCGGTGGAATGCAGAGTGAGTTTTGCACTAAGCAGTAATGCAAACTAAAGAGTATGTAAACCCAACCGTTCATATTCCTGATATGTCCCTGCTGTACCATGTACTTGTACCAAGATGTCTCCTGTTCTTTTTGTATTGCTTCCTTTGTGTGAAATCCCTCGTGTTCCTGCCATTCTCTATGCTTTCCTATTAAAAGCTGACCACACTAAGCAGGAGAGCACAGCGTGGTCAGTACTCTAATGCCTTGTACACATGGTCGGACATTGATCGGACATTCCAACAACAAAATCCATGGATTTTTTCCAACGGATGTTGGCTAAAACTTGTCTTGCATACACACGGTCGCACAAAGTTGTCGGAAAATCCAATTGTTCTGAATGCGATGATGTAAAACACGTACATCAGGACTATAAATGGGGCAGTAGCCAATAGCTTTAGTCTCTTAATTTATTCTGAGCATGCATGGCACTTTGTGCGTCGGATTTGTGTACACACGATCGGAATTTCTGACAATGGATATTGTTGTCGGAAAAATTTTATAGCAAGCTCAGAAACTTTGTGTGTCGGAAATTTCTATGGAAAATGTGTGATGGAGCCTACACATGGTCGGAATTTCCGACAACAAGGTCCTATCACACATTTTCCATCGAAAAATCCTATTGTGTGTACAGGGCATAACTGTGCTGCGAACTAAGCTTGCTCTCCTCCAATGATCAGACTTGCCCTGCCACACCTCCCATGCACAGCCATGCAACTGGGAATCTCAGTGTGCTGCAGTTTTTCCTCCCCCAGCTCTTATGCAGCTGAGAATGTGATCATTGATAAAAAAAAAAAGGGGAAATGTATTTATAATTTTTTTTTATATCTATATCTAAATATTTTGCCTTTCATTTCTATTTTAATCTGAATAGGTTGTTTTACAAGGTGAGGGTTTAAAACCTTTTTAATGCTATCACTGAACAATGATGCAAAGTTAGTGATTTAGTGATTCTGCCATTCAAAAATTTACTGAACTGTACAGTGATCTTGGTAACTTACGCTTTTGCTGCCAATATTTTATTTTTATATTCAGTTTTGGGCACTTGGTGGTCTATGGTGGTCTATTTCTTTTTACTGCCACACTCCTTTTTCTGTGGACTGAACTTTGAGACTTAGGTGCTTTTCCCTTCCTTATACCACTAGGTGCAACTTTTTGCACACTCACTATATGTTTGCCCTATTCACTGCTATATTGCAGCCAGCATTGCACATTATATGTGTTGCTTATTATCCAATTTGATTTTGTTTTTATTATTCATTTATCACTATAATGCATACTCAAACATCTTTCTATAACAACTACTTGTAGCCATCATGAATTGCTTACCCAAGTTGAATCTGCTTCCTGTTTGTCCCCTTGATTTCTCGTTGAGCCACACTTCCAGAGCTCTCGGGTGAGACTCCCCTGGCAATCACCATTTGGAAGTATATTTTCATATCTACTCTTAGCTGATTTGTAAATATTGGAATTACTCTACAGTGCCTTGAAAAAGTATTCATACCCCTTGACATTTTCCACATTTTGTCATGTTACAACCAAAAACGTAAATGTATTTTATTGGGATTTTATGTGATAGACCAACACAAAGTGGTTCATAATTGTGAAGTGGAAGGAAAATGATAAATCAAATTTATTAGTAAAAAAATCAAATTTTTTTACTAATAAATATGTGAAAAGTGTGGCGTGCATTTGTATTTAGCCCCCTTTACTCTGCTACCCCTAACTAAAATCTAGTGGAACCAATTGCCTTCAGAAGTCACCTAATTAGTAAATAGAGTCCACCTGTGTGTAATTTAATCTCAGTATAAATACAGCTGTTCTATGAAGCCCTCAGAGGTTTGTTAGAGAACCTTAGTGAATAAACAGCATCATGAAGGTCAGGAACACACCAGACAGGTCAGGGATAAAGTTGTGGAGAAGTTTAAATCAGGGTTAGGTTATAAAAAAAATCCCAAGCTATCCCATCCGAAAATTAAAAGAATATAGCACAACTGCAAACCTACCAAGACATGGCCCTCCACCTAAAGTGACAGACTGGTCAAGGAGAACATTAATCAGAGAAGCAGCCAATAGGCCCATGGTAACTTTTGAGGAGCTGCAGAGGTCCACAGCTCAGGTGGGAGAAATGTGTTGAAAGAAAGCCATAAGAAGTCCCGTTTGCATTTTGCAAGAAGCCATGTGGGGGACACAGAAAACATGTGAAAAGAAGGTGCTCTGGTCAAATGAGACCAAAATTGTACTTTTTGGCCTAAAAGCAAAACACCATCCCACCCTGAAACAGTGTGGTGGCAGCAGCATCATGCTGTGGGGATGCTTTCCTTCAGCAGGTACAGGGAAGCTGGTCAGAGTTGACGGGAAGATGGATGGAGCCAAATACAGGGCAATCTTAGAAGAAAACCTGTTAGAGTCTGCAAAGGACTTGAGACTGGGGCGGAGGTTCACCTTCCAGCAGGACAGCGACTCTAAACATACAGCCAAAGTTACAATTTATTGGTTTAGATCAAAGCATATTCAATCATGTATTAGAATGGCCCAGTCAAAGTCCAGACCTAAATCCAATTGAGAATCTGGAGCAAGACTTGAAAATTGCTGTTCGCAGACACTCTCCATCCACTCTGATGGAGCTTGAGCTATTTTGCAAAGAAGAATGGGCAAAAATGTCACTCTCTAGATATGCAAAGCTGGTAGGGACATCCTCAAAAAGACTTGCAGCTGTAATTGCAGTAAAAGGTGGTTCTACAAAGTATTGACTCAGGGGAGCTGAGTACAAATGCACACCACACTTTTGAGATGTTTATTTGTAAAAAATGTTGAAAAGCATTTATCATTTTCCTTCCACTTCACAATTATGTGCCACTTTGTGTTGGTTTATCACATAAAATCCCAATAAAATACAATTACATTTTTGGTTGTAACATGAAAACATTTTGAAAATTTCAAGGGGTGTGAATACCTTTTCAAGGCACTGTATGTATTACGAAATACCATTAGGTATGCTACATACCCGATGTTTGGTCTTACAGATATTATATATACATCTACTCCTGAAGAATGGAAACAAAGAGACACAAAATGCATTGAGTTTATGGATGCAATTTTTGTTTTAATCATGAATTGATAGTTGGATTGTATAAGGTCAACATCATATCCAATTATGTATAAAAATGCATTATTATGGATTCATTACAAATCAGCTTGTCATCATGTCATCCTGTTTTGTATGCAATTTTTATTCATTTATTAAACAACAATGTCGGAAACTAGTTATTCATTGGTCATATGTGTTGTGCTTCATTCAAAGTCCCAGGACAAATAAATTGGTTGCATGGATCCAGCAATCATAATAGTAAACCAAACAGTAAAGCCATTTGTACAAAAATAGTTTGTCAGGAGCATCTAGCACTATTGCTCCTAATTCCAGCATCCTGGTTTTGGATATGTCATTCTCCCTGTCTCTCTGTCCACCTGCAAGGTGATTAATGTGGTCTGTCTCTGAGTGGAAACCACACCTGATATAAGCCAGCTAAACCTTCAGTCTCATTCTTGAGATAGATTGTGAAAACGTATGTACAATCTGATCAAGCCCCCAGCTCTGCTAGATTGCATTTCCCTGTGTATGACCTTGGACCGGATAACCACTATTCTCTGAACTCTGCCTGCCTTTTACCTGGACTGCCATTGAACCACTTTGTCTGTCTACCAGCTGCAGGTACCTGTTTGCTTTGCTCATTTCCCACTTGCCATGGGTTGGTAGCCAGGCACTATAGTATTGAGGATAAGTCCTGGGGGCAACCAAGTACCTGTAGGCCTGTTTGCCTTATGGGACAGGGGCTTCTATAGAGGAAGAACATAGTAGCCAGCTATAGTGTCTGACCACCTGCATTAGGAGTAAGTGTGAAAGATTCCCAGAAGAAATGCCAAAGCCATGCAGTAACTTGTCTTGGTTCCAGAGTATGTTTAAATGAAGTGTACCTTTAAAAACATAAAACCTTTAACAAATCTTCTTGCAAGCCACAGAAATGGCAATAGAAAAACAGATTTTCCATACATTTATCCTGCACATTTGAAGCATTCTATTTTTGTAAAAAAGTTAACATTTTTACACATGATTACTCATTGAGCTTTATCTGTAGGAGCTTTGGGGAGTTAAGCATTAAGAATTGTCTTGTCAAATAATTCCACAAGAAACAGACATGAATAAATAGAGCAAACCAGCTTGTTTTTTTACAATTTCAATCACTCAGTTTGGAATAATTGTACTTAAATTATTACAATAACTGTTCTTGCACAAATAGTGATGAAGTAATGAGATATCTACTATGAGGTTTGGTTACATTTTTGCAACAACTGTACTTTTCTGACATATGCAAATTAAAGCAAATTAGATTGGTAATCAAGAAAATGCAGGACGGCCACTCTCTGATGCAACACCTTTATTGTGCAGAATCAATAAAATCCAAACTGTCAATCCATAGATCACAGGGGTACAGGACCAAAACCACTGATGCATTTCACACCATTAGAAGGTGCTTAATCATAGCTGAGGAACATAATCTGATCGTACATATATATAGTGGTATTAGACCAACCAAAAATCAAAGTCCATTGGGGTCCATCACATAAACAATCAGATGTAAGTGGAAACACATTTGGGAAGATCATCCAGAGAATGGATATGAGTGGATCACCAGAGTCTGATTTCAGTGACAAAAAATGACCACTATATCCCCATAAACATTGAGAGACCTCCCATACCGATCAAATAAAATAAAAAAATATATATATATATAAACAACATAATGTACATAATAAAAAACATGTATATACTGTGCACTGAAATGTATTATTGAATTGTATTTTCTATGACCACAGACCACCAGAGGACAATAAAAACTATAATAATTGAACCGAAACAGTAAATTGAATTTATCCAGTCCTCTCCGGGATATCCGTGGTGAAAAAGGACCCTACATTGCATAAATAGAAAAAATGAAATGATGAAAAGAAGTGAAGCCATGGCCCACTATAAGCAAGAATGGTTACAAGATGATTCTATGGATCTAAAGTGAGAGAGGAACGGATACTAAACAACTTTATAAAAATAGATGAATAAATAGCTGCATACTGGAAAGGTACATTTACTAAGAAAATTCCTGCTTATGATTTCTATACTTTGTGATTGTAAAGGCTCGTTTTTTTTTTGTTTTTTTTTAAATAACAAACACGTCAAACTTACCTCCTCTGTGCAGTTGGTTTTGCACAGAGCAGCCTGGATCCTCCCCTTCTCTGGTCCCTCTTTGCTGCTCCTAGCCTCTCCCTCCTTTGAGTGTCCCTCAGCCAGCAGCTTGCTACAGGGGGCACCCAAGCAGAGTCAGAGTTCCGTGTATCCATTCAGACATGGAGCCCCGACCTGGCCCCACCCCCTCTCTCCCCTGATTGGATGGGGGAGACAATGGCACCGCTGCTCTGTCTCAGCCAATCAGGAAGAGTTTCTTGGATGTCTGAGGGGATCGTGGACATCGCTGGAGAGAAAAAGAGCTAGGGTAGGTAATAAGGGGGGTGCTAGGGAGGCTGCTACACGCAGAAGCTTTTTTATCTTAATGCATAGAATGCATTAATTTAAACTCAATTAAATCAAGTGTTAATTTGTTTATACATATAATTTTAATTTCAATCATAATTTTTATTATCTATTTATTTAATTTTAATAGTTAAAATGTATAATTTTATCATTTCGAACCCGGGATAAACTAAGGTATAAAATACAGTCCTAAAATACTGTTCCCCAAGCTTTTATGATATAGCATGGCAGACTAAAGGGACATGTATGGAAAGCCACATCATGTAAATATTAGTGCGTCCCATGGTAAAGGCAACCTGAGAAGAGACTCAGGGTAAGTAATGTATGGTATTTTTTATTTATCCACCATAAAGCAAATGAAATAATTATTGGTGGAAATTGTAATAATAATGAATATTAATAAACAATAAATTTATGATAGAGGAGAAGGAAGCTGGAATTTATTTTTAAGATAAATATCCAGAAAACCTCTTTCCTACATAAAATACCAAACTTATCACCCCCCCCCCCCCTAGTTGGCATGGTGATTTTTTTCCACGCCTTGAATCACTAAGCTGGGTTACTCTATCATTTGTATGCGATAGAAAAAAAAACATTGTACCAATGTAGCTAGACACAGGATTGAACATCATAACAAAGACGTGTCCAGCTTAGTGATTCAAGGTGTTGAAAATATCACCATGCCAACTAGGGGGGTGATAAGTTTGGTACTTTATGCAGGAAAGAGCTTTTCTGGATATTTATCTTAAAAATAAATTCCAGCTTCTTTCTCCTCTATCATATATTTATTGTTTATTAATATGCATTATTATTAAAATGTCCACCAATAATTATTTTATTTTTTTATGGTGGATAAAAAAAATACCATATATTACTTACCCCGAGTCTCTTCTCAGGTTGCCTTTACCATGGGACACACTAATATTTACATGATGTGGTTTTCCATACATGTCCCTTTAGTCTGCCATGTTATATCATAAAAGTATATATATATATTTTTTTTAATTATATATATATTTTTTGTCAATCTGAGACTGTTAACCCCTGCTTCTCCTTGCCCCTTGCCCCTTGTCCAGTTTCACGGGCACACCCACATGCTCTCCATTGTGTATATATAGCTGTCCTCCTCTAGAGGGAAGCAGGCCAATAAAAGGAGCAGTCAGCTCCGAGTGCATAGCCTTTCATCACTGCAGCCCCCATTGACAAGATTCCAGCCCTGCCTAGGGCTAATCAGACGCCGGTGACATCACTTCCTGTTCCACGGTCCATGCTGGTCAGTGTGGAGTTGCTTGGTTCCTTTGCTCCTGGAGAAACACTGTGATCCATTCCAGCCAGCTGATCAGTCCTTTCCAGCTATCTGGAACAGCGGTGGGACCAACAGAGTCATGTGGAATGCCAGGACTGCACTTTACTTTGACGAGCATGCATCTTCTATCATCTTGTAAGTATTTTTAATCTTATCCTATTAAAGTCATCATTTTAATACTACACTCAGGTTGGCACCTCCCCCTCCCTGTTTTTTCCTTACATGTCTGCCTTCCTTTTTAACCCTTAATACCCCTTTCTAAGGATACATCACCATCCAGCTATTACAGCCACAGACTATGAAGGCTTAAAGTGATACTAAAGTCTCTGTTTTTTTTTTCTTTAAAAATTATAAACCTGTTAAATTTGCCTGCTCTGTGAAATGGTTTTGCACAGAGCAGCCCGGATCCTCCTCTTCTGCTCCTGGCACCTCCCTCCTGTCGAGTGCCCTCACAGCAAGCAGCTTAATATGGGGGCACCTGAGCTGAGCCACAGCTCCATATGTCCATTCAGACACAAAGCTGTGGTTCAGCCCTGCCCCTCTCTCCTGATTGGCTATCCAACTTTGACAGCAGCGTGAGCTAATGGCGCCACTGCTGTGTCACAGCTAATCAGGAGGGAGAGCCCGGATGACTGAGGCACTCGTGCACATCGCTGAATAAAGATGGGGTTTAGGTAAGTGTTATGGAGGCTGAAGGGGGGAGCTACACACAGAAGGTTTTTTTTATCTTAATGCATAGAATGCAACAAGATAAAAAACCTTCTGCCTTTACAACCACTTTAAAGTTAAAAGTACAACAGTGGTTGTAAATCTCATGGTACACTAAGGCACTTTTTCTTGCAAAAGGCACTTTATTTGGGACTTTTACATTTTTTTTTTATTTTTTATATTGGTTTCATGTTTTGTATATAATTATGTGGTTTTATGTATAGACTGGGATATTTTTGTATATAGTATTAAACACATAGCATTGTATAAACAATTGTTTATTTATATACAGTGCCTTGAAAAAGTGTTCCACATTTTGTCATGTTACAACCAAAAACGTAAATGTATTTTATTGGGATTTTATGAGATAGACCAACACAAAGTGGCACATAATTGTGAAGTGGAAGGAAAATGATAAATGGTTTTCAAAATGTTTTACAAATAAATATATGAAAAGTGGGGCATGCATTTGTATGCAGCCCCTTTACTCTGATATCCCAAACTAAAATCTAGTGGAACCAATTGCCTTCAGAAGTCACTAAATTAGTAAATAGAGTCTAGCTGTGTGTAATTTAATCTCAGTATAAATACAGTTGTTCTGTGAAGCCCTCAGAGGTTTGTTAGAGAACCTTAGTGAACAAACAGCATCATGAATGTCAAGGAACACACCAGACAGGTCAGGGATAAAGTTGTGGAGAGGTTTAAAGCAGAGTTAGGTTATAAAAAAAAGATATCAAGCTTTGAACATCTCGCGGATCACTGTTCAATCCATCAGCCAAAAATGGAAAGAGTATGACATAACTGCAAACCTACCAAAACATGGCCATCCACCTAAACTGACAGGCCGGGCAAGGAGAACATTAATCAGAGAAGTAGCCAAGAGGCCCACGGTAACTCTGGAGGAGCTGCTGAGATCCACAGCTCAGGTGGGAAAATCTGTCTACAGGACAACTATTAGTCATGCACTCCACAAATCTGACCTTTTTGGAAGAGTGTCAAAAAGAAAGCCATTGTTGAAAGAAAGCCATAAGAAGTCAAGTTTGCAGTTTGTGAGAAGTCATGTGGGGGACACAGCAAACCTTTGGAAGAAGGTGCTCTGGTCAGATGGGACCAAAATTGAACTTTTTGGCCTAAAAGCAAAACGCAAAGTGTGGCGGAAAACTAACACTGCACATCACCCTAAACATACCACCCCCACCCCACCTTACTCCTGTCCATACTCAGACATCACATTACTTACCCAATAATGATAAATTCTACCCCTTTTGCCCCTCTCCCATTCCAAGTGACAAATTAACAGTTTGCCTATTTACCCACCTAACCAGCTTACGCTGAAGAGGTTTTTTCAAAAGCTTGCCTAGGAAAAATGCAAGTTTAGATTATAATTACATTTTTTATCTTCCCATTTACTTTTTGACTTAAGATATACTGTATATACTCGAGTATAGGCTGACCCGAATATAAGACGAGGCACCAAATTTTCCACAAAAAACTGGGAAAATGTATTGACTCGAGTATAAGCCTAGGTTGGGAAATGCAGCAGCTACTGTAAGTGGAAAAGAGGGTCAACAACTCCCATCTGCAGCCTCACTGTGCCCATTTGCAGCCTCACTGTGCCATCTTCATGCCCCACTGTGCCATCTCCATGCCTCACTGTGCCATCTGCATGCCCCACTGTGCCATCTGCATGCCTCATTGTGCTATCTTCATGTCTCACTGTGTCATCTTCATGTCTCACTGTGCCATCTGCATGCCCCATTGTGCCATCTCCCTGCCTCACTGTGTCCATCTGCAGCCTCATGTACCTGATCTCCATGTGCTGTGACATGCAGTCTAGTCGGCGGCCATGCAGTGTAACAAAGCCCCGCCTTCTCCTCATCTGTGATGGAACACTGATTCAGTTTCCCAGCAGTGAGTCAGTGTTCCGCCTATCACGGACGAGGACGAGGAGAAGGCGGGGGTTTTTTACACTGCACGGCTGCCGACTAGACTGCATGTCACAGCGCCGGGAGATCAGGTGCATGAGGCTGCAGATGGGCACAGTGACTCGAGTATAAGCCGAGGGGGCTTTTTCAGCACAAAAAATGTGCTGAAAAACTTGGCTTATAGCTATATAGCTGTATATACGGTACACCTTTCTATTTTACGATTGTGCATTTATTGATTTTCTGATATTCTGCATTACAGGTATGTAAAATCTGTTATTACACCACTTGATCTGGTACATACAGTATAAGTATATGTATTTTCTGTTATCCCTGGAAAACAATGAAACATTGTAAAGAAATAAATTATCAGTTCAGTGTTTTGAAAAGCAAGCTAATTATTAAGGAGGTTACTTTCTCCAAAAGTCTGCATTGTTGTTTATTTCCATGAGTGTAGATGCACTTGCTTTTTCGGCTTAATATATTTTCTCATGTATAGGTCCACTTCAATTAACATAAGCATACAATATAACCACATAATAAAATAAATGTGTCTGTGCTAGAAAAGTTAAGATAAATGAAAATCAAAAATCAGCGTAAAAAACGTATATGTCTGTGCGTTAAGTAAACAACAATCTATCACCATATATTATAATATGTGACTAACAAAAAAATAAAATAAAATGTAATATCATCAAATATTCAATAAAGTGCAAAGTGCATATAATAACAGTCCAAGTGCAAACTCTGGTTGAAACAAGTGCTCACTCTATAAGTATGTGATAGACAAAGTTCATAAGTAAATAAACTCCCAGAGTGTTCAAATATAGTGTTCTTATCCTGTAGTATCCATCGTGTTCATCCACAAACTTATGTGAATTAAAACATGCTCCAGTGCTCTCCCGGTGACCCCCACAAGCATATACGCTCACCTCAGAGCGTGTGACACAGTACCTAAACTGTGTCCAATCACGCTTGGGAGCCACTCCTGGGCTCTAATAGATATGGTGATGATGTCCTCCAATTTGCTCAATAATCAGCGTTCCATTACTTTGAGTCCATTTAAAGCTTTGTGTCTGTAGGGTGGCAGTGAGCAGCATAAACAGGGTTGTCAACCTTCATGGAGGATTAGCAATGCCTGTCTTACTGCATACAATATAACCAAGAGGTCAAGGAGTGTTTTACTTTATGAGCATGACACATCACAAAGGCCAGGGTAAAGCAAAGATAAAAAGTAAAGTTTTCATTTATTTGTTTTTTTTTTAACTTTTCCCTTTGTTTAGATTGTAGACTTGACAGTAATAGTACAAAATATTCTGAGTACATCATGAGGATTGTGGTCACATGACACATGTACCATTAGCAGGACTTTTGTTTCATTTGATAATGTGGCTAAAATCCCTGTAAGTTAGTGGTCACCTCTA
The DNA here is from genome assembly GCA_037952925.1 of Lithobates clamitans. NCBI lineage: Eukaryota > Metazoa > Chordata > Amphibia > Anura > Ranidae > Lithobates > Lithobates clamitans. The sequence goes on along the minus strand of JBBGZY010000660.1, from coordinate 1,344,907 downwards.
TTAACCTGAAAACAGCATGTAGAAATGTAAAGAGTATGTTGTTTTTGGAAATGCTCAAGATATAAGGTAGCGTTGCATCACTATCCTAAGGAAGTCACATGACCAGTGACGCAACGCATTGGGCAGAGCCAGTGATGTCACTTCTGGTTTGGATGCAAAACCGGAAACCAAATAGGCTCCCGCTTTGTTGTTTAGGTTGCAGTAAAAGGAGAGGACTCTTTGTACTGCAGCAAGGGAAGATAGAGGATTAGTGAGTATTAAATCATGTCATCCATGAACAAGCTCATTTTGAAGTGAAGGTCTCCTATTTGAATATTCGTAATGTAAGGATCATCTGTGATACGTTGGGCCAAAAGTTTCATTAAAAGGGCAAAAATTATATTGGACTCCCCTTCTTGACCATTTGCAATTTGTATTTGAAAAGTCTTGGGAGAGCATACCAGAGGTGTAAACCTTAGCGAAGGGGGTAGAATAGAGCTATAATGACCTGTAGGATCGGGCCTGAGAAACCAAGTTTTAATAGGACCACTTTTAGAAAACCCCAGTGCACCCTATCAAAGGCTTTCTTCGCATCTAATGAGAGTAGGTGAGATGGGGCCTTGTGGAATTCTGCATATTTTTTAATATTAATAACATGCCTAGTGGCGTCGGGGGGACTGGTGTTCTTTAACGAACACAACTTGATCTTCAGGGACTAGAAGGGGAATAGTATCAATAAGTCTTTGAGAAATTACTTTGGCTCAAATTTTAACATCAACGTTTATAAGAGAAATTGGTCCATAATTGGTGGTTGAGGTTGGGCCTTTATCTGGCTTTGGAATAGTAACTCTCATGGCTTGTAGCATTTCCTTTGGAAAAGTCCAAGTACACATTGTGGTGTTACACATTTCAGAAAGGTGGGGAAGGAGTGTTGATTTTTAACTGCTTTTAGGCCAGAAGGTTTTTGCGTATAGAAGATGATCTAGGATTTTCTCAAGCTCTGTAGTCGTAAAAGGCATGATAAATTGAAATAGAAATTGTTCTATTTGGTAGGGAGTGGGCTATGGAGTTGAAGCGTCTGATTTAAGGTCATATAGGGAGGCATAGAATCGTTGAAACACTTCTGCGATATGTTTGGGGTCAGTAATTTTCTCTTTAGTGCGAGAGTCCAAAAGGAAAAAGATTTTTTACTTAAGATAGCTATTTTTTGTTTTTTTCACCAAATAGGCTTTGTTGTTGAGGGCATAAGAATTGGCCTTAAGAACTTTAAGGTGCTTTTCATGTTGAAAAAGGAGTTTGCTTAATACAAGGAGAGTAGGAGATTTTTTATGATGAACCTCCTTGATTTTAAGGCCCTTGAGAAGTTGGTCTAGCTTTTGGGTGCATCTTTTCTTGGCATGAATTCCCTTCAAGATAGCCTTATGTGCAATGCATTCTACAAGAAATAATGATAGACCTCAGGAGTATCATTAGTGGAAAAAAACGTATTTGTGCTTCCAAAATTTGTTGGGAATAATGAGGATCAGCTAGAAGGTAAATATTAAGTCTTCAAAAATGTGAGGACACAGAGCTAAGACTGTCCAAGATGTCGATCATTTATCGGAGCATGGTCTGACCAGGTGATCGTTCCAATAGTGGAAGAGACATGTGATGGGGAGATGAAAAAGAAAAATTGTGTCCCAAACCATGTTGGCATCTCAATATGTCAAACAAATCATAGTAGCTCTTTTAAAGTACGGCCAGATTGTTTAGCCTTAGAGGAGGTGTCCTAGGTGGGACACCACTTTAAACAAGAAAGCATTTTTTTTTTTAAAGCTTAATTAAAAATTTGACTTGTCTGACATTTGGTTCATAAACAGTAAAGAGAATTTTATTGATATGACAAATAACAATTAAATATCTACAAGGGGATCTACGATTGTGGCAATAAGGAGGAAAGCAAGAGTAAATCGGATAGCAATTAGCACTCCTGCTTTCTTCTTATCAGCACAGGCCAAAAAAAGTTGCAGGAAGCCTTTGAGAGAAAATGTACGCAGTTTGTCATAGGCAAAATGGGTTTCTTGCACAAAAAGAATGTCACTCTTGAGTGAAGTAGCTTCTCTGAGAAATATAATTCTACTTTATAAACAGAGCTGTCCTGTGGTAATAAAATTGTGCTTCATTCCGTATTAGTGCAATTATTCATACACTAATCAATTCCTTAAAGTGAAAAAGTGCCAATACAAAAAATGCTGTACAAGTTAAGTGTGTAAAAACAGTCCACAAGAAGTGCATTCAACAAACTGCAAAGTCTGTACTAAACAGAGCTACACAATCCTTCAAACAAAGTGGCAATGTGCTGTGCAAATTAAGTGCTGTCCAAAACAAAGCAAAAAGTGCTTTCAAACTTGCTTTAGTACTCCACCACCTTTTCCACACTAAAGAACTCACCAGATTGCCATGACCACCCACTATAGGCAAGTTATGTAATGCATAGATATATCAGAGGATTCCAATTGGCTGTGTTGTCTCTCAGCTTACATCAGGGGGTTCTACTCCTTTATATGCTGTTGATCAGTATCCCTTTTAGATGGGTTATTCTGATGTCACATAAAAAGGCAAGGGGGAAATCGGCATAGTGTAAAACCTTTTCAACTTTTATTAAAATAAAAAAAAACGTTTCCACTCCTCACCATAATGTGCTGGCTGTGCATACCACTCTTGGTGTTTTGTTCCTCAATCCTCCTTGGTGTACTAGGCATTACTTCCGAATGAATGCTGTGTGATGGAGTCACTTCCGGTCCCATGTTTCATCACATCTACATTATAAGGGGCATCTGAGAAGTGTAAATCACTTGAACAGAGAGATAAAGTGATTGTAAAGTCATTTTTTTCTATAAAAATAACAAACATACTTACCTCCTCTGTGCAGTGGATTTGCACAGAGCAGCCTGAATCCTCCTCTTCTCGGTTCCCTCTTCTGTGCTCCTGGCCTGTCCCTCCACCTGAGCTGAGTCACAGCTCCCAGTGTCCATTTAGGCACGAAGCTGCGGCCTGGCCCCGCCCTTCTCTCTTCTGATTGGCTAGCCGACTTTGGTTGACAGCAGCGGGAGACGGTAACACCGCTGCTGTGTCTCAGCCATTCAGGAGGGAGAGTCTCAGACTGCTGAGACACTCGTGGACATCACTGGACAGATATGGGGCGCAGGTAAGTATTAGGGGCGCCACGGGGGGCTGCTGCACTCAGAAGGCTTTTTATCCTAATGCATATAATGCATTAAGATAAAAAAGCTTCTGACTTCACAACCACTTTAAGTCCTTTTATATTCAGCGAGACAATTCTGACAGGCATGAGTAATATATATTGGCTGACAGTAGAGGAGGTTCTTCGGAAAAGTAATAGAAGCAAAAGGCAGCATCACAACAATCAGGAGGATCCATCCAGTGAAATGGTCACCATATCCATAGACAAAGGACAACACTAAAAAAATATAGCTTCTTAGCAAAAGAATGGGTGGGGATTGGTGTATATGCCAACACACAAACAAACAAATGCAGAACCAAAACAAAGTAAAAAAGGACTGGACAAAATTCCAGTAACCATGGGTAGCATCAGCTGCTAAAATATAAGGGTAAAACACTTGTTCCAGTAGTGAAGCATTGAAAAGGAGAGGCAATTGTAGGGAGGCCTGGAATAAGATACCTGCAAGTGTAGCTGAAGAGAAGCCTCTGGAGAATATACTCTGAAAGGACTTCAGGACCAATCATCGCTGAGTTTCCAGGGACCTGCTTGCTTGTGGATTGGAGTATCCAGTGGAAGAATGTGCCACTCCTTATGGAGCCTAATGGCAGCTTTAGGAGAATAGACAGAGATTGATTTGCCCTGATGTGTGATCATCAACTTTTTCCTGTTCTGCATAGTAGCTGGAGATAAGTCAGCAAACACCAATATTCCAGCTAATTGCTGTGAATTAAGGATTTTTCTTAGCCTCAGACATAGCTTTTTCCTTGATGTGATAGTAATGGATTCTAGCCAATACGTCACGTGACACTTCAGTCATCAAAAAGGAGGGCTAAGGCAGTCATGTGATCTATCTATAATTAGCTCAAAATCTCCCAGATAGGACACATTCCGGGATGCCGTGGAATTTGATGATGTTCCGCCAAGATCAGTCCTCCAGGTCAGTGAGTTTGGATAGCATGGCGTGAATATCAGACTGCTGGTTGGAATATGCATCAACAAGATCATTGTGGGCATTATACACAGCCAACACAGTGTTCTAAACTCTTTGCTGTAGGTCTTGCACAGAAAAATTCACTTTAGTGATCATGTTAACCATATCCACAAGTAGGGAATCTCTAAGAGTTATAAGCATGTCTTTAAGGTTAGGAACAGAGACCGGCTGAGCAGAAGCAGGAAATTGTTCTAGTTAAGGCTGCTACATAGATGATAGAGAATCTGGCTGCAGCTTCTCTGTTTCTTTGTGGGACACACCCTGTTTGAGCTTCTTAGCTTTCATGGGACTGCAAATAGTTGGGCTGTCAGGTTGAGATAGCTTACCCTAGGAAGCAGGAGAAAGGCAGGTCGCAGTACCCATAAATATACATTTTTAAATTTTTAAATGTATCCTATGCTACTAATCATACCTAATGGTATATTATTTATAAATTAACCTGGAATTTAGCTTTAACCTCTTGCCAACCAGCTGCCGTCATTATACACGATCCCGCGAACCGTGGAAGCTGTACGCCGGCTCCTTTAAGCAGGATAGCAGACACACGCCCGCTGCACTACGGGGATGCCAATGCTCGTGACCAGTGGTCGCGATGACCGCCGGCCATGAGCAATCGTGGACACGAGAGGCAGAACAGGGACATGTGTGTAAACACACAAATCCCTGTTCTGTGAGGAGAGGAGATGAAGATTGTGAGTTCCTAATAGCTAGGAAAGACGATCTGTCATCTCCTATATTCAGTCCCCTTCCCCCACAGTTAGAACATACAGTCAGGGAACACAGTTAACACCTTGATTGCCCCCTAGTGTTAACCCCTTCCCTGCCAGTGACATTTACAGATATACAGTAATTTTTATAGCACTGATCGCTGTATAAATGCCAATGGTCCCAAAAATGTGTCAAAATTGTCCAATGTGTCCACCATAATGTCGCAGTCATGATAAAAATTGCAGATCGCCGCCATTACTAGTAAAAAAAAATAAATAATAAAAATGCTATAAATCTATCCCCTATTTTGTAGATGCTATAACTTTTGCGCAAACCAATCAATATATACTTATTGCAGGGTTTTTAACCAAAAATATGTAGAAGAATACATATCAGCCTAAACTGAGAACAAAATTAGCTTTTTTTTAAAAAAATGGGGATATTTATTATAGCAAAAAGTACAAATTATTGTGCTTTTTTCAAAATTGTCGCTCTTTTTTTGTTTATAGCACAAAAAATAAAAACCGCAGAGGCGATCAAATACCACCAAAAGAACGCTATTTGTGGGAAAAAAAGGACGTCACTTTTGTTTGGGTGCAGCGTCGCATGACCGTGCAATTGTCAGCTAAAATGACGCAGTGCCGTATCGCAAAAAAAGGGCCTGGTCATTGAGCAGCCAAATCTTCCGGGGCTGAAGTAGTTAAAGAATAATTTAAATTTTATAAATTAATCAGAGCTTTATGATTCCTCATTACTTTCTGCTGCTATTTGATTTCAAGAAGCAAAGCTTTTTAAGCTCACAATAACAAATGGATTTACTAGGTAAAAATAACTAGCTGGGATATTTGCCAAAGGCCACTCTTATGGGAAAATTACTGAAAAGCCAGCTGTATGCAAAGCCAAATGCTGAGATGGAGAATTAAAGGTCATGGAACAATGTCCGTCCACTTATTGTTTATTTCACTTTGGTAGAAATGTGATTTACCCAGCAAAGGTATTAAAAGTGAGATAGGATAGCTTGACAAAACCCCCTATCTGCTATGCTATCCTTTTTTAGGAGCCTTTCCCAGTGAACAAAGCCAGGGAAATTACAGTTTCACAGCTGCTTGGGAAAAAAAACAGATCAAGTGCTGCAAGTGCTTGATTTCTTCCCTTCTGCTGTCAATCAAACCTTCCATGATGCACAGACTGTGAAAGATGCTCATACACTTGATTTCCTAGTCAACATTTCCCAGCAATAAATGTTAATTTTTAACCTTGGAAATAGCCCTTTTTAAAACACTAATGTCTGGTGGTGCAGGTTCATTTTGCTAGTATTAACAAATCAATTCATCTAATGTGGATTCTTGTCTGGCTGCATTCTCCCCCACACTACAAAATGAAATACATTTTCTTTTTTCTCTGAGAATGAGAGAGGAATAGGGTATAAAAGAGGGGAAGTTTTATTTTTTCATCTCCTTTACATGTGGCTTTCTGAAAAGGTAATATAAAAAAAAGTGATATTTGTGTTGATGGTAGTGTTGTAGATAAAATATGCTTCCATTGCTTTCAGAGGTGTTTTAAATAAGGGGACTGCTGAAAGTTTTTACTTTCTGAGAAGATGCCTTGTAGGATTTTCAGAGTTTTGCTTCTTTACTATGCTTTTACTTGTGGTAGATTACAGTGACTATGTTGAACCAGATCTAAATGCCTATTTCACAAAGTTGTGTTGCAATACGAGAAACTAAAACTATCCCAAGCCTACAATGAGAAAGTATAGAGCAGAATGCAAATGAGTTGTATTATTCTACTGGGGGAAAAGTTTCAATTTGTTTTAGTTAGTCGACAGCTAGACCAGCTAGACCAAAAATCAAAGGCTTTATAATTGTGCATTTATCGTTTTATACCTTGCTAATGCATGGAGGTAAGCTTGTCTTATTCATTCAGGTAGGTCTGCTTAATTTGCAGGAGTTGTTCATGTCTGAAGTACATTAACCTCCCTGGCGGTTTTCCCGAGTGTGGCTCGGGGTTAAATTTCAGTACCATTAGTGGTAACCCCGAGCCACACTCGGGATTGCATTGCAGGATCCTGGTGCGGGATATTTACCTTGTCCCCAGGATACTGCAATGTCCCCCCACTGTGTCCGTGGGCTCTGACTTCTGCCCGATGCCTCTGTGTGCCTTGCTCCATTCCCTGCGAGCATTGTGACGCATGGGGGCAGATCCCGGCGGCAAATTAAAAAAATTGAAAAATCACAATACATACAGTACAGTGTAATCTTACAGATAACATTACTGTATGAAATTATTTCACATCCCTATTGTCCCCAGTGCTTTGTCCAATGCCCTGCATGCAGTTTTATATGATATATACTACTCTTTCTGCCTGGAAACTGGAGATTGTCCATAGCAACCAAAATATGTCCCTTATGTCAAAAGTGGTTTTAGACCAGCTAGAAAACAGCGATAGTAAATTAGAATACTTGCAGAATTGAGCGATAGTGAATCATGGGGAAATTAATTTTATTATTATCATATTATTATTTATATTTATTTATTATATTATAATTTATGATTTTGTGTTTCAAACTTCATCATACCCGGGATATCTACTAGACTCTTGTTTGGACAGCTTTAAGTGTGTTATTGCTAAGAATTACAGGCCTACAATATAAAACGCCAAATTTCTATGCAAAATAATTGTACTGCTTTGAGACGCAAAAATCTGACATAATCATCCCGCAAGGGAGGCTACGCCTTTAAGCCTTTATATCCCTACTTACTATGGATGACCTAAAGTTTGACAAAGGTGTACAGATTAATCATCACATATTATCATCAGACAGTTTTGGCAGCAACATGGACAGCAAAAAAAACCTAACAGGGTTGATAACATTCCCCCTACTCTTTCTAAAGCTAAAAGAAAATGTTAATGATCAACATTACTAATGTTTAGATGTTGGCCACCAATCTCAGCACACTCACTTTCTTTAGTGTGTTGCATTTACTGAAAATCTTCAGATTTTTTCCCCAAATGATCATTAAAATGGTTGGGACACCCGCCTAATAGCTTTGGGTGTCTACTTTCAAAAAAGGGATAATTTGGGGGGTTTTGACCTGTCCTGGTATTTTATGCATAACATTAGAAGCTTATGCCACACATCACCCACTCTTCTAACCACTTGAAGACAAAGCCCTTTTTGGCATTTTTTGTTTACATGAAAAAATACTTTTCTTTTGTTAGAAAACTACTTTTAACCCCCAAATATTATATATTTTTTTAAAGCAAAGGCCCTACAGATTAAAATGGTGGGTGTTGCAATTTTGTTTTTCACACAGTACTTACGCAGCGATTTTAAAACACAATTTTTTGGGGAAAAAAACACTTTTTTAAATTTTAATGCACTAAAGCACACAATATTGCCCAATTTTCTGGTAAAATATAAAAGATGATCTTATGCCGAGTACATAGATACCAAACACAACATGCTTTAAAATCGCGCACAACCGTGCAGCGGCGACAAACTACATACATTTTTAAAAGCTTTTAAAAGCCTTTACAGGTTACCACTTTAGATTTACAGAGGAAGTCTACTGCTAAAATTACCGCCCTCGATCTGACGTTCGCGGTGATACCTCACATGCATGGTGCAATTGCTGTTTACATATGGCACGAGGCCGATGTTTGCGTTCGCCATTGCACACAAGCACGGGGGGCAGGGGTGCTTTTTTTTATTATTTATTTTGCATGTTTATTTTATTTTTATGCTGTTCCTTTAATTTTTTTTTAATTATCATTTTTATTGTTATCACAGGGAATGTAAATATCCCCAATGATAGCAATGGGTAGTGACAGGTACTCTTTTTTTAAAAAAAAGGGGTCTATTAGACTCTATATCTCTCCTCTGCCCTCAGAGCATCTGACCACACCAAGATAGGTGTGATAAGATGCTTTTCCAATTTCCTAATGGCGCTGTTTATATCCGGCGAAACCAAAGTCATTACATGCTTGTAGCTTCCGGTTTCTTAGGCCAAAGAAATGAGTGGAGCAGTTCTGGTCTTCGATCAGCTCTATGGTCAGCTGGCGGAACCACTGGCTGCATTCTCAGGTTGCCTGGTGGAACAGGAGAGCCTAAGACAACCATAGAAGATGGCGGGAGGGGGGATGTTCCCTCCTACTGCTTGAAAAAGCAGTCTAGCAGTTAATTAGCCACTAGAATTGCTTTTACATGAAAGCTGACCGCTGGCTGAAAAGAACGATATCAAGATGATACCTAAACCTGTAGGCATCATTCTGGTATAACCACTCAAAGTCCAGCAACATACCAGTACGTTGCTGGTCCTTGTTGGGCATATATTATAATGTTCTTTTTTTCATGCAGCCTGTGAGTTGAACGAAAAAAGAGATTGATAGGTGGGTATGCCCACCATTAGAATACCGCCTTGCATCCACCCACTTCTAATGATGGGCATACATGCACTGTTTTTTTTTTAACTATGGTGGTGAAATCACCTCCTACAGCGCTGGAGTTGCTGATTTACGGATCGTGAGAGCAAACGCTATTGCTGTCAACATAAATAAATCAGTGCTGCAGCTGAGTGGAATACCTGAAAAGCAAACAATGGTAACAATAAAACATTGACTCAATAAAACAACAACAATCTGTGCCAAAAAAGAGAGTAAAAAATATATGCCGAAGCATGGGGGCAATCCGCCCCTAATGTTAGGGGCAAATCGCCCCTCCACCCCTGCTCCCATACATCGGCATATATGCTCTTTTTTTTTAACTGTCGTGGTGAAATCACCTCCTAGGGCACTGGAGTCGCTGATTTATGTATCGTGAGAGCAAACACTGTTGCTGTCAAGATAAATAAATCAGTGCTGCAGCTGATTGGCGTACCTGATAATAAAATAATGGTTAACAATAAAACACAGTAAACAGTAAAGTATAAAATAATTACATACCTGAAAAGCAAGCATGATAAAACATAGTAACAATAAAACATTGAAGTTAAAAAATACAGTAAAACAGAGCAGAACAATAGAGAGAGAACAATAGAGAGAGAATAGAGAACTAATAAAATGACAACTATTTTTGGATTATTTTATATATATATATATATATATATATATATATATATATATAACTTTTCTTTACACTTTTATTTGTAACTGTACCTGTAACAGTTCCAGGTTTGTGTTTCCCCAAAAATGCGAAGGCATCTTTGGAGACCCCGTGAAAGTGTGTCCTAGTCTGTGCAGTGCTGTACCCTACGCTAATACTCCACTAGTGTGTGGTAGCGTTCGAAACATTCACCGATGCAGAGACCAAGTTGGTCAGGACAGGAGGGACAACAATAGTGGGTGTCACTCCTAAATCTGTGCTTGCTACAGACACAACATCTTCTTTGGGGTGCTCGATTGGTAGGGGTACCAGGGAGGACATACGGAAAATGCCTCCTATGCAGCCGGCTCACTGCATTTGCTTAGGGAAGTTGGGCCACATCACCGTCTGGAAACAGAAGGGCTGTGATGATCTCTTCCTGGAATTTAAGGAAGGATCCAGTTCGTCCTGAAGCTTTGTATGGTCATTGAGGTCCACCCCTCCCATATTAAGGTTGTATTCGTGGACACAGAGGGGTTTCTCCACAACACCAGTCGCCGTTTGAATTTGGACCGTCGTGTCTGCGTGAAGGGAGAAGTGAATGAAAACATTCTTATTATCCCTCCACTTCACAGCGAATTATTACATCTCAAGCAGGCTCTCTCCCCCAGCCAAGACGGGAATCTACAAGATGGTAAGCCCCCTAAATTAGATCGTACGGTGCCACATGCACCAATTTCATGATCAAACAAGTGACTAAAAAGTGGCACGCTTGTGTAATAATTGTCCATATACAAGTGGTACCCCTATCCGAATAAGGGTGTCACCAAGTCCCACACAATCTTATCAGTGCTCCCTATGTAGTCTGGGCAGTTCTTCAGCTCTAAATAACTATCTATTCCCTCATAAACCATAAAACTATATGTATAGCCTGTTGCCCTGTCACAGAGCTTATACATCTTGACCCCATATCTGGCACGCTTGCTGGGAAGATGCTGTTGAATGACAAGTGGCCAGAAAACTTAATCAGGGACTCATCACCGCAGACAACTTGATCGGGAGTAAAGAAAGCTGCAAACTGTTGGTTGAAGTGGTTTACGAGGGGCCGAATTTTGTGAGGTCGATCCTATCCAGGGTCAACCCGAGGACAACAGAGTTCAATGTCTATGAAATGTATGAACCGCAAGATCTGCTTGTATCGTGTCCTGGTCATGCAAGCAGAGAACACGGGCATATGGTGAATTGGATCAGTGGACCTATATAACTGCAACTCACTTTTGCCGGTTATGCCCATGAGGAGGGATAGGCCCAGGGAGGTCCTAAATTCAGAGACCCTAATAGGTCTTCAATCTCTGGCAAGGGTCAACTGGGTATTAGCGGCGATTAATTGATCAGCATACAATTTGCTTTGTATGCTGCATGCACTCTTGCTGTCACTCATGTGTTACCCACTGCCTGTAGAATACCGCAGCACTGAGAAGTGCCCCAGCGCTCCAAGGGATGGTCTCCTGTTCACAGCTGCAACCTGCTCAGGGAACATCTGAATATCACCGTAATCCATCGGGTCATGGTCCTTGGCTGATGAGTTTGGCGATCCCCATGCTGACCTCCTAAAAGGGTTTCATCTGGAGATTTCCTGTATCCCCAAACTGGATAAAGGCCCTGGCCGGGTATAGGTCGCAAGCATATTTAGCTTGCCATCTGGTAAGCGAGCATTTTTTATCACTGGTGGTGCGGTGGAGGACGAAATTTAATTATTTTGGACTATATTACAATTTTTGGTTGATTTTTACAGCACTTTCTATTCACATATATGGATTTTTTGTCATCGATTTGATTATCATTGGTGCATGTCACTTGGTTTATTTACTGTGGAATTAAGAAGATGGACTTTTTAGTTTTATTTATTTTATTTTATTTTATTTTATTTTATTTGATCTATATTTAATTATTGATCATTTTTTACATCATTTCTATTGGTCTTCACTGTATAATCCTAATTTTTGGTGGGCTTAGCGCTGCTTCGTTCTGATTTATAGAAATGCTGAAATGCCATGACAGAAATCCTGGGGCAGAAACGCTATGACAGAACGCTGAGGCAGAAATGCAATGACAGAAATCCAGGGGGAGAAACGCTGAGGCAGAAATACCATGACAGAAATCCTGGGCAGAAACGTAATGACAGAAACGCTGGGACTGACACGTTGAGGCAGAAATGCAATGACAGAAATCCCGGGCCATAAACACTGAGGCAGAAATCCTGGGGCAGAAACGTTATGACAAACACTGAGGCAGAAATGCAATGACAGAAATCCTTGGGCAGAAATGCCATGACAGAAATCCTGGGGCAGAAATGCCATGACAGAAATCCTGGGGAGAAACCCTATGACAGAACGCTGAGACTGAAATGCTGAGGCAGAAATGCAAAGACAGAAATCCTGGGGCAGAAACGCTATGACAGAAATGCTGAGACTGAATGCCGAGACAGAAAAGCTGAGACTGAACGCCGAGCCAGAAATGCTGAGACTGAACGCCAATCCAGAAATGCTGGGGCAGAACACTATGACAGAAATGCTGTGACCGAAAACGCCATGACCAGAAAAAACGCCATGACCAGAAAAAACGCCATGACAGAAACCCTGGGGCAGAAATGTTATGACAGAAACCCTGGGGCAGAAACGCTATGACAGAAATGCCGGGGCAGAAACGCTATGACAGAAATGCCGAGACTGTACGCCGAGACAGAAATGCGGGGGCAGAACGCCATGACAGAAATGCCGGGGCAGAAACGCTATGACAGAAATCCTGGGGCAGAAACGCTATGACAGAAATCCTGGGGCAGAAACGCTATGACAGAAATCCTGGGGCAGAAACGCTATGACAGAGATGCTGGGGCAGAAACGCTATGACAGAGATGCTGGGGCAGAAACGCTATGACAGAGATGCTGGGGCAGAAACGCTATGACAGAGATGCTGGGGCAGAAACACTATGACAGAGATGCTGGGGCATAAATGCTATGACAGATTATGGGGCAGAACGCTATGACAGAAATGCCAAGACTGAACGCCGAGACAGAAATGCTGGGGCAGAACGCTATGATAGAAATGCTGGGGCAGAAACGCTATGACAGAGATGCTGGGGCAGAAACGCTATGACAAAAATGCTGGGGCAGAAACGCTATGACAAAAATGCTGGGGCAGAAACGCTATGACAAAAATGCTGGGGCAGAAACGCTATGACAGAATGCTAGGGCAGAACGCTATGACAGAAAAGCTGGGGCAGAACGCTATGACAGAAAAGCTGGGGCAGAACGCTATGACAGAAAAGCTGGGGCAGAAACGCCATGAGAGAAACATTGGGGCCGAACACCATAACAAAAATGCTGGGGCAGAACGCTACAACAGGAACGCTATCACAGAAAAAACGCTAAGACAGAAAAAACGCCTGGACAGAAACGCTATGACAGAAAAACTGGGCCAAAACGCTAAGACAGCGTCCCCTCCATGCTTGGCGTAGTTCCAGGGAGGTGAACTGGAGGGTGAGTGACAAGTGGGTGGTTGGAGGATGGACACCCCCCATAAGTGCCGGGAGAAGCAGGCAGGCCGCTCCGACGGCGCTGGCAGGAAACACAGGGATGAAAGGGAGAAACGGGCGTGCCCCCCATGCGGGATTGAGCCAGGCTAAGGTGACGGAAGGACGGACAGACCCCCCCATGAACGCCGGGAGAAGCAGGCGGACGGCATCCTGGCCAGATGAAGTCATGGATAAAGTGGGTGGTTGGAGGATGGATGGACGAACGCCCCCCGCGCTCTCCCCCGGCATGAGCGCCGGGAGAAGCGGACCGGTGGCCCCTCCATGATGCTGGATGAAACATGGGCTGAAGGGGAGGACAGGCGGGCGGCTCCCGCGGCGCTGGCAGAAACACAGGGATGAAGGTGAGAAGCAGGCGGCGGCGGGATTGAGCCCAGCTAAAGGGATGGATGGATGCCCCCCACATGAGAGCCGGGAGAAGCGGGAAGATGGCCCCCTGGCCAGCTGGAGCCGCAGAGATAGGAAGGATACATGGACAACCTCCCCCCCGCTCCCCCCGGCATGAGCGCCGGGAGAAGTGGGCGGGTGGCACCCTGGCCAGCTGGAGCCGCGGAGGAAGGAAGGATGCATGGACGAACTCCCCCCCGCTCCCCTCCGGCATGAGAGACGGGAGAAGCAGGCGGCACCCTGGCCAGCTGGAGCTGAGGAGGAAGGATGGATGGAGGCCCCCCTGCTCCCCCCCGGCATGAGCGATGGGAGAAGCGGGCGGGTGGCACCCTGGCCAGCTGGAGCTGAGGTGGAAGGATGGACGGAGGCCCCCCACTCCCCCCCGGCATGAGCGCCGGGAGAAGCGGGCGGGGGCCCCCCTTCCACGATGCTGGATGGAACATTGGCTGAAGGGGAGGATGGGCCCCCACGATGCTGGTGAACCCCAGGGATGACAGGGGGGACGGGCGGGCGGTCCCCTGGTGGTGTTCAAGAGAGGAACCGAAACCATGCTGCGGCCGACTGCCCCTCTGTAAGGAGCCCGTAAGTGACGTACGTCCACCCAAAAACACCGACAGGCCTGGCCCTGACAGAGGAGGAGGCTTAAATAGCCATCTCAGACTCCTCCCACAAATACAGGCTGGCCTGCGGCCAGCCTTACACTTATTTCCACCTGAATTCCGGGTTGGCCAGTGAATGGGGGAAGTACAGGTGCTGCAGAAGTGGTAGGATCCCAATTCGGATTGGCAAATGCAGCAGGAAGGGCACTATGGGCTCGACGGCCCTGTCTTTGTCTTCTTGGTGGCTGTGGGACACTGCATGTGCTAGCCACCTCGCCAGCTTGAACCTGAAGATTGATCGGTTCTGGGTCAAATCTGATTGTCGCGGGGGCGCGCCCCTTACAGGTACGGGATTTAGCACAGCAGTGCCATTGTGCCACAGTAAATGTACGTGACACAGTCGGCAAGCAGTTAATAAAGTTCATTGTTTTATTAAAAATATTTTTATTGAACAATCAAAGGTTATCCAAGTAATAATGCAGCAGTAATGATTTTAGGCAGTAGATAAAATGACTACAAGATAAAAAAGACTTCTAGCTAGAAGTAAAAATATTACTGTAGTTTTATTTTGCATTTTCTAAATTTTTGATCATATAACTGCGACTTAACTATCAATAACACAAATATCATATTTGCATGGAAACATTTATAAACAGATTAAAAATGTATGATTAATAAAAGTATTTTAGTATCTACAATTAGGCTTCGTGCACACTTGGTGTTTAGCCCTGGTGCTGACTCTGGCATTTAGATGCAAGTGGAATTCACAGGCACACCATCCAGCTTTGCAGCCAGTAGATTGTAAAATGATAGGGGAGATTGACAGCTGCTACGGCTGAATGGGGCTGGATGATGCACCGAGTGGTACTAGTATTTAGGACAGTCTGTGCCCAGGGATGAATGGCCAGAATGTAGAATTTTTAGCGCTCTGGGCATGGGCGCATGCTGTTTTAAACTTTAAGGGTAGGTTCACACTATGCCCTCACATGAATCACACAGGAACATGCTGTGCATTCCTGTGCGATTAAGACCGCATGCAGGTGTCAATAAAAAGTTAAAAACACCCCAAACACAGGTAGCAAACACAGTGCATTTGCCTGCACCAAATCACATGGTACTTTTGTAACATGCAATTTGGGTACAGTGCATTTTAAAAAATAGTGCATTTGGTACGGTGCGATTTTAGCCCATTCATAATGGGAATTGCACAGGAGTGCACAGCACGGCATGGTGTGACCTGGCCCTATAGCCGCTTGGTGCATTGTCCAGCCTTATCTATCTACATGTCCAAAGACATGCTGGTAGGTTAATTGGATCCTGTCTAAATTGTCCCTAGTATATATGAATGTGAGTTAGGGACCTTAGATTGTAAGCTCCTTGAGGGTAGGGACTGATGTGAATGTACAATCTATATGTAAAAGCGCTACGTAAATTGATGGCGCTATATAAGTACCTGAAATAAATAAAAAAAAATCTACAGAAGCTGTCAGGCTCTAATAGAGTTTACAGGCTGTCAGCAGCAGGGCTGGATGGTGTGCCTCAGCCTTCCACCCACACCTAAACTCTTGAGTCTCATGCACTGGAACTAAACACCCAGCGGGCACCAGGTCTTAATATTTTTTTAAAATGTTATACGTATATATAGTATTATACTAGTGATAAAATGCACCATATGTACTGTTTTTTTGTATTTGTGTTTTTCACCTTCTAATATGACGATGTCCTTATCAGCCTGTACTTGTTAAAAATCCCATGTTTTTACTTTTACATTTTCTAAAGTGATGCACTTATCTCAAAAGAATAAGTAGGTATTTTTTTTTTTATATTCTAGCCTAGAGATCTTATGCTCAGCTTCCACTTCAGCAAGAAAACAGGGGGGGTCGATATACTAAAATTGGAGAGTACAAAATCTGGTGCACTTCTGCATAGTAACAATCAGCTTCCAGGTTTTGTTGTCAAAGCTTAATTGAAGAAGCTGAAGTTAGAAGCTGATTGGCTACCATAAACAGCTGTACCAGATTTTATACTTTCTTTTAGTAAATCAACCCCGAGAGCTTTAATTGCACACGTTTGCAATTACAAGTGGAAGCCACACTGCTGTGGCTAAGTAACTCTGATAAGTGTGATCTCTAATGATGAACTATCTAAGTTTCCCAACTACCAAACATACTGTACATTTCAAGGTACAAACAGAGCAGGCTTACCTCCCATTAATGTTAATGGCATTCAGCTCTAAGTGCGGGGTTCAGGAACTTCCCACTGAGTTTGACAAATCAGCTTTAACTGAACCTAGCCAGGATCATGCATCACTAGTCCAAATGAAAGGTTCTCATCAGGATGTAAGAGAAATATCTCTAATAAAAATGAATAAAGAAAAAAAATGTTCTGTATTACACTAAGAAGTATTTTTTATTGTTGGTGGTGTCCATTTGGGGAGATTCTCTCTTTCCTTTAAAATGGTTAACAAAAAATAAAAAATAAATAAATGTGCACACTGTCTGACAAAGCAGTGCTTACAGATAATGTGAATATAAACAGACCGAGGATCTCTTATTTAAAAATTAACTGCAAATCCTGCCTTACAAGCAAACCTGCCTGTTGAGCCTGATGAGCTCTCAAAAGATAAAGCTATGTCAGTCTATGGACTCACAGAGACCCCCGAAAGAAATGTGTCTGTGCCAACCTAAGAAGCCCACGCATGCTGTTTCCTACTATAATAAAAGCAGTAAATCTGCAAAAGGCAAACGGTCAGCTTTGCGATGACCTCAGAAACCAAAGTTTACACGCATTTACAAAGCTGTTATCAGGTTTTGAATTGCTTTACTGAAGCCCTTAAACTCTGCTACCTCACCCCAATATAAATAAATGTCCTCCTAGCAAGTTCCCAATGCTGGATGGATATTAACTAATGTCCCTCAGTATTTTCCCAGCTGCAGCATGCCCAGAAGCTCACTGTGATCCCAGTAAACATGCCAGGCAGTGCTGCTGGGTAGCCCAGTAGTGTGATGGTTAATAATTACCTGATCACTATGATTAACCAATCTCCCTGATTATAGAAAGATTAGAACAAAGAGTAGGGGGGTAAACAGGTTCGTTTTTAGTTTGTTAGTTAGTTAGTTAGTTAGTTAGTTAGTTAGTTAGTTAGTTAGTTAGTTAGTTAGTTATGCTGGCCATACACTATACAGAAAATCGGCCAAACCCATTTCCGAAAAACGAACGTTCGACCGTGACCGCAAACGATCGTGCCATCATATAATGACCGATAAATTGTTCAGTGGACATGAATAAATAATTTTTTGTTCGTTTTTTTACATATACCTAGTGCAGACAGTTCGGACGGGAAACACATTAACCTTGCAATTTATCGTACGTTCGGCAGAAATTTACCAAACTTCCCGTTCGTTTTTTTACCACAAAAACGTCACAAACGATTATCGATTTGTGCCCATTAACTTGCCGAAAAACGAACGAAGTGTCTATACGAACGATTTTTCGGCCGATTTTTCGTATAGTGTATGGCCAGCATTAGTTAGTTAGTTAGTTAGTTAGTTAGTTAGTTAGTTAGTTAGTTAGTTAGTTAGTAGGTTAGCCAGTCAGTCCATTTGTTGGGTAACAGATTAGTGGTTTCATTGAAACAGATTAAACAGTTAAAGTGACACTAAAAACTGGTTAAAAAGATACCTTCAGAGTATGTTTTCGTAACTCAAAAAAGTACCTGCTATTGCTCCCAGCTCCTCAAAATCTATAAATTAAACTAAATCAAGTGAAGTAAGAGAATCAATATAACAGAATTTTTAGAAGGAAAGCTTAGGATTGGCAGCCTCGGGTTTCCTGTAAGACTCTATTCAACATACAAAAACTAGAAAAAGCGAAGCTTTGCTGGTATCATGACCTTAGAGAAGCTTATTTTGTCCAAATTGCACTTTTTTTTTTTAGTGGTCAAAGAATGGTTTGGCTGCCACATATCTCCTGGGGCCATAACTGGGGCACAGATGTGTATTCAGTACATTGACCTTGAATGCCCACCACTGGGAAGGTGGTTGTAACACTAATAGAGTGCCACTCAGACAAGCTATTCTGCTTCCAGTGTTTATATAAATGAATGCTGGGATATTTAGGAATGCTTCTTAAAGCTTACTGAAGGCTTAGCAAAATAGAAATTCATAGCAAAATTGAGCAAAAAATGAGTATCAGAAAATCAAAAAATCCATTAAAAATGTTATAATGTGAAAAACACTTGTAGCAGCTGCAGCACCTCGCAGAAATAAATAAATCAACAAACAAAGAGAAAGAGAGTGAGGGTGCCACCATCTAAGTGTAGACTTAATGATGAATTAATAAAAACACACAAATATATATAAATGCACTTACTGTGATAGATAACATAATGGCCTATTGGATGGCCTGGGTCTAGTATGTCCTCCCTGGGAACAAAACATTAGCTTCATGTGTAAGGAGACTGGTGAATGTCTGCAGAGCTAATAGGTGTGTGGCCAGGCTGGGCAGAGTGAAGCAAGGAAGGGGCTGGATAGGTGGAATGGATAAGTGCAATCTCTAAGCTATAACAGGCAGAGTGATACAGGGAAGTGGCTGGAGCTCTGTGGCTAATGAACATGTCACATGCGTTGTACGTAGGGGCATAGCAACGCATTTTGGGACAGTCACGTCCCTTTGTCAAGTCTACTGACATCCTAGGACAAAAGCTATTTATTGCATTGCAGCCTAAAATTACTAAAATAATGATGAATAAATGATAATCATGGATCCAGGTGGGTATTCAAAATGTATCAATAATGACTCTAGAACTTGTATGCTGATAAATGGGGTACCATGTGGGAATAAATATTATTAAGAGATTAATAAGAGAGAAGGTAAAAAAAAACCTGCAAGAAGGGAAAAATGACAAGCACATAAAAAATATTCAATTTATCCTCTTGTATACTTTCTACAGAGGATACGTCTCTACTGAGTAAGGGTCTGAATTTTGACCCACTAGCTCTACCCAATTCATTTTCTTTATGCAAAGATTTGAATAGATCAATCAGAAACCCAACTGTTAAACATTTCAATACCACCCATACACAATCAGATACCTATTCGCATTTCCACCACATTGAATGTTGAATATTTACTACCTGAAGGTGGAAACATTGTTGTTGAAATCCTCACAAACTACACTCTTCCCATTCAGCATACTTCTTTTAAACCTAATTCTGTTTTTTATCCCACTCATGAGAAAGGGTTATTGACACTTTTTATATATAATTTATGCTGAATTACTCAACATGTGTACACTAGAGAATTCTAAACTTTGGTCCAAAAATCAGAACCTCAGTAAAAGAGAGAAGCAGGCCCTTAAAACCCACAGTTACAATCTTGACATCCTCATCAAGCTGGGAATACTTATTCTAGACAGATCTGATTATAATCGCATTAGTGAAAACTGTCTCCTATGTCTCTTAACTCTGGTATGCTCCTACTGCTGCAACTCCAGCCAGAAACGCATTAGTGAAAACTTTCTTCTATGTCTCTTAACTCTGGTATGCTCCTACTGCTGCAACTCCAGCCAGAATCGCATTAGTGAAAACTGTCTCCTATGTCTCTTAACTCTGGTATGCTCCTAGATATATATATATATATATATATATATATATATATATATATATATATATATATATATATAATAGATATGCTGTTTAGAGGGTTGATATGGAAGGGAGGGCACTCCAGGGTAAGCCTACAGATACTACAGTTAGCGACATGTGAGGGGGGTATGGCGGTTCCGCATCCTCGAAACTATTTCCTGGCAGCCCAACTACAACATCTGAGATCAGGTAGTAGTTATGGGAGTAATAACAACACGGAAATAATGATTGTTGGAGCACCTCATAGGCGGATTTTGGAGGTATTAGAGGCAAACTCGTTTATCTATAGGACCCCAACGGTTAAACTAATGTTAAAAGTGTGGAACTTTATTAAGGGCATGAAGGGGATGGAGGGGGAAGCGAGGTACAGCCCATTATGGAATAATAAGAATTATCAGGAACTATTACAGATAGGTAAAATTAAGACTTGGGAATGAAAGGGGATAGTAAAATTAGAGCAACTATATAACGGTAATATGTTAAAGACCTTTGCTGCTTTAAAGGAGGAATTTGGTATTCCGAATCAGTCATACTTTAACTATGTACAGATCAAGCACGCACTGCAGGCCCAATTTGGAGAACAAGGCCCGAACTGGTGCCAATCTCCCATTTCCCAAAAGATAGAGAGCACTGAGGGAGCAAGGGTCCTAATAACAGAATACATTTACATTTACAATACATCTACCAATACATTTGTAAAAACAGTAGGGAAGGACCAGATAAACTTAAGTGTAGAAGGGAATGGGAAAGGGACCTGGGGACAATATCGGATACTCAATGGAAAGAGATTCAGGAGGGGGGTCACCAGGTGTCGGTCTCACCGGCCCAGAAGTTCTCATATCTATTGCTCCTGCATAGGGCATTTTATACCCCTAAAAAACTATTCAAGTATGGGAGAAGGGTAAACGTCGATTGTCCCAGATGTCAAAATACAGGAGATATGTTACATATGATGTGGAAATGCCCCAAGCTATTTCGCTATTGGATGGAAGTAGTGGAGAATATAAATAAGGTTTTCGATCTAAAGCTAAATATAGATCCGAAATTATGTGTTTTGGGGGCAGTGGGAAATTTGGGTAATGGAAAGGCTAAGAGTAAAGAGGTGCGGAGATGCCTTTATCAGGCAAGAAAGGAAATAGCTAGGAGATGGCAAGCAGAGAAACCCCCTTCAGTAGAGGATTGGGTTAGAACGGTCTCAGAAACAATAGGGAAGGAAAAGACAGTTTATGCTAGAGGAGGGAATATAAAGGAATTAAAAAAAATCTGGACTCCATGGATTGAGAAGGTAGAACATCTTAGATAGAGTATAGGGGAAAAAAGAGGATAGGGAAAAGTGTAAGATCCAAGTTTAAAGTAGAGATGTGCGTGCAGGTAACTAAGATATAGAGTGGGCTGACCACCAGGCTTATAGTTCTGTGTAAAGGGGGGTATAAAAGGGAAGAAAGTCAGCAGAATATACCCGGTAGGGTGGACATATACATCTTGTAGTGAAGTAGATGATTGTGTTACTATGAGGTTTTATGTACATTGTTTAATATGAGATGTGATGTATTTTGTATGAAGATGAATAAAAAGTATTGAATTTAACTCTGGTATGCTCCTACTGCTGCAACTCCAGCCAAAAACTGAAACACTGCTATCTTTTTTTTTTTTTTCTTATGTGTCTCTAATAATGCTGGTATGTTATTTTTACTTAACTGTCTGTAGACCTGTCCACATTACAATGCTTTATTATCTCCCTTGTCTTACCCAAAATTATGGCCCGTTTAACTTTAGTGCCCTCTTGCTAGTCTGTTTGTGACTTAAGAATTTAGCCCTGTTAACCAGTCAAGCTTTATAACCTCTTGATTACTAATTGAAATCCACCCACACCCTACCCCTATCAGTATATATATAAGCTTCTCTTGGGGGAAGCATTTGCAGGGGGTACACATTTGCAACTTGGCTCTTTCTCAAAGTGGCGATTTTCTATAAGTGGAATGCACTTCTGACTCTGCACTTCAGCTAAGGCACAAAGTGAAGGGGCACAAGATAAACACTTTAAAAAACAGCACACAGACATCAGGTGAGCTTGTATACTCCTTTAGCTCCTTTTCCTTGTAACATGCTTTCCCTACCACTGCTTTTGAAAACTCTGTCCTCCATCCTAAAACTATCTCTCCTTCACCCCTCTTCTCCCCCCCACAGCATATATATATCACCCTCAGTTCTTTCCTGTCCTTATTACTGCACCCACCAACTCCTGCTAATTCTAAATCCACACACACTAAAAATCTCTAAGACCCTGGGGCATGTCCCTTCATATAAATCCCAATACCATATTACCTCCCTCACCCTCTTGCTTCTCCTAACCTCTGGAGATATATCCCCAAACCCTGGGCCTCCATCATTTAACTGTACCCCATGCACCCATCACCCTGCACCCTCCAGCAGACGCAATCAACACAATTTAGTTCCCATTTCTATTCTTCCCAAAACCAGACTCCCTTTCTCTTGTGCCCTTTGGAACTCCCGCTCTGTCTGCAACAAACTCACCTCTTTCCATGACCTCTTTATTGCCAACTCATTTAACCTACTCGCCATTACCGAAACCTGGCTCCATGAATCTGACACTGCATCTTCTGCTGCCCTATCCCATGGTGGTCTCCTCTGGACTCACTCCCCCAGATCCAGCGGACATAAGGGAGGAGGTGTCGGAATCCTTCTAGCCCCACATTGCACCTTTCAGGTACTTCAGCCACCTCCCTCTCTGTCACTCTCCTCTTTCGAAGCACACTGTATTCGTCTTTTCACTCCAATTTCTCTAAGGATAGCTGTGATCTACAGGCCTCCTGGACCAGTATCAACCTTTCTTGAAGACTTCTCTGCCTGGCTACCCTACTTTCTTCTGAAATTCCCACTATCACTCTCGGGGACTTCAACATCCCCATTAATACTAACACTCCTTCCACTTCCAAACTTCTTAGCCTAACATCCTCCTTTGACCTGAAGCAGTGGATACATGCTCCAACTCACTCAGAAGGCAATATCCTTGACCTCGTGTTCTCTTACCTTTGCACTCCATGCAACCTCTCTAACTATCCATTGCCTCTCTCTGACCACCACCTTATTAGTTTCACTCTCTCCCTTTCCTTGACCTCCTCTCCCTCCAACCACCATAAAGTTACCCGCAGAAACCTACGTCATCTCAACCCTTCTCTTCTCTACTCTGCTATCAACAACCTCTACGACAAAATCTCACCCCTATCCTGCACCAACCTAGCCACTTCTGTCTACAACGCTTCACTTCTAGCCTCACTGAACTCACTTGCCCCCCTCACTACACACAGAATCAAGCCCAGACCCCTTCAACCTTGGCAAACAGATGATACTAGAAGTCTGAAAAAACGTAGTCATTCTCTTGAGCACCTGTGGCGTAAGACTAAGTCCCAGAGAGATTTCAACCAATATAAATCTGCCCTCCAAAAATACAATTCCAGCCTCCTCTCTGCCAAGCAGACCTATTTTACCACTCTCATTAGCAACTTATCATCCTGTCCCCGTCAACTCTTCTCCACCTTCAACTCTCTACTTCCCTGTCAGAGGCTTCTTGGTCCAGGGAGAGGCTGTGCTATCCTCCCCGTCCCTGCTGGCCCGTTCACCTCCTTGTATTCAGCATATGTGCGCTGCTGGGTCCTGGTATTCTCAGTATTCAGTCTGTAGGCAGTTGTCACTCTTTTGAGACCTGCAAACGACTCTATATGCTGATGGGCCCTGAAAGGCCCCTTACTACACTTACTCTTGATTCAACCCAAGTTTGTGACTACTACTACATACATTAGCCCCTCTGTGACCATAACGCTTGGGAGGTACCGGTATCTGCGACCCGCACAATATTGGAAATGCGATATTCTGCGTTCCTATATCTCCAATCAATGCACATTTCTCCTTTTTAAACAGGCTTGTTGAGACCATTTTTGTACCATAAATTCCTGATGAAGCTCAAGAGGTTGAGCGAAACATGTTGAGTCACAAATTGATATTCATAAAATGATGGGCTCTGTGTGCCTTTTCAAAAAGTGGATCTCTTTTAACTTTATGTGATTATATAGTTACATAGTAGTTACATAGTAGGTGAGGTTGAAAAAAGACACACGTCCATCAAGTCCAACCTATGTGTGTGATTATGTGTCAGTATTACCTTACATATCCCTGTATGTTGCGGTCATTCAGGTGATTATCTAATAGTTTCTTGAAGCTATCAATGCTCCCCGCCGAGACCACCGCCTGTGGAAGGGAATTCCACATCCTTACCGCTCTTACAGTAAAGAACCCTCTACGTAGTTTAAGGTTAAACCTCTTTTCTTCTAATTGTAATGAGTGGCCCTGAGTCTTATTAAACTCTCTTCTGCGAAAAAGTTTTATCCCTATTGTGGGGTCACCAGTACAGTATTTGTAAATTAAAATCATATCCCCTCTCAAGCGTCTCTTCTCCAGAGAGAATAAGTTCAACGCTCGCAACCTTTCCTCATAACTAAGATCCTCCAGACCCTTTATTAGCTTTGTTGCCCTTCTTTGTACTCGCTCCATTTCCAGTACATCCTTCCTGAGGACTGGTGCCCAGAACTGGACAGCATACTCCAGGTGCGGCCGGACCAGAGTCTTGTAGAGCGGGAGAATTATCGTTTTTTTCTCTGGAGTTGATTCCCCTTTTAATACATGCCAATATTCTGTTTGCCTTATTAGCAGCAGCTTGGCATTGCTTGCCATTGCTGAGCCTATCATCTACTAGGACCCCCAGGTCCTTTTCCATCCTAGATTCCCCCAGAGGTTCTCCCCCCAGTGTATAGATTGCATTCATATTTTTGCCACCCAAATGCATTATTTTACATATTTCTACATTGAACCTCATTTGCCATGTAGTCGCCCACCCCATTAATTTGTTCAGGTCTTTTTGCAAGGTTTCCACATCCTGCGGTGAAGTTATTGCTCTGCTTAGCTTAGTATCGTCTGCAAATACAGAGATTGAACTGTTTATCCCATCCTCCAGATCGTTTATAAACAAATTAAATAGGATTGGTCCCAGCACAGAACCCTGGGGAACCCCACTGCCCACCCCTGACAATTCTGAGTACTCCCCATTTATCACCACCCTCTGAACATGCCCTTGTAGCCAGTTTTCAATCCAGGTACTCACCCTATGGTCCATGCCAACGGACCCTATTTTGTACAGTAAACGTTTATGGGGAACTGTGTCAAATGCTTTTGCAAAATCCAGATACACCACGTCTACGGGCCTTCCATTATGTATTTTTCAAAATAAAAAAATGTTTTATATATGTATAGTTGCATATATTTTCTTTAGTCCTAGTTACCTAGCACCGTCAAAATCCTGGGGATGCAATTGCCCCAGTTCCCTGTCTCTATATATATTCTCTACTTCGTCCTCCACCGCCTCCACCCGCCAACTCACTCACTGCACAGGAGATCGCCAATCACTTCAAACAGAAGATTGATACTATTCGCGCTGAGATCTCTACTGTGCCGACACCCTCCATGCTTTACACTTCATGCCCACAGGCACAATCATTATTTCCCTCTTTCAACCCCACCACTACAGACGAAGTTGCTAAACTATTTGCTAATGTCCACCTTACCACCTACCCTCTGGATCCTGTTCCCTCACAAATGCTACGTTCACCCTCTGGTCCTATACTACACTCTCTAACCCACATCTTCAATCTCTCCCTCTCCTCTGGCATCTTCCCTAACTCTCTAAAACATGCACTTGTCAGACCCATACTAAAAAAGCCCTCACTGGACCCATCCAATCTTAACAACCTACGCCCCATCTCCTTGCTCCCCTTCTTATCCAAACTCCTCGAACGTCTGGTCTACAACCGACTGAGCGTCCACCTCGCTGATAATGGCCTTCTTGATCCCCTTCAGTGTGGATTTCGTCCTCAACACTCCACAGAAACTGCTCTCCTAAAACTAACAAACGATCTACTAACGGCCAAAACCAATCGACACTATTCTGTACTCCTACTCTTGGACCTCTCTGCTGCCTTTGATACGGTTGACCACCCCCTCCTCCTCAAAAAACTACACGCCTTTGGTCTCCGTGACTGTACACTTCGCTGGTTCTCTTCCTACTTATCCAACCGCACCTTTAGCGTTTCTTATAACTCTACTTCCTCCTCTCCTCTGCCTTTCTCTGTTGGGGTCCCTCAGGGTTCTGTTCTTGGACCTCTACTATTTTCAATTTACACCGCCTCCCTGGGTCAACTGATAGCCTCCCATGGCTTCCAATACCAACTCTACGCTGACGACACCCAAATCTATTTCTCTACCCCTCAGCTCACTCCCTCTGTCTCCTCACGTATCAGTAATTTACTATCAGATATATCAGTCTGGATGTCACACCACTTCCTTAAACTCAATCTAGCCAAAACCGAACTTATAATTTTTCCTCCCCCATATGCCTCTTCCCCTGATCTCTCTGTCAAAATCGATGGCATAACTATAAGCCCATCCCCACATGCCAAGGTTCTAGGTGTTGTCCTAGACTCTGAACTCTCCTTCAAGCAACACATCCAATCACTGTCCAAATCCTGCCGCCTCAACCTCCGCAACATCTCCAAAATACGCCCCTTTCTAACCAATGACACAACAAAGCTCTTAATTCACTTGCTAGTCATCTCTCGCCTGGACTACTGCAACTCCCTTCTCATTGGCTTACCTCTACATAGTCTATCACCTCTTCAATCCATTATGAATGCCGCTGCCAGACTCATCCACCTTACCAATTGCTCTGTGTCTGCCACTCCTCTCTGTCAATCTCTCCACTGGCTTCCGCTCGGCCAAAGAATTAAATTCAAAATTCTAAAAACTACGTACAAAGCCATCCACAATTTCACCCCCAGCTACATCACTAGCTTGGTCTCTAAATACCAACCTACTCGCTCTCTTCGTTCTTCTCAAGACCTCCTGCTCTCTAGCTCCCTTGTCACCTCCTCCCATGCTCGCCTCCAGGTCTTTTCCAAAGCCTCTCCAATCCTATGGAATGCCCTACCCCAATCTGTCCGCTTATCTCCTACTTTAATAGCTTTCAGACAATCCCTGAAAACCCTTCTCTTCAGAGAAGCCTATCCTACCCACACCTAACAACTGTATTTTCATTTTTTCCATCAGCTCATCCCCCACAGTTATTACCTTTTGTTTCCACTTGACACTCCCTTTTAGATTGTAAGCTCTAACGAGCAGGGCACTCTGATCCCTCCTGTATTGATTTGTATTGTAAGTGTACTGTCTGCCCCATGTTGTGAAGCGCTGCGCAAACTGTTGGCGCTATATAAATCCTGTATAATAATAATAATAATAATAATAATATTCAAGAGTCTAATCAATGATTATTTGGATTGTAATACCTATGTGAAACTAACTAAAGATCCATTAGAAGGATTTATTGTTGAATTCAAAGAGCTAAAAGGTAAAGCCCAAGGAAAGGGTGTTATTAACAAGAAGGAAACAGCATTCTTTCTTATGGACTTTTTCAGGTCCCCTTTTTTAAATACCTCCCCAAGGCACATAAAGACCCTGTTAACCGCTTCCCGACCAACCGCCACAGTTAACCACTTAAGCTCCGGATCATTTGGCTGGCCAAAGACCAGAGCACTTTATGAGATTCGGCACTGCGTCGCTTTAACTGACAATTGCACGGTAGTGCGACGTGGCTCCCAAACAAAATTGATGTCCTTTTTCCCCACAAACAGAGCTTTTTTTTGGTGGTATTTGATCACCTCTGTGGTTTTTATTTTTTGCGCTATAAACAAAAAAATAGTGACAATTTTGAAAAAAACGCATTATTTTTTACTTTTTGCTATAATAAATATCCCCAAAAAATATATTAAAAATGTTTTTTTTCCTCAATTTAGGCTGATGAGTATTCTTCTACATATTTTTGGTAAAAAAAATCACAATACGCGTTTATTGATTGGTTTGCACAAAAGTTATAGCGTCTACAAAATAGGGGATAGTTTTATGGCATTTTTATTATTAACTTTTTTTACTAGTAATGGTGGCGATCAGCGATTTTTATCGTGACTGTGACATTATGGTGGACACATCGGACACTTTTGGAGCTATTTTGGGACCATTCACATTGATACATCAATCAGTGCGATTAAAATTGCATTGATTACTGTGTAAATATGACTGGCGTTGAATAAGTTAACCACTAGGTGGCGCTGTAGGGGTTAAGTGTGTCCTACAGAGTAATTCTAACTGTGGGGGGGATGGGCTATGGGTGACATGACACTGATCACCGCTCCCAATTACAGGGAGCGGTGATCAGTGTCAATGTCACTAGGCAGAACGGGGAAATGCTGGTTTACATCAGCATTTTCCCGTCCTTCCTCTCCATGAGACAATCGCGGGTATCCCCGCAGACATCAAGTCTGCGGGACCCACGATCACACTCACGGAGCTCGTGGAGGGCGTGCATGCGATGGCACTCCGGCAAATTTAAAGGAACGTACCTGTACGTCCATTTGCCTGTCCGTGCCATTGTGTCAATGTATATGTACATGTGGCAGTCGGCAAGGGGTTATACTGGGGCAGGTTGGCTCCCCTGCACGAGCCGTTGTAGCTTTATGGCGGCTCGCGGGGTCGGGATAGCAGGTGCGTGCAGTGGGGGTGCCAATGCTCGTGGCCAATGGTCGTGATGACCACCGTCCACAAGTGATCGTGAGCAGGAGACACAGAACAGGGACGACTTTTTTTGTTTATAGCACAAAGAATAAAAACTGCAGAGGTGATCAAATACGACCAAAAGAAAGTTCTATTTGTGGGAAAAAAAGGACGTCAATTTTGTTTGGGTGCAACGTCGCACGACCGCACAATTGTCAGTTAAAATGACGCAGTGCCGAATCGCAAAAAATGCTCTGGTCAGGAAGGGGGTAAATTCTTCCGGGGCTGAAGTGGTTAAACCCCCTAGCAGGCCTATTGTACCCTCGATGGGGTACATCATTAGTGAGTTATCTCAGTATATTGACCATTTTCTCCAACCACGAGTCATGGAATTACTATTATACTCAGGGACTCTACCTATTTGATGAAGATTCTCCAACTCAATCAATGGGAACCAACTTATTGTTGTTTGTCCCTAGATGTCAGCTCAATATATACCTCTGTTCCACATTAGATGGGCCTCTGGGAAATAGAACATTACCTTTTCACTCAATCTGAATTTCATTACAAACAGGCCTAGTTCAACCTTGAAAGCACACATTTGCTTAGAACACAATTACTTCTGCTTCAAGGGTGACTACGATATAGACAACATCATTATTTGGGATGGATCAGTCATTATTTGGGATAGACCCCCTCCTCAAATATTGCATTTGTTTGCTTTGGGCTATTATTTTTACTTGTGTGATGCCATAACTCGGATTTTTCTTGCTCTACAGTTGGGTTGATTAGGACAAAAAATCATCTCTCAAACCCACTTCAAATTTACTGCAGGTAATTCATATGTTCATTCCACCAAGTGTTACCACCCCAGGTGTAAACACAATATGCCCAAGAGCCAATTTGTTCGACTCCATAAAAACTGCACTTTAGAGAGAGATTATCTACAACAAAATGAGGTACTCAAAAATAAATGTATTGAAAAAGTATACTCTTGGGATACCATAGAGAAGGCATTCAATACCTACCCAATCCCCCAAATAAAAGTGAAGCAAAAGAAGAAAGCAGTGATTCCAACTACATCTGTTTAATCACCCAACTTTAAGCCAGCCACAAGAACATGGAAAATATCTTTGGAAAACATTGGGAATCCTCTTACAAGATCCACTCTTAGACACAATTCTGCCTAAAAAACCCTAAATTTACCTATTACTAGGCTCATAAAATCGAAAGTCAAGTGGCCCCTAGCAAAAATCTCTAACAAGCCATCAACTCGTCCCAGGCAAAGTAACCTTTTTGGAAACCTAGTAGGAATATTCCAATGTCGTAAATGCAAATGTCTCACATGTAGCTTTCTCCAAATGGCCAAAATGTATTTTCTGGCAATGGGAATTTTTTACCTATTTCAAGTTTCTTAAATTGCTCTATGGAATTTGTCATATATTGTTTTTCTTGCTTATGCAGACTGCTGTATGTACATATAGGGTTTATAGTCATTATTGATAAATCATGAATACATATCAATATCATTTATTATTTTAGTATTAATACTGATATTTTTTACAATATTATGTTATCTATTTTTTTAAATCACAGTATATTTTTATCCCCATGATGAATGATGTAATAATTTACTAATTGTATTATATTTATTGTGTTTAATGAATTTCAATTTAAACTTCTTGTGTATGTACATCTGCACATTCTTTCAGCCTTTTAGTCAAAGTACTTTATGTCTCCATTTGGGCACGCTGCACCATGTAGACCTATAGTCCTCACTGCAATAAATAACTTTCTTCCCAGGATGTCAGTAGGCTTCAGAAAGGGGCATGACTGCCCTATAATGCACTGCTATACTCCCTATTTACATTGCATGGAAGGTCATCGGTAACCACAGAGCTCAAGCCACTTCCTTGTATCACTCTGCCTGTTACAGTTTAGAGAGACTGAGTAAGCTGCATTTCACCTACCCAGCACCTTCCTTGCTTTATTCTGCCTAGCCTGGCCACATCCATGCTGAACTCTGCAGACATTTACCAGTCTCCTTACACCTGAAGCAGATGTTTTGTTCCCAGGGAGGACATACTGGACCCAGGCAATCTGCTATGCCATTGTTCTATCTATCACAGTGAGTGCATTTAAAGTGTATTTTTATGAATTCATCAATAAATCTACACTTAGATGGTGGCACCCACTCTCTCTCATTTTCTTTGTTTACTTAGCAATGCTTTGTAAATACTTGCTCTACACATTGTTGATGTGAGCTTGGCCTTAGCTGAAGTTGAACTTTCATTTTCTTAAAACTGTAACTAACTGTAACTAAATAACCAGGTATGGAGGCATTAAACGTTGACTTGTTTATAAATTATAGAGAAAGTGGGACAAATTATTATTTTTCTGTAGACAATGCTATGTAGTGAAATACAAACACTGTAAAATGTCTTTAAATTAGAAGATGTGGTTCAATGTGGATACATCTAAAACTGTTCACATTAACAACTTCAAAATAGGACACTTTCACTCCCTTCCTGTCAAGGCCAATCTTCAGCTTTCAGCGCTGTGGCATTTTGAATGAAAATTATGCGGTCATGCAACACTGTACCCAAATGAAATTTTTGTCATTTTTTTTAGACAAATGTAGCTTTCTTTTGGTGGTATTTAATCACCGCTGTTTTTTTAAATTTTTTGCTAAAAAAGGTGAAAATAAACTGAAAATGTAGAAAGAAAATATTGTAAATAAGTCATTTTTCTTCTTCACTGATGTTCGCTGATGAGGCTGCACTGATGGGCACTGATAGGGTACACTGATGGGCACTGATAGGCTACACTGATGGGCACTGATAGGCTACACTGATGGGCACTGAAGAGATGGCACTGATGGGCACTGATGATATGGCACTGATGAGGAGGCACTAATATGCAGCACTGATGGGCACTGATAGGCGTCACTAATGGGCACTGATGAGATGGCACTAAAAGGCCCTGATGAGGTGGCACTTATAAGGAGGCACTAATATGCAGCACTGATGGGAACTGATAGGTTGCACCGATGGGCACTGAAAGGCAGCATGGATAGATGGAACTGATTGGTGGTACTGGTGGGCACTGTTGGGTACTGATGAGCAGGCACCGATGGACACTGAAAGGCAGCACTGATTAGCATTTCCAATGGGCACTGATTGCTATCACTGCTAGGCACTGTTGGGGCTGCACTGATGATCAGGGCACTGATATTCAGTGCCCTGATTATCTGTGCAAGTCTCCCCTGTGAGGAAATGCCGCTGATCGGCTCTTCTCTCCTGACACGCTGTCAGTGTGAGGAGAGGAAAACCGATAACTGGCATATCCTTGCTTACATGTGATCATCTGTGATTGGACACAGCTGATCACATGGGTAAAAGCCTTGTATTAAGTTCTTTACTGAGATTAGGGATGCACCCTGTCCCAGGGACAAGGCATGCATGGCAAGAGTGGGACAACCTCATATGACGTCATCCCAGTACAAGAGAGCCACCCCGCTGCCGTCATTTGACTATACAGCGAGCGGGAGGTGGTTAAGGGTGAACTCCAGACATAGATGATAAATTATCACGTACCTGGTGATGACTAGAATGTTGTGGAGGCCTCGCTTGCACCACCTACTCAACTCTCCTGAAGGTGGAAACAGAAAGTGTGAGGGCATGGAGTGACATGAGTGCTGGAGTAGCTGGCTGGCGAAGCCTGCTCTTTAGGTGGATGAAGCTGGGGGTCTCAGTCTTTAGGACAAGATTCGGAAGAAACTTGGAACCAGAGCAGGAGATGGTAGCAGAGCCAGTATACAGGTAACAACCAGTGACAGCTGGGCAGCACAGTATCAGAATCAGCAGGCAAAGACAAGTCCAGCAAACAAGCTGAGGTCAGAGTGATCAGATGAACAAGGTTAATGCAGGAGCAAAGTCCAGGTCATACACAGGTAAACAGATTCAGAGGAATAGGTCCCAGGAACACAGGTGCAAGCTGAAGACCATTTAGTAACTGCTCATGGTGACAGACCAGTTAAAAATATGCCTCTGGGTGAAAGCTGATTGGTGCAGGAGTGTGCACGACAAACTGGAATAGCACGTCTAATATGGCCTATTTGCTTAGAAGTATGACCATGTGTGCAATGCACAAACGTATGAACATAAGCATAAGCTCATACTGGTTTTCTGGTGTTGAGAATCAGGTTTACCTTACATAATCTCTATAAAGGTCATATAATACACATTTAAGAAATACATGTATATGTGTTATCATCTACCCTGTCTGCCTGAGCATTTGAGCAAATGTAGTCACATTTTTAACACCATATGATCCTAAATATATACAGCCCAGATCACATGATCCACCAATAAACCATCAGTATTGGTGGAAGTTTCACATAAATAGATACCTAAGCCTGCTGCCAGCACTAGATTTGTGGGCAAAGTACACATGTAGTGGCCTAAGGCAGCAAAATATATTATACTTTAAGTATCAGCAGTGATCCCATGTTTGCCTCTAATATGTGCCCTGCTTTCTACTAATAATTGCCACTCACTCTACATTACAAGAAGGTTGTTTATGTCACTGGCACTTGTTACTTCTGCATATTTAAAGTATTTGTCCATTAGAAACGTTATGCACCCCCCTCCCCTTCATACAATGCTGTTGACATACCTGTTAGATGACATCACTGATTTTCTCTCGGATCCCATAGGGCCCTACCACTTTGCCAGAAATCTGCTCTCTAGACACTAGCCACCAAAACTTACACACGATTGGAAATTCGGCCAGCAAAAGACAGATGAGAGCTTTTGGTCAGAAAATGCGACCGTGTATATGCTTCATCTGACTTTTGCTGGCCCAGTTCCCGCAGGAAAAGATTGAGAGCAGGTTCTCAGTTTTTCGGTCAGAAAAAGTTCCTATCTGAAAATGGGATCATCTGTACAAATTCCTACGTGCAAAATTCCTAAGCATGCTGGGAAACAATTTGACGCATGCTTGGAAGCATTGAACTTCATTTTCTCGGCTCATCGTAGTGTTGTACATCACCGCATTCTTGACGGTCGAAAGTTCCGAAAACTTTGTGTGACCGTGTGTATGCAAGGCAAGCTTGAGCGGAATTCTGTCGGAAAAACCATCCAAGTTTTTTCCTATTGAAAATCCACTCATGTGTACGCGGCATAAGACTCTATCACTGAGTTAAAGCTTTCAATTTTAGCAGACTTATTGCCTCTTACGCTTTCTGCCTATGTTCCTGAACTATGGGCATAACTATTTTATTCTGCATTTAAGCAATGTGTTGGGTTACACAGGTGTGGCATCTTGACCTAATGTTTCCCAGGGACATCTACAGTACAAACATTCAAACAGATATAACCCTGAGGAGGTCTGTGGCACTTATATTTTTGCAAACATTTAGTATAGCAACAGGAAACCCTAGTCTTTTTCATCCTTATTAACAACTTTTTTAGCATACCTTTCAGGGTTTTATTGCAACGTTCTACCATTCCATCACTTTGGGGATGATACACTGAGGTGGGTGACAATTACTTGATCATGCAACACTGTACCCAAATATAATTGTATATAATTTTTTTGAGACAGATAGAGCTCTCTAATTTTAAAATGTAATAATGAGTTTTTTTTACTATTTCTACTACTAATTGCTATTATTATTATTATTATTTTTTTTGGGGGGGGGAAACCTATTTCCTGTACTTTCTACTATAAAATATACTAAATAAGAATGTAAAGGCAGTACAGCCCCCCTCCTCAAAATCATCCTGCTTACAACAAACTGTACAGAATTTGGCTAGGTGAAGTTATACAAAGTTTGTGAGAGGGCCACAAGGTACACATATGACTTCCAGATTTATGAAGGAAAATGTGCTTCCATGGTGGAGATGCTTATAAATTCAGTAGCAATAGGACTGCAAGCAATACACAGGGTGCTGTGAAGAGGCCTTGCAGCTTACGCATGTGTTTGCAAATGCGTGCTAACTAAACCCCTGTTTTTAACGCAGACTGTTGGACAGTTTAATTGGTCAGTTGGCAGACTGGTTGGTGAGTTGAGCTATGGAATGTTCCGTTTTTGTCTTTCATGCATTTGCCCCTCCATTTGCTCCTTGCTGTGAAGGCCAGTTATAGGTGGGTGCAGGGGCCATTTGTTTGTTACTGATGTAAATATGGTCTGAGGACACACTGGGCACCTTTGCTGCCAATGTGCTATTGCTAGATGTCCAGTGTGCTCCTGTTCCTTTAAGGGGGATTGGGCTGCCTCCAGGCCCACCTGCCCCTCATCTATCCATTTAATGCATGTGCTTCTATTGTGGAGACGCTTAAAATATTCAGTAGTGTTAGGACTGCAAGCAATACAAAGGGTGCCGTGAAGAGGCCTTGCAGCTTATGCATGCGTTTGCAAATGCGTGCTAACTAAACCCCTGTTTTTAACACAGACTGTTGGACAGGTTAATTTGATCAATTGGCAGACTGGTTGGTGAGTTGAGCTATGGAATGTTCTGTTTTTATCTTTTATGAAGGAAAAGATAGCCAGCTGGAGCTCCCTTGATGCCCAAGCTATATGGGGAGCAGTGGAAAAATTGTGTGGGACCTTGTATCACCCTAATTCTATCAGGAGCAGGACCTCTATGTGGACAATTTTACACCAGTCTGCCCTTTTACCACCAACTTTATCACTAGCAAACTTCAGCAAGTGGTACAGTGCATCCAGACCACAGGAGTTTCCCACAAAGATTGGTCACCACAAAGCTGAACATGGGGGAGTCAGTCAATTTGTGGAATGGCCCTTAAATGGAGTGATAAACAGGATATGTATGTCCTTTCCATAGTCCAGTCCAAAAACTTGACTGCATGACACCTTAAATGTGTGTCCCCAATGTCCTGACCAGCCTGGCCTCTGTATAAGAGACTGTTTCCATATCTGCCATACCTAGCTATGATATTAGTGAAGGTATGGTGAAGATATTTCTCATGTGTCTACTACCTACTATTTCCTGCATACTGTCCATGTCTCTGAACCGACCCTGGCCTGTCTATCCACCACAGTTTTGCCTTCTGCCTGAACTGATGTTTTTTAGCCACCTTGACTGGTCTTTTGCTGTAGTAATGGGATTTAAGACAACACAGGGGTCTCATGTATGCAGAGTGAGGGGGCCCAGAATAGTATTTTTGAGTGGAGAAAACAAATCTTTTGGCATTCTCTGGTTATGTAATTCTCTGATCAGGCTTTGGGTGGGAAGAAGCCTATACTCTTGTGTCCAGGTCTTACTTGACTGAGGCCCTAAGCCTGATGTTTCTGCCTGCTGCCTCCAGCAATATTTTGGTCATTTGCTGACCACATCTCTGCTTTCTGCCTGTATTCACTCTTGCCTGTTTATGGACCAGGTTTCTGCCTGCTACCTGGACTAATCCTTTAGCTATCTCCTGACCAAGTCTCTGCCTGTTGCCTGTACTGACCCTGGCCTGTTTCCTGGACCATGTTCCCGTCTCCTGCCTGGACAACTCCTTTGCCTTTCTGCTGACTACGTCTCTGGCTGGCACCAGCACTGACTCATCTGCATATCCTACCGGCTATGTTCATGCAAGACACCAGTCCCACTCATCCTCTGTGATCAACTGCACTACTAGAACCAAAGTACACTTTGGTTTACTCTTTTTGTTTACTCTTTGTTCAGCCTCCTGTGAGTTTTTGACAATTCCTTTATTAAAAAATAAAAAAAACAATGTCCCCCGACGTAGATCTATCACCAATCGCGACACCGACACCACCAAAGGAACTAAAAAAAATAAAAGCTCCGTTAACCACAAACACTCTCGCGGTCTGCCTGCCCCACTGTGTAACATTTCTGTTTCAATGTTTTTATTGAAATTTTTGCAATGAAAATGTAATATTAACAAAGCATACAACATAATACTCCTCAATGACCAAGGCAGCCAAAAGAGGGAGGTACATGGAAGGAACAACATAGCACTTACACAGATGATGTATAAAAGGTAGAGCAAAGTTCCTGGCATGTTTACTGTCTTAGTAATGAATTGTTAACTTCCGCTAGGAGAACGGACAACCTGAGAAGAATTACAAACTGGGAACTCCCCCCAGGAAGGCCCCTGAGATAATCACTTCACCCCAATGGGAACACACTGTGAAGTGCGAGAGCTTCAGGGTTCCCACCAAAGGAGGTGCCACCCAATCTCCTGTCAGCTCCCCCGGGGAAGTGCTCACGCCGGGAAGATACCCAGGCGAGGCAGCCCCCCGGACGGAGCTGACAGACACATCGTCCAGGATAGAAACCTGAGAGAAACTGGCTGCCATCTAGGCTGGGACGCCAAGTAAATAGTTTAGGACAGCCTAAGAGAACAATTGAGTATGCTTTGGCCTAGTAAAACCGTTATTAGCCGTTAGCGGGCATAAAAAAGATGAGGATAGAACATAAAAAGAAAGAGCAGAGAAGAAAGATGAAGGGAGGGAGGGGGCGTGGGGTATACGGAAGGAGGTGGTAATCTCGCTGGACTCTCTCCTTCGTTAGTAGGTGGCCTGGGTAAAGTGAGATACCGACATACCTAGCCCAAGGTTCCCAAATCCCTTCAAAGCGTGGGACCGTGTCATGCAGTTTAGCTACTATTTGTTCCTGTGACATTATTCAGGAAATCGTCCGTTTGGTGGCCGATATGGACACCAAAGGAGTTTTCCATGCTTTCGCTAGAGTAACTTTGGCTCCCAAACACATAAAGAATATAAGTTGTTGTGTATTTTTAGGAGTGTTGTGCATTGTGCAATTCAGTAGAATGTATGTGGGGTTCTGTGGAACCTCTGCCCCAGATACTCTCCTTAGAATATGGAGGAATTTATTCCAGTAACTCCGTATGCGGGGGCATGTCCACCAGATATGGTGCATCGTGCCAATATGACCGCAACCTCTGTAGCAGAGGGGAGAGGAGTCCGGGAATATCCTGGAGAGCCTGGCCGGGACATAATACCATTTAGTAAAGACTTTAATGTTAGCCTCAATAAAGGCCATATTTAGGATTTCTTTCGATGATCTGCTGAATGCTTGGAACCACTTAGCAGGATCCCACTGAATGTCCAGGTCCGATTCCCAGGATCGAGCGTATGCCGGGGTATCCATCCTATCTGCCAGGGACGCGTAGATAATGGATATCCCACCTTTTTGGGGGGCTGACGAAGAGCACCATAGCTCATACATCGTGGCCTTAGGAGTGTTCATCTTATCAGCACAAAGTGAGTGGAGAAAGTGTCGTATTTGTGAAAGTCGAAACTTTTCTGAGGAAGGAATTTCCAATGTACTCAAACAATGGCCTAATGAAATGGGGCCATTGGGTGTAAAAAAATGGCCTATCCGGAAAAGTCCTTTGTTCAGCCACCAATGAAATGCATTTATGTTCATCCCAGGGGGAAAATTAGGATTGTGAAACAGGTGTGTGAGAGGCCTTAAGGGGGAAATCAAGTTGGCGTGGATATGTAATTGGTCGCAGAGGGCTAGGGAGTGAGACAATGTGGGGGCTAAGATGGCTGGTCTATGTTTGGGAGGTCTCCATGTTAAGAAGTCGAGTGTGAAGTGCGGTACTGCTTGTCTCTCAATGGAGATCCAATCTGGCCTGCAGATTTTAGTGTAGATGGCTGAGAACTGTGCTAGCTGTGCTGCCTGGTAATATAGCCACAAGTTTGGTAGACCCAGGCCCCCTTTGCGACCGAAGCCTAAACAAAATTTCTTTAGCAAAGCGATGACCTCTGTCCCCCCAGACAAACCTAATCACCCCGGACTGAAATTTGGTCAAGACCGATTTTTTAATCGGTATAGGAAGTGAGCGAAACAGGTATAAAAGGCGTGGCAGGAGAGTCATTTTGACTGCGTTGAGTCTACCTAACCATGACAGGCCCTCCCTCGACCTTTTTTGTAGGTCCAGCTCTAGAGAGCGGAGCATGGGGGGGTAGTTAGCGGCATATAAGTCACCAATGTTTTTCGTCAGCTTGATGCCCAAATAGGGGATTGAGTCGCTAGCCCACATGAAGGGAAAGTGTGGTCGGAGTTGATCTATGAGAGGTACCGGGACCGAAACATTGAGGGCCACAGATTTAGTCATGTTCACCTGAAGACCAGAGACGAGACCGAAGTCTCTCAGAAGTCTGAGGACATTTGGTGTGGATGTGAGAGGAGCAGTGAGGAACAAGAGCATGTCGTCAGCAAATAGGGCGCATTTGTGAATGTCAGGACCACATTTCACTCCCTTGATGTTCTCGTTCGATCTGATGGCTATAGCCAGTGTCTCGATCGCAATAGCGAAAATCAAGGGTGAAAGGGGACAACCCTGTCTAGTTCCCCTACGAATATTAAAGGGTTCCGAGTAATGGCCCATTAGTCTCACCTGTGCTGAGGGTGAGGAATATAGTGTGTGAATTATCATGCGAAAACCGTCGCCAAACCCCCAGCGTTCTAGAATGTCAAAAATGTAGGGCCACGTCACGGAATCAAAGGCCTTCTGCAGATCCAGCGACAGCAAGAAGCCCTCTTGAGCAGGGCCTCTGTCCCACTGGGACTGCAGAAGGGAAATCAAATCAATAGCTCTGAGAACCTGCTCTGGTCCCTGTCTCCCCGGGATGAAGCCCACTTGGTCCCTATGTATATAATTAGCAATAAAGTTAGACATCCTGTTTGCCAGTATTTTAGTCATTATTTTGAGATTGTTATTGATTAACAAAATAGGGCGGTAGCTGCCCACCTCGCTTGGGTCTTTACCCTGTTTAGGTATGACCGAGATAAAAGCTGAGTTTAAATCGCTAGGGAGAGGGGCTCCATCCCGGAGGGAGTTGAAGAACCGGGCCATGTAAGGAGCCAGACGAGTGCCAAACTTCTTATAATAACATACTGAAAAACCATCTGGACCCGGGGCAGAATTAATTTTCAAGGATTTAATGATATCTAAGATTTCCTCAGAGGAGAAGGGGGTGTCTAGCAGATCGCGGTGTGTTTGCTGTAGGTGAGGCAGGTTAATGTCTTGGAGAAACCGATCTCTGGCCTTGGAATGTGTGTGGGGTACTTTCTCATAAAGATGTGAGTAAAAATCATGGAATGATTTCATAATGATGGTTGGATTTTGCGTCAGATTGTCTGACGAGGCACGAATTTTGGGAAATGCCAAGGTACGGATCCTCGGGCTAAGTTTGGCAGCTAGCTTAGTGCCTATCCTATCCGATTGGTAATAGAAACGCGCGCCGGACCACCGTAAGTGTTTCTCCGCGGAGGTAGTAAGAGAGAGGTTGAGTTTCACTCGAGCTGAGTCAAGTTTGGCCAGGTTATCCGGTGTAGGGTGTTGTTTGTGGGCTTTGCTCAGCAAGCGGAAGTCTGCTGTGAGTCGCGAAACTTCTGCCCTGCTTTCCTTTTTAAGTTGAGAGGAGAGTTGTAAGAGCCTGCCCCTCATCACCGCCTTGTGTGCTGCTCAAAGACATCCCGGGGAGACCGACCCCATGTCATTCTCAATAAAGTAGTCGGAAAGAGCTTTGTCTAGGAGTGTGCAGTGGGTTGGGTTGCTTAGGAGAGTTTCATTAAGGCGCCATTGAAAGGGACCCTTCACCCCCAACCCGCCCCTGAGCGACATAGACATTATCGAGTGGTCGGATAGTGGAGTGTCATATATTTTGGAGGATGTTACTCTTGGGATTACGTGTGGTGGGACAAATATGTGATCAATCCTAGAGAAGGTGTGGTGGGGACCGAGTAGTGTGTGTAGTCTCTAGTTTGGGGGTTCATTTCCCTCCAGATATCAATCAGGCCAAAAGATTGTACTATTTGCGCCATCCGAAGGCTACGTTTAGGGGGCCGTTTTGATTTGGGCTGTAGGGGGTTTGATTTGTCAGAGGAGTAGTCAAATGGGGTATTGGAGTCTCCCCCCAATATCACTGTGCCAACGAAATGTGGCTTAAGTACCTTGAGTGTGGTGTCAAAAAAGAGGTCCTGGCGTGTGTTAGGGGTATAATATGAGACAAACGTGTAGGCCTCACCATTAGTCATACCTGACACTAGTATGTAACGTCCCTCTGGATCTTTGATGGTGTTCGCGTGCACAAATTGAGTTCTGTTGGAGAAGCAGACTGCCACTCCTCTCGTTTTGTTGTCAGCATTAGCTAGGTGGAAGTTCATAAAGCTTTTGTGAAGGAATTTGGGCTGATAGGAGGCGGGGAAATGAGTTTCCTGGAGCAGTACTACATCAGCCTTCAGAGTGTGAAGCTGTTGCAGTATTTTGCGTCTCTTCACAGGGGAATTAAGGCCCTGTACATTGTGGGAGAGAATCTTAAGTGTCCCATTCAGTGGTGTGGAGTCAGTCATGGGGAAGCAATGAGTGTGGTGCTAAGTATTTGTAATTCTCACCTGATGTCCTAATTGTCCCTGGCAGATAGGAGACATCCCCCGCAACATGACGGGCTCGATCTGTGTTACGGCAAATGGGAGATCCAGCGAGAACCTGTAGCTGAAGAGGAGGAGGGGGGAGGGGGGGAGGAAAGGAGAAAGGAAAGAAGAGCAGAGAAAAGAGGTAGAGAGGAGTGAAAAAACGTACCATTAGATATTGCATCAGAAAATTTTTACCCAAATCCCCACGGACCAGCGAGGGACCCCCCCCTGCCTGGACTGGAACCCAAAACGAAGGAAAAATTCTGCGACCCAAGGGTCGAGAGAGTTTGGGTCCGATAGGTGAGTGAACAAGGGTTCAGCTATCGGAGCCAGAGAGAGGCGCACTACGACCACTCCGGTCAACGCCGCCTCTGATTGAAATCGTGGCAGTACATAAACAATGCAATGCAAGCCCTGCTATCACATAGTAGTAGTGATCAAAAAGCTTTGAATATTTGGGAGAGAAAAAAAAAAAAAAAAAAAAAAAACATTATTAAAAACGGAACAGTACAACATTTTCCCCGGAAAATCTGGACCGTAGGGATCCGAAAGGAAGTCCTGGGGAGAACTCAGAAGAGGAAAGTCACCAAAAAACTGACATCAGGTCGGTCGTCGACACAGACCCAGGGGAGGATCAAAAACAGAGACTGATGATGCTGCAGGCCCAATCAAGGGGGAAAGGACTCTTTCGATCGCTTGGAAAGCTGTTTCTGCCACACTGGCGACACTGGGCTGGTGGGGGATGTTCTCTTGACAGACGATGCTCCTCGAGAGGCAGAAGACTGTGGGACATCCTGAGTAATCAGACCCAGATGAAGGAGAAGTCGTTCCCCGTCTTGGAACGTTGAAAAATTGTATGGTTTGTTGCGGTATGAGAAGTTCAATCTCAGCGGGAAGGCCCATCTATAGGTGATCTCTTTGCTCGCCAGGACTTGTAGTAGCGGTTTCAGGGCTCTTCTTTTTTGTACGGTATATGGGGATATATCAGCGAAGATTTGGACCTGATGGCCTTGGAACATCAGTTTCTCTGCTGACCTGGAGAGCTTCATCACTTCTTCCTTGACTGCATAGAAATGCGGTTTCACGATGATGTCTCGTGGCAGAGCATCGGAACGAGGTGGTTGTAACGCCCTGTGGGCTCTGTCGAGCTCTAAGCGGTGAGCTGGAATATTGGGGATTAAACTCTTGATGAAGTCCTGGACTGCCATGTGGGTATCTTTAACGGATTCGGGGAGCCCCCTGAGACGAAAGTTGTAACGTCTCGACCTGTTCTCAAGGTCATCTATTTTAGAGGTGGCGGATTCCAGTTGGTCCTGAAGATCCTGGATTCTGGAAGTATTTTGGTTAATTCTCAGGATGGCCTGATCAGATTTTTGTTCGATCACTTCAATTCTGGCACCAATCTGCTGCAAATCTGCATGTATGGAAGCAGTGATCTGTGT
This sequence comes from Lithobates clamitans, assembly GCA_037952925.1. Lineage (NCBI taxonomy): Eukaryota > Metazoa > Chordata > Amphibia > Anura > Ranidae > Lithobates > Lithobates clamitans. The sequence goes on along the minus strand of JBBGZY010000660.1, from coordinate 1,302,159 downwards.
AGCTGTGTGGGATAGGCCTTTTGATAGCATCTGGGAAAAAGCAGCTATCATGGAGGAGAAATCAGAAGGGGAGGGAGGGAGATCCCTGGCCTGTATGTCCCAGGAGTCCGGACTGTGAGGCAGGTCCTGCTGAGGGGTGAGAGCTGCCCCTCCAAATGTCCTCCTTAATAGAGAGTCAGTGGATGCTGGAGAGGGGAACCCCGGGAGAGTACTCACTGTGGCATCCGATGCTTGTGAGGACGGGAGGACCCCTTGATCCTGATCTGCGATGGATTCTGACAGGCAGGGCAGGCCTTGTGAGGAGACGGCCGCCATTTTGGGATGGCCGGGCCGCTCCTGGGATCCGTTCAGGGCGTCAATGAGGTTCCGCCTGGGGGCAGAAAAGGACATCCAGGTGTGGCTGGTGGTGTCCCCAAGCTGCAGGGACAAGAGTCGGGCTGGAACGAGGGCTTGCACCGCCGCTATGGACGGCGTTAGATCGGAGTGGCGCGGAGCTCCCGGGCTAAGCGGCCATCTTGGACGCTGCTGCGCATGCGCCCTGATGCTGTGTAACATTTCTTAACCACTTAAGGACCAAGCCTATTTCTGACATTTGTTGTTTAAAGTTAAAAATCAGTATTTTTTGCTAAAAAAATACTTAGAACCCCAAACATATATCTTTTTAGCAGAGACCCTAGAGAATAAAATGGAGATCATTGCAATACTTTATGTAAGACCATATTTGCGCAGCAGTCTTACAAATGCAATTATTTGGGAAAAAATACACTTTTTTGAATTAAAAAATAAGAAAACAGTAAGTTAGCCCAATTTTTTTGTATAATGTGAAAGATGATGTTACGTTGAGTACGCTCAGGGAATGGCGACAAACTACAATACTTAAAAATCTCTATAGGCAATGCTTTATACATTTTTACAGGTTACATGTAGAGTTAGAGAAGGTCTTGTGCTAGAATTATTTCTCAAGCTCTAACAATTGTGGTGATACCTTACATGTGTGATTTGAACACTGTTTACATATGTGGGTATGACTTGCACGTCATTTTACTTTAACACAAAAAAATAGGCCCTTTAAGGCCGGCGGGCGGAAGTGAGGTCCTCCAAGGGCATAGAGTCAAGTGGGGGCCATCTTGCCCTCACTCTACTTCCTGTTCATCGCTCCCGGGGATCAGATCATTTTCCCCTTTACCGACGGCTCCGGTAATTGGTTTGCACCCGTGACATTTGGCAGCCCAGCATGCAGCGGGCGATGACATCACAGGGGGCAGTGCCATGATATGTGCATCCAAAGGGGGGACAAGTGAGTGTTTCCTCCTCCTGAACCATACCAGGCCACATGCCCTCAACATAGGAGGGTGGTGTGGGGCAGGGGGGCTCCACCTCCGACCCCAAAGCACCCTTTCCCTATGTTGATGGGGACAAAGGCCTCTTCCCCCCAATATTGGTCGGTGGTTGTCGGAGTCTGAAAGTAGGGGGCTTATCGGAGTTCAAAAAGACCTCAGATCTCTCATTTACACTTAAAAGAAAAAAAATGTAATTTTACTTTAGCAAAAAAAAATGGGCCCTTTAAGTGACTTTTGACATCGCTCCGGTCCTTCAAGGGCATAGAGTTGACTGGGGGCCATCTTGCCATAATGTGTACACCCAAAGAGGGGGGGTGAGCGAGTGTTCCCCCCTCCTGAACCATACCAGGCCACATGCCCTCAACATAGGGGGGTGCTTTGGGGCAGGGGGGCTCAGGGGGACACATACTGAGGCTGATTCCAGTGGGTTCCATGGCTGATGTCCAAACCACCCAAAGGTATCACTTCATTTGAAGGGACCTATAAGTCCTGACCAGAGGACAGAAAGATGACTTTGGTAGACCACAATCTTTGCATAAAATCTAAGCTCACACTTACTATAAACAAACTAGTGTAACATCTACAAAATAGTCTGTCCAATCTGCTAGTTAAACCTATGTTTCATCTTTTCAAAATAAAGGAGCTTATAGCAGACAGTGTCTTAAAAGATGGTAAGATAAGTTTTAATACATACTATCTTGCTACACTGACATTTGTTGTAGGCAGATCTATTGTTTGGATGGATAACTGCCCAAAGTTTGATTAAAATGAAACCTTAGTTTCTTCCGTCTCACTAAATATGCAAATTGGAAAAAATTGTATATTCCTGCAAACATACCTTTCCTGAAATGCAGAAAACAGCATGAATTCAAATAACTGCAACTGTTAATACAAGACCTCAGTGGTAACCATGGGAACTGCCTCTCATGATACCTATCTGTTACAGATAAACAGTTGGGGAAAAACAATTACACTGGATCTCCAGGGACAGTATACAGTGAAAGCAATGTAACATCCATCTTATCAACTGTTAATAAAACACAATATGAAAATGTATTAATAAATCAACCTTTTAAACTGTTAGAAATTAGAAAGGTAGCATGTTCCAATCGATCTGTAGTTAAAGGTAACCGGAAACTTTAGGTTTGATCAGACATGAAAATACAATAGATTTCATGCATCAAGCTGTAAAGTCATGTATAAAAAATAAAAATAGTATATTAAGTAAAATAAAAGCAATCACCCCTCCTATCCTTTACACAGCACTGGTCACGCAGATTCCTAAACTCAAGAAATAATAGTAATACCCCCTATAGCTTTAGCAATCATAGAAAGATTACTTGTTTTCAGAGGAAAGACACAGGAGGTGTCTGAAACGTGTCAATTAACCACTTCAGCCCCAGAAAGTTTTACCCCTTCGTGACCAGTCCATTTTTTGTGCTATGGCACTGCGTTACTTTAACTAAAAAATTGTGCGGCCGTGCGACACTGTACCCAAATAAAATTGATGTCCTTTTTTTTCCCCACAAATAGAGCTTTTTTTGGTGGTATCTGATCACCTCTGCAGTTTTTATTTTTTGCGCTATAAACAAAAAAAGACTGACAATTTTGAAGAAAAAAAACAATATTTTTTACTTTTAGTGGGACTGCGATATTGCAGTGGACACCTAACTGTCACTTTTTACACTTGTTTGGGAACCAGTGACGCCAATACAGTGATCAATCTAAACATATTCCCTGTCACTGTACTAATGGCACTGGCAGGGAAGGGGTTAACATCTAGGATTAAATGTGTGGCCAACATGTTTTAGGCTGCTTTCGCACTGGGGCAGCGGGTCCGTTAGCGGTAAAGCGGCACTTTTCAGACACTAGCGGGGCGCTTTTAACCCCCATTAGTGGCCGAAGAAGGGGTTAAAAGCACTTGTGTTGCAGCACTTTCAAAGCGCTTTTCAGGTGCTTCAGAAAAAGCACTGTATACAGCGCTCCTACACCGCCCCAAAGATGCTGCTTGCAGGACTTTTTTTTTGCACTGATACACGCCCCCCAGGACAGTTCCTGGGCCCCCATACCCTTTTTAATAACTTGCATATAAGCTTTCAAAATGGGGACTTTTGATTTTTCAATTTCAGGTCCCATAGACTTTAAAGGGTAAGTTAACCTTCTGTACACTTTTTGTTTTCTAAATTCCGGCTCCCCTATGCACCATTATAGCATTCATGTACTTTTTTGCAAAAATATCAAAGCTTTCCATTAAATCTACAGTCACTTACTTTTTTCTTGTCCTAATCCACATTTCCAGACCTTTCCATAAGTAATGTCTTTGTTCTTACAGACTGTAGGTCATGACACAGGAAGGAGTTGACCAGCTGACCTCATTAGCACACACCCTCCACCATCCACCCACCCATTCCCAGGTGCACATTTTTTAAATGAAATGCAATCAATCCACCCTTCCAATCCACCCTTTAACCAGTTGCCAACCGCCGCACGCCGATGTACGTCGGCACAATGGCACGGGCAGGCATAAGGACTTACCTGTACATCCCTGCCTGCCCGCGGGAGGGGGGTCCGGTCGGACCCCCCCGGTGCCTGTGGCAGTCGGATTCAGGTCAGGGGCGATCAGAGGTGAGGGGGAGGACACTCATTTGTGGCCACCCCCTCGCGATCGCTCCTGGCGAATGAAATGCTTCCTCGGCTTCTGTAATGTAAACAGAAGCAGAGGAAGTGATGTCATCTCTCCTCGAGCCTGTCTTTTCGTTCCGGTGCAAAGGAGAGAAGACATCAAGTAAGTTTGCACCAACACTACACTTCCAGTAGAACACGCAGGCACACTTTTCACACCCCCATCACCCCCCAGTCACCCCCCAATCACCCCCTGTACCCCCTATCACAGTGACACCAATAGCAGTTTTTTTTTGCATTGGTATCAGTTTGTGACAGTTATAAGTGGTAGGGCAGTTAGGGTTAGCCCCCTTTAGGTCTAGGATACCCCCCTTTAGGTCTAGGGTACCCCCCTAACCCCCCCTAATAAAGTTTTAACCCCGTGATCACCCCCCGTCGCCAGTGTCACTAAGCGATCGTTTTATTGTATTAGTGTCACAGGTGACGCTAGTTAGGGAGGTAAGTATATAGGTTCACCGTCAGTGTTTTATAGCGACAGGGACCCCCATATACTACCTAATAAAGGTTTTAACCCCCTGATTGCCCCCTAGTTAACCCTTTCACCAGTGATCACCGTATAAGTGTTACGGGTGACGCTGGTTAGTTAGTTTGCTTATTATAGTTTTAGGGCACCCGCCGTTTATTACCTTATCAAAGATTTAACCCCCTAATTGCCCGGCCTTGATATAAGTTACGTTTTTAGGGTCAGATAAGGTCTGCGTCGCCCCAGGCAATGTCAGGTTAGTGCCAGTACCGCTAACACCCATGCACGCAGCATACACCTCCCTTAGTGGTTTTGTATCTGAACGGATCAATATCTCATCCAATCAGATCTATACTAGCGTCCCCAGCAGTTTAGGGTCCCCAAAAACGCAGTGTTAGCGGGATCAGCCCAGATACCTGCTAGCACCTGCATTTTGCCCGTCGGCCCAGCCCAGCCTAGCCCACCCAAGTGCAGTATCAATCGATCACTGTCACTTACAAAACACTAAACACATAACTGCAGCGTTCGCAGAGTCAGGCCTGAACGTTTTTTTTGGTAGCGTTTTGAATCAGTCGCTAACAGTAAGGAGCTTTTTTGCCTGTGAGTCTCACTACTGTACCACTAAATTTAGAGCCCAAAATGGCAAATCGAAGGTACAGTAGTGAAGATGCCTACACTTTTCTGAGCATGACAGATAATGAAGAGGAAGTCACTCATCTGTCAGATTCAGGCTCAGAATACGAACCTGTAGACAGCAGCGGCTCCATGACAGATAGCTCTGACGACAGAGTTGTGGTCCCTGCCAAGGTCAGGCGTATCAGACCCCAAACTTCTTCTTCTGTCCTTGATGTGCAAGAACCGCAGGTCCCTCATATGGAGCAGAGCAGTACTAGCGCCGCTATTCCCTCTGGTGAACTGGCAAGCACCAGCGGCCTAGTACACCCTGGTCATACATCCAGCACTGCAGTAACACTTGGTGACGTGGCGAGTCCCATAAGTGCAGTTCAAGCTGGTGAAGTGGCAAGCACAAGTAGTGTCCCGCTGCCACCAAGAAGACAAACACAGGCCCGTCGTGCCCATAGTGCCCTTCCTGCTGCATTCGCCAATCCGAATTGGGAACCCATCACTTCTGCAGCACCCATACTTCCCCCATTCACTGGCCAACCCGGCATTCATGTGAAAACAGTTGATTTTACGCCACTTGATTTTTATTCGCTGTTTTTCACCGAAGATCTCTATAGATCTATTGTGGACCAAAGCAGTTTGTACGCTGGTCAACACATCGCCACTATTCCCCAGTCCTCCCTTGCCAGAGATTGGAAACCAATTACGGTTTCTGAATTTAAGATCTTTCCGGACCTTTCCCTTAACATGGGCATAACTAAAAAGAGTGAGTTGCGGTCACATTGGTCCACCGACCCAATTCACCATATGCCCTTGTTCTCTGCCTCCATGACCAGGGCACGATACGAGCAGATTTTGCGGTTCATGCACTTCAACAACAATGAACTCTGTCCTCCTCGATCGGCTCTACAAAATTCGGCCCCTTGTAAACCATTTCAACCAACGTTTTGCAGACTTGTTTACTCCCCATCAAGTTGTCTGCATTGATGAGTCCCTGATTAAGTTTTCTGACCGCTTGTCATTCAAACAGTACCTTCCCAGCAAGTGTGCCAGATACGGGATCAAGATGTATAAGCTCTGTGACAGGGCCACAGGCTATACATGTAGTTTTATGGTTTACGAGGGCAAAGATAGTCACGTAGAGCCGACAAACTGCCCTGACTACATAAGAAGAGCTGGCAAGATTGTGTGGGACTTGGTGTCACCCTTATTCGGAAAGGAGTACCACTTATATGTGGACAATTATTACACGAGCGTGCCAATTTTTAGTCACCTTTTTGATCATCAGATTGGAGCATGTGGCACCGTGCGACCTAATCACCGGGGATTTCCCCAGCGGCTTGTAGATTCCCGTCTTAGGCTGGGGGAGAGAGCCTGCTTCAAGTGTAATAATTTGCTCACTATGAAGTGGAGGGATAATAAGAATGTTTTCGTTCTTATCTCCCTTCATGCAGACACGACGGTCCAAATTACTACGGCGACTGATGTTGTGGAAAAACCCCTCTGTGTCCACAAATATAACCTCAATATGAGAGGGGTGGACCTCAACGACCAGTTGTTGGCGCCGTACCTAGTTGCCCGTAAGGCCAGACGCTGGTATAAAAAAGTGTCTGTATATTTATTTCAATTGGCTTTGCTGAACGCTCATGTGCTATACAGAGCTTCAGGATGGACTGGATCCTTCCTTAAATTCCAGGAAGAGATCGTCAGAGCCCTTCTGTTTCCAGACGGTGCTCCACCTCACCTTCTTAATCCAAATGCAGTAAGCCGGCTGCATGAGAGGCATTTTCCTTATGTCCTCCCGTGTACCCCTACCCAACGAGCCCCCCAAAGAAAATGTTGTGTGTGCAGAAAGCGCAGATATAGGCGAGACACCCGCTATTATTGTCCCTCCTGTCCTGACAATCCTGGTCTTTGCATTGGTGAATGCTTTGAACACTACCATACACTAGTTGAGTTTTAGAGTAGGGTACAGCACTGCACAGACTAGGACACACTTTCACAGGGTCTCCCAAGATGCCATCACATTTTGAGAGACCCGAACCTGGAAACGGTTACAGTTATAAAAGTTACAAATAAAAGTGTAAAAAAAAAAAAACACAAAAAAATATAAAATAAAAAAACAAAAATAGTTGTTGTTTTATTGTTCTCTATCTATTCTCTCTATTGTTCTGCTCTTTTTTACTGTATTCTATTCTGCAATGTTTTATTGTTATTATGTTTTTATCATGTTTGCTTTATAGGTATGCAATTTTTTTATACTTTACGGTTTATAAGGCGTACACACGGTCGGACTTTGTTCGGACATTCCGACAACAAAATCCTAGGATTTTTTCCGACGGATGTTTTGCTCAAACTTGTCTTGCATACACACGGTCACACAAAGTTGTCGGAAAATCCAATCGTTCTGAACGCGGTGACGTAAAACACGTACGTCAGGACTATAAACGGGGCAGTGGCCAATAGCTTTCATCTCTTTATTTATTCTCAGCATGCGTGGCACTTTGTCCGTCGGATTTGTGTACACACGATCGGAATTTACGACAACGGATTTTGTTGTCGGAAAATTTTATCTCCTGCTCTCCAACTTTGTGTGTCGGAAAATCCGATGGAAAATGTCCGATGGAGCCCACACACGGTCGGAATTTCCGACAACACGCTCCGATCGGACATTTTCCATCGGAAAATCCGACCGTGTGTACGGGGCATTACTGTGTTTTATTGTTAACCATTTTTTTGTTTTCAGGTACGCCATTCAGCTGCAGAGCGGATTTATTTATCCTGGCAGCAACAGCGTTTGCTCCCACGATACATAAAGCCGTGACTCCAGTGCTGTCGGAGGTGATTTCACCACCACAGTTACATACTTCAGCATATATGCCGAAGCGTGGGGGCAGCAGTGGACGGAGGAGCGATTTGCTCCTACCTTTTGCGGGAGGATGCCCCTATGCTTCGGCATATATATATTTTAGGCACAGGTTGTGTTAAATGTTTTATTTTTTACTATTTTTTTTTGTATTTGCTTTGCAGGTATGATAAGTCTTACTGTTATACTGTAATGTTACTTTTTTTTATTGTTAACCATCATTTGCTTAGCAGGTACGCCATTCAGCTGCAGAACGGATTTATTTATCTTGACAGCAACAGCGTTTGCTCCTACGATACATAAAGCCGTGACTCCAGCGCTGTCGGAGGTGATTTCACCACCACAGGTACATATTTCAGCATATATGCCGAAGCGTGGGGGCAGCAGTGGGCGGAGGAGCGATTTGCTCCTACCTTTTGCGGGAGGATGCCCCTATGCTTCGGCATATATAAACAGTGCATGTATGCCCATCATTAGAAGTGGGTGGATGAAGGGAGGTATTCTAATGGTGGGCATACCCACTGATCAATCTATTTTTTTCATTCAGCCCACAGGCTGCATGAAAAAAAAGTTTACAATATACAGTATGCCCAACAAGACCAGCAACGTACTGGTATGTTGCTGGACTTTGATTGGTTATACCAGAATGATGCCTGCAGGTTTAGGTATCATCTTGGTATCATTCTTTTCAGCCAGCGGTCGGCTTTCATGTAAAAGCAATCCTAGCAGCTAATTAGCCTCTAGATTGCTTTTACAAGCAGTGGGAGGGAATGACCCCCCACCGTCTTCCATGTTTTTCTCTGGCTCTCCTGTCCCAACAGGGACCCCAGAATGCAGCCGATGTTTCAGCCAGCTGACCATAGAGCTGATCAGAGACCAGAATGGCTCCAAACATCTCTATGGCCTAAGAAACCGGAAGCTACGAGCATTTCATGACTTAGATTTTGCCGGATGTAAACAGCGCCATTGGGAAATTGGGAAAGCATTTTATCACAGCGATCTTGGTGTGGTCAGATGCTTTGAGGGCAGAGGAGAGATATCCAGGGTCTAATAGACCCCAATTTTTTCAAAAAAGAGTACCTGTCACGACCTATTGCTATCATAGGGGATATTTACATTCCCTGAGATAACAATAACAATGATAAAAAAATGAAAGGAACAGTTTAAAAATAAGATAAAAAAAGCAAAAAAAAAAAAAGCACCCCTGTCCCCCCCTGCCCTCGCGCAAAGGCAAACGCAAGCGCCGGTCTGGCGTCAAATGTAAACATAGTTACATAGTTAGTAAGGTTGAATAAAGACACCAGTCCATCCAGTTCAACCTGAGTGAGTGTGGGTGCGTGTCTACAATCATCCCTATTTATTTAAGGTACCCATATAGCGCTGCCAATTCATGCAGCACTCCACACATACATTGGTCCCTACCCTCAAGGAGCCCACAATCCAAGGTCCCCAACTCACATTCATATACTAGGGACAATTTTGAACAGAAGCCAATTAACCTACCAGCATGTCTTTGGAGTGTGGGAGGAAACCGGAGTACCCGGAGGAAACCCATGCAGGCACAGGGAGAACATGCAAACTCCAGGCAGGTAGTGTCGTGGTTGTGATTCAAACCGGTGACCCTTTTTACTGCTTGGCGAGAGTGCTACCCGCTACACCACTGTGTTGCCCAAAAAACAAACAGCAATTGCACCATGCATGTGAGGTATCACCGTGAAGGTCAGATCAAGGGCAGTAATTTTAGCAGTAGACCTCCTCTGTAAATCTAAAGTGATAACCTGTAAAGGCTTTTAAAGGCTTTTAAAAATGTATTTAGTTTGTCGCCACTGCACGTTTGTGCGCAATTTTAAAGCATGTCATGTTTCATATCCATGTACTCAGCCTAAGATCATCTTTTTTATTTCATCAAACATTTGGGCAATATAGTGTGTTTTAGTGCATTTAAATTTAAAAAAGTGTGTTTTTTCCCCAAAAAAGCGTTTGAAAAATCGCTGCACAAATACTGTGTGAAAAAAAAAAAATGAAACACCCACCATTTTAATCTGTAGGGCATTTGCTTTAAAAAAATATATAATGTTTGGGGATTCAAAGTAATTTTCTTGCAAAAAAAATAATTTTTTCATGTAAACAAAAAGTATCAGAAAGGGCTTTGTCTTCAAGTGGTTAGAAGAGTGGGTGATGTGTGACATAAGCTTCTAAATGTTGTGCATAAAATGCCAGGACAGTTCAAAACCCCTCAAATGATCATTCTGTTGCTTCTCCTGACTTTTTGGGAGCCTAGCCGTGTACGGGACCCCGAAAACCAAGCACCGTGTTCAGGCTTTCTAAGGGCGTACATTTTTTATTTCACTCCTCACTACCTATCACAGTTTAGAATGCCATAAAATGCCAAGATGGCACAAACCCCCCCAAATTACCCCATTTTGGAAAGTAGACACCCCAAGCTATTTGCTGAGAGGCATGTTGAGTCCATGGAATATTTTATATTTTGCCACAAGTTGCAGGAAAATGCCAATTGGCAACGTGTGAAGCTCTGGTGAACTCCATGCCCAAGAGGGTTAAGGCAATGCTGGAAAATAATGGTGGCCACACAAAATATTGACACTTCGGGCCCAATTTGGACATTTTCACTTAGGGGTGTTATTTTGAGGGGACAGCAAATTTACACTGTTATTCAAGCTATACACTCAATACTTTACATTATAGCAAAGTGTCATTTCTTCAGTGTTGTCACATGAAAAGATATAATAAAATATTTACAAAAATATGAGGGGTGTACTGTGGAGACTGTGTGTGTGTGTGTTTGTGTGTGTGTGTGTGTGTGTGTGTATATATATATATATATATATATATATATATATATATTATTATTATTATTATACAGGATTTATATAGCGCCGACAGTTTACGCAGCGCTTTACAACAACATTAGGGCAGACAGTACAAGTACAATACAATTCAATACAGGAGGAATCAGAGGGCCCTGCTCGTTAGAGCTTACCATCTAGGAATATATATATATATATATATATATATATATATACCTGGATTTGTATTTTCACCATTTTATAATAAGTACAGATGGAACCGGCTGCTGTGTTCTGCGTTTACAGCATGCATGGCATACAATTGCAGTTTTATACTGTATATTTAGACATGAGAGAACAGAATCAGTCACTTAGATTTATAAACACAACATTTTTTATTCTGTATAAAGTAATTTACATTTATATCTAGTATCTCAACAGTTGAGCTAACATATTTCTTCTTTTTTGTGATATATGCCTGTGAAAGGAAGGAATATTGTCAAGGACAAGCTATACATATAGTGACACAGTAATACAAATTATGAATCCACAAAAGATTTATGATTGCACAGCATAGCACTGCAGTCCTGAGAGACTTTATGAAGTGCTCTCTGTATTATGTCATAGCAACAAAAATGGACTAACAAGAATTTTCTTTATATCTCACTACAATACAGTCTATGCAAGTGAAATGTATCCCAAAAAAACAAGCATAAATGATGTAAGCTGGATTGCGAATTACAGAACAAAAGTTTTATTTTAAACAATATTCCTAAAATTATAGGTCTGGCTAGCAGTTACCCTGTTCTGAAATACATTTCCAGCAAGAATATAAAATCAAGACATACATTTAGTAAGCAAGTTTATGTCTAAGGGCAATGTAAAGGTTTTAGGAGATACCACAGAACACTTTTCATAAATTGTGGAGTAGTTTACTGGCAGTGTATTGGCCATTTTAACATATTTTATGTACTTTTTTGTAACTGCTAGATATCAAAAAAGAAAAATGTCTTTGTTTCTCACTTCAGACTTTGTTTCATAACATCTATTTCCCTAACTGTAATGATCAATCCACCAATGTGTACCTCTTGCAGTTTTCCTGAGATTTTCAAATCTGCTGCATATTGATGTGACCCCTGCTGTCTGTTGGAAAATGGCATCGCTACTGCCCCTGCACACACCTGACCTCAATCAGTAGTGTTTAAACTGGATATAAAAGCGCTCAGTGTCTGATCAAAGGTGTCTGAATCTTTACCTGCTAGGCTACTGTTGTGTACTAGAGTATGATTACTTGTTCTTAGAATTTGTTTTTTGGATCTTCCTTGACATCTGCACCTTATGGTTGTTTTGGTAATGACTGGCTTTAAATTCTGCATTCTGCCCCCCACCTGCGATGACCTTTGGCTTGTTTTTCAACTATGCTTGTTGGTATCCAATGCTGATCAGATATCAGCCCAGAGACACAAAAACAGGGGGTACAGTCTCAGCCGGGGGGAGGGTGGCCAGCAGCAGAGCTCTATGGCTGCACAGTAGCAGAGATTTGGTCTACAGAAGCTCCATATAGTGGCTAGCATAGGGTGACCAGACATCCCCGGTTTCTGGGGACAGTCCCTGGATTGAGGACACTGTCCCCGGACCAAATCTGTCCCCAGTTTTGTCCCCGGATTGGATTTAACAGGGGCTGGGGCAATTTCAAAGACAGCCCGTGCAGAATAAAAAGAACTGAACTGCACCCCCCCCCCTGCCGCTCCTACTAGCTTATGGGGTTTATTTTTTACCATTATCTGTGCCCCTGTCTGATGATCATGTGCTGGTCGGAGCGGAGGGACTATTTCTTCAGTTTCGGGCGCATGCACATTCAGCTCCACTCGCATGTTCTTCTGCCTTGGCTCAAGTCCCGGCCAGCCACCTGCCTGCTTATCTCCTTGCCTTCCCTGGTGGAGTGATCTTCCTCTGCTCCGCACCCAGTAGTAGCTGGGGCCCGAAGAGTAAAGCCCCATACACACTATCAGATTTTCTGCTGATTTTTGTCTTCAGATTTACCAAAACCATGTAGTGCAAGGGCCTGCCTGATTGCATACAAATTGAAACTCCTAAAGTTTGACCTCATATTATGTGTTTTTGGTAAATCTGAAGGAAAAAATCAGCATGTACACGGGACGTTTTTACAACCTCTCCTGAACGATTTATCTTGACAGATAGTAAGCAACGTTTAAAACATCCGTTTTGCCACGTTTACATGCAGTGTTTACCTGCTTTTTGCGTTTAGAAGCGTTTAACCACTTCAGCCCTGGAAGATTTGACTGCTGAATGACCGTGACATTTTTAGCGATTCGGCACTGTGTCGCTTTAGCTGACAATTGCGCTGTCATGCAACGCTACACCCAAACAAAAGTGACGTCCTTTTTTCCCACAAATAGCGCTTTCCTTGGTGGTATTTGATCACCTCTGCTGTTTTTATTTTTAGTGCTATAAACAAAAAAAGAGCGACAATGTCAGGGGAATGTCAGAATCAGGGCCTGTCAGCGGGTACGAGCGCGTGTCCCGAACGGATCAGCTCACGTGGGTGCACGACGCAGCGCATCAATACGAACGCGTGAACGCACATTGGGATGTTCCCCTGGCGGGCCTATATAAGGACAGCTATGTCCTGTGATTGTTGCTGGTTTGTCTTTTCAGCTCCTGTGATCTGTTCCTGAATCTGTGTACCTGTGCCTGCCCATTGTGACCCGGATCGACCTCGACCTTGCTTGAACCTCTCTTGTGCTTGACCCTCGGCTGCCTTCTGGACTTCTCTACCTGCTTGACTACCTGTGTTTGACCCTCGGCCTGCTCCTGGACTTGTCTCTGCCTCATCCTAGTGTGGATCATCTGCCTGCCTGACTACCTGTGTTTGACCCTCGGCCTGCTCCTGGACTTTGGCTCTGCTTCACCCCAGTGTTGGATTATCTGCCTGTTTGAATACCCATGTTTGACCCCTGGCCCGTTTCTGGACTTCTGCCTTGTGGTTGACCCTCAGTACCCGGCTCATCCACCCTGCACGGATCTCTTCTCTACCTGAAGAACTGCCCAGCTTCTCTACTACCTGCTGGCGACCCGTGCTCCTTCGTGCCCAATACCCGCTGTGCCACTGCCAGAGGGTATCGTGCGCCCAGCTGCAAGGGGAGCCTCTCTCAGCAACTCAGCCTTGGTGAGTACCTGACAGTACAAACCAGCCATGAGTGAGGCCGACAGAGCTGGCTCTCCCCTTGAGGCACTCTGCCAACAGGTTACAGCCCTCACCCAGGCTGTCCAGAGACTCCAAGACAGCTATTTCCAGATTGAGGGTCGTCTGCAACATCTAACCACGTTTCCTAACCCCTCGGACACCGCGTCAGCATCTGCCAGTGGGACATCTTGTTCCTGCACCTTCTACAGCTTCTGCGTCATCCTCCCATGGTGAGCCCATGCAACTGGGTTTAGTTCGACCCCCACTCTCTCCTGACAAAAAGCTCAGCCGGCGCCAGGCTAACCTTTGTCTATATTGTGGAGGGTCCGGTCACTTCTTAAACAACTGCCCTGTTAGACCCAGTAAGTGCCACCCACGGTCTGCCACGAACTTTCAAGTCGCTAGTTCAAGCCAGTCTCACCTTGTCCTCATGATCTCATTACAGGTGGCGGAAGAGAAGGTCCGGTTGCAAGCCATCGTTGACTCAGGAGCCTGCAGTTGCTTCTTGGATGCATCTTTAGCCCAAAATCTGCACATTCCTCTACAAGTTAAGGAGCAACAGCTACAAATCCATCTGGAAGATGGGTCCCTACCCTGCTCTGGGCCTGTCACACAGGAAACTAAGCCTATCCTCACCCACACGGACTCTGATCATTCTGAATTTCTTTGCTTTGACATTATAAGCTCACCTGTGTTTCCCATCATTCTGGGGTTTCCATGGTTGCAGGCTCATGATCCTCAGATAAGTTGGAGCAAGAAAGAAGTCCTCTTCTCTTCTACGTACTGCTCTCAGCATTGCCTTTCACCAAGATACGACAGAACGGCTCCATGTCTAACTCTACAACCAGCACCGGATAATCTTCAACATGTCCCCGCAGCATACCATGAATTCCTGGACATCTTTGATAAGAAGAAAGCTGACAGTCTACCACCGTATCGACCCTATGATTGCCCCATCGACCTCCTACCCCAGTCCGAAATTCCTTTTGGCCGCATTTTTCCTCTATCAGAGATCAAGCTAGAAACCCTTCGCTCCTACATCGACGAAAATCTTGAAAAGGGATTCATCCATTCCTCTTCTTCTCCAGCTGGAGCGGGAATCTTTTTCATCGAGAAAAAGGATGGATCCTTGAGGCCTTGTGTGGACTATAGGGAACTTAACAAAATTACCATCAAGAACAGGTACCCCCTCCCTCTTATTCCTGAACTTTTCCAGCGTCTCTGAGCTGCTTAAATCTTTACCAAATTAGATCTCCGGGAGCGTACAATTTGGTTCGGATACGAGAAGGAGATGAATGGAAGACAGCTTTCCAAGCCAGATTCGGGCACTTCGAATATTTGGTGATGCCCTTTGGCCTCTGCAATGCCCCGGCTACGTTTCAACATTTAGTCAACAACATCTTCCGTGAGTATCTAGATAACTTTGTAATTGTTTATCTCGATGACATCCTGATCTTTTCCACCAGTTTAGAAGCACATTGCACCCATGTGAAGAAAGTACTCTCGATCCTCAGAAAACATGGTCTATATTTAAAGGGGGAAAAATGTGACTTCGAGAAAGACACCATCCAGTTCCTTGGATTCATTATCTCAGTAGGAGGGGTCGCAATGGATCCGCAGAAAGTTAGGGCCATCCAAGAATGGCTAGCTCCCATAGATAAGAAGGGAATTCAGCGATTTGTTGGCTTCGCCAATTTTTATCGCAGATTTATTAAAGGTTTCTCCTCTATCATCTCCCCTATTATTCAACTAACTCGCCAGCAGACTAGATTCCAATGGTCCCCGGAAGCTCAAGAAGCCTTCGATGAACTAAAAAGACTTTTTATATCGGCTCCTATTCTCCAACATCCCAATCCAGTCTTACCCTATGTGCTTGAAGTGGATGCTTCGGAGTCAGCAATAGGGGCAATCCTGTCTCAGAGAAGTGGCCAAAAAGCCCTGCTCCTTCCGGTGGCCTTTGCCTCTCGTAAACTCAAACCTCCGGAGAAGAATTATGATGTCGGGGATCGAGAGTTACTTGCTATAAAATTCGCCTTAGAAGAATGGAGACATCTGCTGGAAGGGGCATCTCAACCCATCATGATCTTCACTGACCACCGTAACCTAGAGTATCTTCGAACAGCTAAACGCCTCCGACCTCGTCAGGCCCGTTGGGCCTTGTTCTTCTCCAGGTTTAACTTTCATATTACCTACCAACCTGGCTCTAAGAACGGGAAGGCGGGCGCGCTTTCCCGTATGTTCCCAGAAACCAGTGGATCAGAAGAACCTGGAACCATTCTAGCTCCTCACAACTTTCTTAGCCTCGTTCAGCCCAATCTTAGGTCAGTTATTATACAAGCCTCCAGTCAATGTACGGAACCTGAAGTATCCTCCCTTGAAAAGAAAATGGTCTGTTGTGGGCCCAGGACAAGGTATTCGTTCCACTCCCGGTAAGACTTCAGATTCTACAAACCTTTCATGATCACAAGTTGGCAGGACATTTTGGTATACAGAAGACCTCCGAACTAATTAATCGCTCGTTCTGGTGGCCGGGTTGGAGACAAGACTGCAGAAGATATATACAATCTTACATTACTTGCCAACGCAATAAGGGATCCAATGCCGAGTCGTGGGGACTCTTAAAATATTTATCTGTACCTGAACGTCCCTGGACAGAGGTCTCTATGGACTTTATTGTTGATCTGCCTCCTTCCGAGAAGTTTACTATAATCTTGGTGGTTGTTGACCGCCTTTCGAAGATGGCCCACTTCCTGCCCTTAGTAGGCACCCCTTCTGCTTCCACAACTGCAGAAGTCTTTATAAAAGAAGTAGTAAGACTCCATGGAGTTCCCCACAACATTGTATCCGATAGGGGGATTCAGTTCACGTCAAGATTCTGGAAGGATATGTGTAAGCCCTTAGAAATCAAGACATCCCTCTCTTCCGCCTATCACCCACAAAGCAATGGCCAGACAGAAAGAACAAATCAATCGCTAGAGCAATACCTTCAATGTTTCTGTTCCTGGTCCCAGGACAACTGGTCTTCCCTCTTACCGTGTGCAGAGTTCGCCTACAACAATTCTATACATTCCGCCATCAACCAAACACCATTCTGGACAAACTATGGTTTCCACCCTTCCTTTCTCCCAGATTCTATTCCCGAAGTCACAACTCCTGCAGTACAAGACCGTATACATGTTATCCAAACAAACTTTTTGCAAATTCAGGAAACAATGAAGAAAGCTCAAAAGAGTTATGAAGAGTTCTATAACAGGGGAAGAAGAAGTAACCCAAGTTTCAAGGTTGGAGATAAAGTATGGCTATCAGCCATCAACCTCAAATTACCTTGCCCATCACACAAACTAGGCCCAAAATTCATTGACCCTTTTGAGATTAAGAGGGTTGTAAACCCTGTAGCCTTTGAACTGACCTTGCCTAATTCCTACAGGATACATCCAGTGTTTCATGCCTTTTTACTAAAGCCGGTCACTCCTAACTATTTTCCAGGAAGGGAAGAACTACCTCCCCCACCAATCCGGATTGAAGGGGAAGAAGAATTCGAAGTGGAAGCAATAGTAGATTACAAATGGAGGGGGGGCAGGAACAGTACCTAGTTAAATGGAAAGGGTATCCCCCGGAGGACAATTCTTGGGAGCCTGCTAGCAATATCCATGCTCCTCGTTTAGTGCGAGAATTACACAGAAGACATCCTGGGATCCGAGCTAGGTTGGGCACCCGGAGGTTGCCCCTTGGGGGGGCACTGTCAGGGGAATGTCAGAATCAGGGCCTGTCAGTATAGGCATTTCCCCATGCACCTGCATTGTAGAATTGCACATCGGCGCGTACCGTTTCACAATCAGCGGGTATGAGCGCGTGTCCCGAACGGATCAGCTCACGTGGGTGCACGACGCAGCGCATCAATACAAACGCGGTCACGCACATTGGGACGTTCCCCTGACGGGCCTATATAAAGACAGCTATGTCCTGTGATTGTTGCTGGTTTGTCTTTTCAGCTCCTGTGATCTGTTCCTGAATCTGTGTACCTGTGCCTGCCCATTGTGACCCGGATCGACCTCGACCTTGCTTGAACCTCTCTTGTGCTTGACCCTCGGCTGCCTTCTGGACTTCTCTACCTGCTTGACTACCTGTGTTTGACCCTCGGCCTGCTCCTGGACTTGTCTCTGCCTCATCCTAGTGTGGATCATCTGCCTGCCTGACTACCTGTGTTTGACCCCCGGCCTACTCTTGGACTTTGTCTCTGCTTCGCCCCAGTGTTGGATTATCTGCCTGTTTGAATACCCGTGTTTGACCCCTGGCCCGTTTCTGGACTCCTGCCTTGTGGTTGACCCTCAGTACCCGGCTCATCCACCCTGCACGGATCTCTTCTCTACCTGAAGAACCGCCCAGCTTCTCTACTACCTGCTGGCGACCCATGCTCCTTCGTGCCCAATACCCGCTGTGCCACTCCCAGAGGGTATCGTGCGCCCAGCTGCAAGGGGAGCCTCTCTCAGCAACTCGGCCTTGGTGAGTACCTGACAGACAATTTTGAAAAAACACAATATTTTGTACTCTTTGCTATAGTAAATATCCCCATTTTTTTTTTTAAAAAGCTAATATTTTTCTCAGTTTAGACCAATATTTATTCTTCTACATATTTTTGGTAAAAAAATCTCAATAAGCTTATATTTATTGGTTTGTGCAACAGTTATAATGTCTACAAAATAGGAGATAGATTTATAGCATTTTTACAAATTTGTTTTTACTAGCAATGGCGACGATCTGCAATTTTTATCATGACTGCGACATTATGGTGGACACATCAGACAATTTTGACACATTTTTGGGACCATTGGCATTTATACAGCGATCAGTGCTATAAAAATGCACTGATTGCTGTAAAAATGTCACAGGCAGTGAAGGGGTTAATACTAGGGGGTGATCAAGGGGTTAATTGTGTTCCCTGGGAGGTGATTCTAACTGAAGGGGGAGGGGACTGATTAGAGGAAGTGACGGATCGTGGTTCCTAGCTAATGTTTTTTTTTTTTTTTTTCAAAATGGCCAAAAATGAAACGCCTGTAAGCAAAACGCGGATAAACATGAGTTACCGCATTTAGCCAAGTTTAGAAGCATTTGGAGCTTGAAATGCTTGTAAACTCAGCTTCTGAATGTATTTTTTACATTTTTTTTGCATTCCAAAAAATGCCTCTAAACTCAACTGCCTAGAAACGATTGTAAACGACCCTGTGTACGTGGACAGATAAGATAACAGAGAGTTCAGGGGCAGTTGAAAAAACTCCCAACTACTCTCAAACGTCCGTTTACCAGCAGCAGTGTATATGAGGCCTAAGTGAAAACTCTTCTGACACTGAACACATGCATATAAGTAATCCCCATGAGGATAAACATTTTTTCCCTACCTCAGGCCAGTCAGTTATAGACACTGACTTAAAAGAGATGTTACTGTCATTAAAAGGTGCAATCCAACATGACATGAAATAATTCATGCATAGCACATAATGAGCTGGTAGATGGTAATTTTGAACTGGAAAACAAACTCAAACAATTAAAATTTAAGATGACAGACTTAGAAGATAGGCCCAGGCGCAATAATATTACATTTCCAGGGCGTTCCAGAAAATATCAAGAACGCAGACCTAAAGCAATTCCTGTGTCGAATGATCCTGGACCTATTTCCCACAGTACCACACCCAGAACTGGTAATACATAGAGCTCACAGGCTTTCAAAACCCTCTTACTTACCAGAAAAACTGCCACGCGACTTGATTACAAAACTCAAGACCAGCTAATACAATTTGCTCAGCAATTTTCTCCACTCCCTGACCCATATGCACGCATTATCCTTTATTCAGATCTTCTCAAGCAACTATGCTAGCAGGCAAAAATCTAAACTCCATTACCAATCCGCAATCACAGGATTATTTACAAATGGGGTTTCCCCACTAAGCTAACAATTGAACAAAATAACACCTCTTATGCAATTTATTCAATCAAAGATGGCCTAAAAACCCTTAAATCTTGGGGATTACTACCGAATGATGAAACTAATACTACACACAAACACCCTCCTGAGAAGACCCCTCCTCAATGGCAAAACAGACCTGGTTGAACAATTTATATGGCTTTTGAAACCAACTACCTTTCTATACTAGTTCTTCTATACGCCTGTCTAATTTGTACAAAAAGGACTCTCTCGGGCCACACAACCCGCTAGGAGCCCTCCTGTATTGATGGCTCATTGCCTTTACCCCCACATTAATAGTGCAGAGTGTACTGCACTCACGAGTTGCATGCCGACTCCTTCTTTATATTTTTACATGTTATGGTTTTATTTAAAAGTATTGTTTAAAGTTTTTTTTTCCCTACCAACCCCATTGGAAGCTACAATACCTTGATACATTGGCCAACATCTTGGATCTCTTTCAACCAAAGGAACGCATTAACCAACAGCTTCATCTAACATCGCACAACTTAAGATCCTTTCTCTGAATGTGAAGGGGCTCAATAGCCCTTATAAAAGAAAAAGCCCTCTGGAATGACGCAATGAAAACCAATAGTGACATACTATGCATGCAAGAGTTCAATTTCACCAGAGACAACCCTCCTAGACATTCTCTATTGAGGAGATTCGTAAAGTCATTCTCTCTCTACCCCTCAACAAGGCCCAGGGAGCTTATGGTCTAACGAGTGAGTATTATAAAGCCTTTATCAATATCTTAGCACCCTACCTAACAAATGTTTTTAACCAAGTAGCCAATAACAAGACTTTCCCTAAAGAAATGCTAGAGGCTATTATTACTATGATCCCAAAACCTGGTAAGGATCCCTCTTCCCCTAAAAATTACAGACCCATCTCATTACTGAACTCTGATCTAAAGATCTATTCCAAGATAGCTAATTGCCTTCTAGACATGACACCATACCTCATAGAAGCTGACCAGGTGGGATTTGTAAAGGCATGGCAAGGCCCAGACGGCACTAGGCATGTGATTTATCTAATCAACTATGTTGAACATAGTCGAGTTCCTTCTCTGCTTTTAGGCTTGGATGCAGAGAAGGCATTCAATAGGGTGCACTGGGGATACCTCTCTGCTAATATTTGGGATTTGCAGCTTTATACATGAAGCCATAATGTCCCTATACACCATGCCTTCAGCTAGAGTGTTCACAACTGGCAATATCTCTAAAAGCTTTAATTAATTGAATGGTACCAAACAAGGATGTCCACTTTCTCTCATAATATTTTCCTAGGCTATTGAGCCTCTGGCAGTAGCCATCAGTCTAAATCCTAACATTAACGTTATAAAAATTGGGCAAACCGAACACAAATTGGGGTCGTTCGCAAATGACATTATTTTATCAATTTCAAATCTGTAAAAATCTCTGCTTGAGGTTTAACAAGCGTTAAACAACTTTGGAAAAATCTCTTATTATAAGATTAATAGTACTAAATGCTTTGCCTTACCAATAAATATACCCCTGGAAACTCTCGACGACCTACGCCTTAACAAGTATAATTGGGATGAACCTTCAATTTCATATATAGCAGTTTAAATCTCTTTGTAAATGTCAAAAAATCAAACCTATGACCATAAAGCTGAAACATAGGAAGAAATGAGTGGCGCTAATAAATATAATAAATAACTGTGAATCAAAATAATTATTGACTGTGAATCAAAAATAATTAAAACAATGATTCTGTAGTTATAAAAGAAAAATCACCCAAGACAAGTGAAAATCTATATAAATATATCTATATAAATATATAGTCCATAATAAATATGAGATGAAAAAACAGATGAAAAAGAGACTTTAGTCTTCTTAAACTCTCAATCTTCCCCCACACCAACGTGCTTGTGACACCTCTTCCTCTGAAAATCAGACTCACCGGCTAGTATTGCCTCCCACTCTCGTGTTTGGCTAAATAAGTGATTGAACCACACCTGGGTTACAAACGACCATCCTTGGTATTCTGTGACTCAAATCAAAATAGCTCCATGTGTGAAAAATGAGATAAGGAAAGTGCTCCACATAGCGTGATAACGTTTTAACCAGTTTATTAAAATACACCTAAGCACTTCAATGCTTACACTCACATTTCAAATGAAAAAAGCAAGCCTCAAATGAATATCCACAGCAAACAAATAAACGATGGGTCAGCGGTGCACTGCGGTCATGGCAGACCTGTAGTGTGTGCTTGTGATGTAATTCTCACCCTTTCCAAAGGCCCAGCTCACAATGTCAGTGTATAGTTACTCAGCAAGCGGCGTCTCACATCAGTAGGATTGTGTAGCCACGCCCCCGACATGTTTCGTCACTAAGGCTTCTTCATGGGATTGGCTGCACGGTCCATCAATCATCCCTTATGTATTCTCCCCTCTGCAGATCATATGATTCCTGATCACATGATCTGCATGGATTAGAAATATTCCTAGGTGGCAAATGCTAAGAATTTGACGGAACTGTACTAAGGTGGCTGATTATCATCAACAAGCTCAAGTGCTTAAATTGAAGTTTTTGCAGAAGGGATATACAGAGGAGTCCTTGAATAAAACCATCCAAGAAGTATCTGAGATCCCAAGAGAATTATGCCTAAAGAAGAAAACTGAGATTCAGACACTGAATAACCATCACCAGCTGGGTTTTATATCCAATTTTCATTGTCAATATAAAGAAATAGAAAACATCTATAAGAAACATTGGCATATATTATGCAGGGATAGACATCTGGGGGAGATATTGGATAGTCAACCAAAATTTATCTATAGGCAGGCCCCTAACTTTGGTGATCGACTAGTTAAGAAAATATTGAATCCTCCAGACTAACAGGCTCTCAAAATTAATATGAAAGGCTTTTATTCCTGCAGAAAATGTACTTGCTGCCGAACCGTTATGATCAGCAATAGGTGTAGAACTGAGGTTTTCAACAGAGATGGCGAATCTTTCGACATTAAAAAGTTCATCACCTGCAACTCCTCACATGTAGTATATTTAATGTGGTGCCCATGTGAGCTACTGTATGTAGGAAGAACAAAAAGACTTTGAAATGTCTGGATAGCAGAACATCTGGCAAATATAAGGAAAGGTTTTCGTTACCATAGTATATCATTACACTTTAAGGAAAAACACAATCAGGACCCCTCTTTATTACAATTCTGTGGGATAGATATCATTCATCCGTCTTGGAGGGGCTCTAACAGAGTAAGGGATCTGTCCCAAAGAGAAACCCGCTGGATTTTTCTGATGAAGTGTTTGACCCCTAGAGGGTTAAACATTGAGGTAGACCTCAATTGTTTTATCAATAATTACTGATCCACATACAGTCTGATATTTGGTCACCTCTCAGTTGTTGGTTATGAAATATTTGACAGTGTTTGGTCATTTAACATCAGTCATTTTTTTCTTTAATGTTTCTATTTCCTGTGATCTATTTAATCTGTGATTAGTGTTGGGATGCAGGATTTAACCCCCACGCATGCATATGTATATAAATTAATTAATAATTAAATGAATCGCATCTGCTCAGAATATATATGTATGTTTTTTTGTTTTTTTTTCTGGACCCCTACAAGAAATGTGAGGGTGATGTGATATGTTTTCCCCCTTTTTTTTCACATGGGTGGATCTTACCAGTAATTTCTCACTATTTATCAATGTGATACAATTTAACTTATGGGGATATAAGTAACGCTCGTCCAACTTGATCATAGTATTATTTACTCATTGGTGGTCTCTCTCATTACTGATGACTGATGTTTCTTAATCATATTATTCTATTCTCAGCTTTTTAGCTTACTCTTTTCACACCATTGTCATAATGTTGTGATAGATTCATTTTTATTTCCAGTTTTTATGGGCAGATCATCCATTGTCACATTAGGCTAAATCAATTTGCAATTTTAGTTATTCCTTTTCTTAAATGTGTCATTTCATGTTCTTACACACGACCGCTTTAATTAGTGATGATATAGAGGCGATGATATTATCTGCATAGGATTGAACATTATATATTATGGCCTGCTGTGATTGCACCAGCTTTTATACATCTCCCAGTCAGTTAGATCTGTGTGCACCGTCGCTTTGCGGTCATGGGGACATGAAGTGTGTGCATGCGCAAGATCGGGAATCACATGATCTGCAGAGGGGAGATTACATAAGGGATGATTGATGGACCGTGCAGCCAATCCCATGAAGAAGTATTAGTGACAAAACATGTCGGGGGCGTGGCTACACAGCAATCAATCCTACTGACGTGAGATGCTGCTTGCTGAGTAACTATACACTGACACTGTGAGGTGGGCCTTTGGAGTGGGAGAGAATTACATCACAAGCACACACTACAGGTCCGCCGTGACCGCAGTGCACTGCTGAACCATCGTTTATTTGTTTGCTGTGGATATTCATTTGAGGCTTGCTTTTTTCGTTTGAAATGTGAGTGTAAACACTGAAGTGTTTAGGTGTGATTTTAATAAACTGGTTGAAACGTTATCACGCTATCTGGAGCACTTACTTTATCTAATTTTTCACATTTTTCACATATGGAGCTTGTAAGAGAACTGTCAGAATGCACCTGGCGCGCACACATGCGCATGCGCGCATTCACGGGCATCGGCAGACTTCCTCGCGCACCAACGCGCATTGCGTGCACGCGCAGGAGCACACCTCTGGCCACAATTGGTGCCAGACAGCCTATTTAAGGGTTGCTCTGACCTCTGAAAAGTGCTGAGTGATCTTCAGCTGTGTCCTGAGATTCTGAACCCTGTTTATCTGACTTGATTTCCTGTTGCTGAACCCTGGTTTTCCTGACCCTGCTTCTGGACTCTGATTACTCTGATTACCAGTTCCTGATTCTGGCTTCCATTTTGACCATGCTCCTGTTTATGCCTTGATACCTCGCTGCCTGCCTGTTGCTGAACCTGGCTTTCCTGATGACCTCGCTCTGGTCTCCTGCTTGGCTCCACACTGTTTCCGAGTACCTGTGCTGGCCATCCATCCTCTCAGCTTTCCTGGTTCCAGTTCTTCACCAGAAACCCTGCCTGCACTTCCAAGTCTGCAACACCACCTGCAAGTTCTGCACGCACCATTCAAAAGCACTCGTGTTCCTCCTGATCCTTGCCACCATCTTTTCAACCTTCAGTGGGGCTTGGGTTGGAGATACAAGAGAAGCCCACCTCGTCATTTCAGACTCCTACCAGGTACGTGACAGAGCTATTTTGACTTGAGTCACAGAATAACATGGATGGCTGTTTGTAACCCAGGTGTGGTTCAATCACTTATTTAGCCAAACATGAGAGTGGGAGGCAATACTAGCTGGTGAGTGCGTTTTTCAGAGGGAGAGGTGTCACAAGCACGTGGTATGGTGTAAGATTGAGAGTTTAAAAAGACTGAAGTTTCCTTTTCATCTGTTTTTTCATCTCATATTTATTATGTTCAAGAAAAGGAAGGGGGAGGGGGACGGCCGCAGTTAGCTGCTCCTGTCAGCCAATGTCTCCTCCCCCCAACAGGGAAAATAGGGGGACTATTACGGTACTCAATGTAAGTATATAATGAACATAAGAGGTAAGAAGGGGAATAACAGATTTTATAAAAATTCAATTTTAATAGAAACAATATTTAAAAAGTTACAATACCGCATACAGTTGCGATTTGAAACAGTAGCAATACATACAACCATAACAAAGAAGGGGGGGAGAGGAATACCACAGAGTTGGACCAGTGGATTCCACCCAATTTTGATAGTAGATATAAATATAGCTTAGATTCTCGACCGGTTTCGCGGTTCTCACCGCTTCTTCAGGAGAGCCATATCTATAGTGTGACATAAGATAATTGTAACAAATGCAGACATCTCAACAAGTGCATATAATAAAATAAATACTGCAGCAGAGTTATTAATGATACATCAAACCATTACATACAGATTATAAACAGTAAGGACAAGCTCACCCATTCAGGAATTCTCTGCGGGTATGCAAGGCCCCATGTAAATCCCCCTGCGGCGGACACAGGGGATGAAGAACAGCCTCTGGTGGATAAATTTTGAATAAATGAAATGTACAAGTCACCAGACTATGATATCCAGAGAAAGGTGGGGTATAGAAGTGCCAGTAAAATATCTATCAGAGAATCCAAACCAGAGGTGCAGTGAAGGGGCAGAAAAGATGATGTGATATTAATTGAGATTTAGGGTACTGGGGAACCAAAGGAGGAAGGGGGGGGGGGGAAGGGGGAAGGAAGGAAACAGGGAAAGGGAGGGGAGGGGAAAAGGAAGAGAGGAGGAAAAGAGGGTAAGGCAGAACAGAGAAACAGGGGGGAAAAAACAAGGGGGGAGAGGGAGAGGGGGGGAGAGGGGAAGGAAAAGGGGGAGGGGGGAATGGGAGGAGAGAAGGGAGGGGAGGGGAAGGGGGGACGGGGGGAGGGGGAACAGAAGGTGAGAAGGGGGGGAGGGGAAAGGGAGGAAAAGGACGAAGGAAAAGAGAGGGATGGGGGAAGGGGAAAAGAGAAGGGGGGAGAAGGTGGGGGATCAGAAGGGAAAGAAACCCAATAATCCCATCCATGCAAACAAAGGGTAGACAGTTAAAAAAGACTGCACACTGATAGTGTTAAGGCTGACACTCACCACCTGGAGATTAATTGACTATATGACGCATGAGCTGGGGTGGATGAGAGCTTCCCATAAGGAGGACCGTAGAACAGGGAGGTCAGGAGGGACCATGAAACTGTTAACAGTAGGAGCCCCCTAGAGCTGGAACCATTAGTGCGTACAAAGGGGGAGGGGGAAGGTCACATCAGCAACTGAAATCAAGATTAATATATCAAGATTACCATACGCATGGATATACGGGTAGTATAGTGGTATGAATACATACACTGGGAATAGATTGAGCAAGATTTAAAATTACGTAAGGTAATGCAGACTGACAGTAAGTATAGGACAGTCTGTACCAGGCTGAAAGGCACTAATGACCAGGGAGAAGAGAAGGCAATGAAGGTATAGCAGTGAAAGGGATTCTGATACCACTGCATACAAGGTTAAACAGAAGCGCCACACAGGGTAATACGTGCGGGACCAAGGATGAGAGGTGAAAGGGAGGTTAACAGAGAGCGGGGAGAGAGGGGGGGAGAACTCACCCATAAAAAGCAATCCTCATCCAGCGCAGCGTCAGGAGGCTGTAGGCTCACACAGCGGCCATCGCTGGCCGCTATAAGAGCACCCCAACCCGGAAGTCAGGGACGGCAAGGAGGGGGCGGTCCCTGACGTAACCGGGTCTGTTCGCCCGCACTGCACAGGTGCACAGCCCTGTGCTACTGCGCAAGCGCACGCTCCTGTCAAAGGGAAACAAGTTCCCAGACACGGAGACACAAGCAGCCCAGAGGCTGCCAGGGCAAACATGTGTCCACCGCAGAGAGAAGTATCGAGGCACAACAGTGACCAGCAGAACCTGATAGTCAAGGGGGAGGTTGTCCTTTAACAGCAAAGTGTAAAAAATCATGATAAATCAATGGTCTATAAAGAAAAAAAGTATATTGATTGAATATGTAAACATAGCAAGTGTCAATGGCAACAGCAACAAGGGTAAACCTTGGGCAAGAAAGGCATCATACATGTTAGTACATCCCGATAACAACAGAAGGGAAAGGGGGGGAGAGGGAAGGGGAAGAGGGGGACAAAGGGGGGAAAAAAAGGGGGGGGAAAGGGGAGGGGGGAAAAAGGAAGGGGGGAGGAGAGGGGGGGAAGAAAAAGGGAAGGGGAAGATGGGGCGGAAAAAGGGGCACAGGAGGGTAGGAGAGGGGGGGGAGGTGGAAGGAGGGAAAAAGGAAGGGAGGAGGGGAAAGGGAAGAAGGGAAAAGGGGAAGGGAAAATGGAGGGAAGGGGAAAGGAAGGGGGGGGGAAAGATTGGGGAAAGGGTAGGGAGGAGGAAACTTAGATGGGAAGGGACAGAAAGGGGGGGAGGGGAAGGGGGGAAAAAAGAAAACCGGGGGGAGGGAGAGGGGGGGGGAGGGGGAAAAGGGGAAACAGGGGAAGGAAAGACCCAAGGCCTCACAGAAAAGCCTTGTATGACACTGACTCGTTAAGGCCGAGGGGGGTGGTAGCGTTAAGTCGCTCGATCCAAAGGGATTCCCTTTGGAGTATCGAGCGTTCCTAATCCCCACCCCTGGGATTGGGTTGAACTACCTCCAGCACCAGGAACTTGACAACGGAGTTGTCAAATCTGTGGTGTAGACCAATATGTCGGCCAATGGTGGTCAATTTTCCATTTTCCGAATCGTAGAGATGGTCACCGATTCTCTGTCTAAATTCTCGGATTGTTTTGCCCACATAGAAGGCTTTACACACACAGTTCATTAGATAAATCACCCCTTTTGTGCTGCAATTGGCAAAGGTCCATGGGACCAGGGTCTCCCCATTAGGTAAAACCACAGCTCTACTTTCGTGGACCCAAGGGCACCGGGGACAATCCCCGCATTGAAATGTGCCGTTGGGTCCACTCCTCAAGGGTCTAATAGGGTTATAGTGGCTAGCAGTTAGTTGATCACGTAACGACCGCGCTCTACGGAAGACAATTTCCGGGGTGGGTCGAATGTATTTGGTCAGTGTGTGGTGTTCAGCCAAGAGATGCCAATTTTTAGTTAGGATATTACAGAGTAAGCTGTGGTGTGCAGAATAGGTCATGATGAATCTTACGGTTTCTGTAGAGGGGGAAGGTTCCCTGCCTTTAAAGAGTAGGGAGGTCCGAGAGCGTGACATAGCCTTGTTATATGCTTTACGTAAATTGGTAGAGGAATAACCACGTAGTAAAAGGTGTTCACGCAATGCCCTAGCCTGACGTTTGAAGTCACTGTCGCGTGTGCAGTTTCTACGTAAACTTAGGTACTGAGCATAAGGTATGCTCCGCACCAAGGGGCTCGGGTGTGCGCTAGTGGCAAATAAAAGGGTATTGCCAGCAGTTGGTTTTCTGTAAAGGTCAGTGCCCAGTGTTCCATCCGGTTGTTTAATAATCATAAGGTCTAAGAAGGGGATTTGCTCAGTTTCGATCTTAAAGGTAAATTTGAGGTTTAAGTCGTTGATGTCAAGTTGGCGCAAGAATTGTAATAGTTTGTCCCTAGGACCCGTCCATACCCGTCCATCAATATAACGATACCATAAAAGAATATCGTTTAGAAATTCCATATATTGATCATGAGCATGGATGTGTCGCTCCCAGCCGCCTAGGTATAAATTTGCGTATGCTGGGGCACACGACGTCCCCATTGCAACTCCCTGTATTTGCAAGAACAACTGATTGTTAAAAGTGAAGTAATTTTTGGTTAATATGAAATACAGTAGTTCAAGTACAAACTGGTTGAAGGGCCAAGTGGTTGTGTCTTGTTCAGATAGAAAGGAACCAGCCGTCCGTACGCCCTGCTCGTGGGGGATACTAGAGTACAAAGCCTCAATATCAACAGCCACGAGCAGGGCGTCCGGAGGGATCTGGATTCCCTCAAGGCGTTGCAATAGGTCGGTAGTGTCTCTGATGTAGGACGGGAGACTACGGACATGAGGCATTAAAAATGCATCAACGAATTTGCTAGCGTTGTCTGTTAGCGAGCCTATCCCCGAAACTATGGGTCTTCCCGGAGGGGTATGCATGTTCTTGTGGGTCTTGGGTAAGGAATAAAAGGTAGGGGTACAGGGAAATTTGGGGACCAGGAACTCCAAGGTGTCTTTGTCAATGAGGCCTGAAAAATAGGCCTCAGTGCAAAGAGGCCGGAGTTCCTGTGCAAAAGAGGATACATGGGTAAAAGAAATGGGTCTATACCAATGTCCCCCTCTTTTCCCTGTTGGGGGGTGGAGACATTGGCTGACAGAAGCAGCTAACTGCGGCCGTCCCCCTCCCCCTTCCTTTTCTTGAACTTGATACTTGGGATGATGGTACCTTTACCCCTTGAAATAATCTCCTTAACCTAGGCGGTTTTTCCTTATAATATTTATTATGGACTATATATTTATATAGATATATTTATATAGATTTTCACTTGTCACTGGGTGATTTTTCTTTTATAACTATAGAATTATTGTTTTAATTATTTTTGATTTACAGTCAATAATTATTTTGATTCACAGTTATTTATTATATTTATTAGCGCCACTCATTTCTTCCTATGTTTCAGCTTTATGGTCATAGGTTTGATTTTTTGAGATTTACACAGTTTTTTATATTAAGTGGCAGCTTTTCAACACACATATTTTATTTATTTTATATTTTTGGCACAGAGCCTTTATTTGCCTTGTCAGTGGCATACACCTTACTTCCTAAAGTAACACTACCTCCTTATTTAACTAATAAATCTACACTGACAGCGTGGAAATACATGTTAAACAAACCTCAACTTACAAAGTACAGGTCAATGTCCCCCTAAGGGTGATAGACTATTGTAAAGCCTGCCTATCTGTCAATTCCTTGGTGAACCAAGGGTTTAATCTCTACTTCACCCTACCTGGCAAACACAAAAACCTAGTGACAAACAAAATTAACAAGATAGGGCGACTAAAGCACTTTAATCCTGAAGATAAATTATTACTCCCTGCAATTCCTTTCCTCTAACAGGAGGCACAATACTAAAGGTATATCTTTTTTTATAATTTCTTATCTTCTTTTCCCATCAATATGAAGAGCACTAACATGATCAAATGGGAAAAATAATTATCTCAAACCTTCTCCTGGAAGTCCTGGCAAACAGCCATTACAATTAATTGCTCTGCAATATCCTGCATTGAACATTGGGAAAACTCCCAGACAGGGGCGGACTGACAACTCATGGGGCCCTCGGGCAATAGGAGATTATGGGGCCCCCAGGCAATCAGAGATTATGGGGCCACATAGTATACACACACACAGTATACACATACATGTATACACAGTATACACAGATATGTTTCTATTGGCTGTCCCTGGTCCATACTGTCTATTGGCTGTCCCTGGTCCATACTGTCCCTCGTTTTACTGAGGCCGGCAACCCTGATGAGGCCCCCTAGTGGCCCAGGGCCCTTGGGCAGTGCCTGAGTGGCTCAATGGTCAGTCCGCCCCTGCTCCCAGAAAATACTTAATCGCTGGTATATGACACCTTACAAACTCTCCAAAATGTTCCCATCCACTTCCCCTATCTGCTGGAGATGTAATGACCAATTATTTTATAGATTTTCTATAATTTAATAGCAGCAAGGCTTACTATAGCTAAACTTTGGAAATCCAATGCTGTTTTCAACCTCTCTGAGGTCATTTTGAGACTAAATACACAAGCCCACTATGAACTGATGCTAGCCCATAAAAATGTCACCACCACAAAGTTTAAAAAGATCTGGCATGCCTGGTTGATTCATCCCAGAGCCTCAAAATATCTGAAAGATTTCCACAAGCGTTAATAACGTTTTCTCTACATGATGAATCACAAAAGTAGCTTCCATTTTTGTATCTTTTGGTTCGTACCCCCCACCATATGATAAGGAACAATCCTGTTGACAGTCTGGTCCCATTGGGGTCAATAGGGCTCTATTGTTCCTATCATTGAGTACTTATGTTAATAACAGTCTTTCTTATTGATCTGAAGGTTGATCTTAATGCCTATATATGCTTTGTTCTTGTATGTGTCTCTTTTTGTAAACGTATCAAAGCATTTGTTTTATACTTGATACTTTAATAAAAATGTAAAGTTTTTTAAAAAAAATAGAGGGTACAGGGAGTTTGATGATGAACATCTGAGACTGCAGGCATAATTATTCATGCCTTAAGATCTGAGTCCAGTGCAATTAGTGATTGGGGATTGCTGTCTTAAGTCTACATTATGCCAGCTATCCAAATGTTTGTCATTATAGAGTCAAATAAGATTGAAATGGCTAGTTTATCCCATAAATGTGGATGCATGAGTGCTACCTTTGTAGGTGATTAAACAATTGGACTAGATGAAGAAGTGTTAATAAGTGTCAGCTCTGCTGCCAAGTGATGCTACAAACTTGCTCCTTCCCTGTTCAGTTACACTGCTTCTTAACCTATTCTTTTAAGATAGAAATGTCCGAATTAATAGGCCATAACATCTGAATATTTCTTTTAACTGATGCTTTGTTTTGTTTTGTGTGGTATTCTATGGTGTTAAATATAGAACTAGATTTTTTGTAACAAAGAATAATTCTGCACATCAAGAGCAAGTATTTAACTTCATGTATCAGATTCAACCTTTCAAGGTAGGTTTGGATGTGACTCGTGCATTTTGACAAGAAGTTTCCTGTATGTGAGAGAAAGCAAGTAGTTTAAACTGGGTGTGTTTGTGAATTAGTATTTTTAATAACAAACAGGTAAACAAAAGGCATTTCTAGATCTCCAGTTGCAGACAAAAGGAAGGCAGTATGGGTCACTTAGAGATGTGTGGTTGAGATTGAGAATATAAAACTTTGAGACTGTGTTCTTTAAATTACCTGTGCCTTGGCTGTGTCTTTAAAGGGTTTATTAACCCATTTATAGAAAAACTATGCTGGCCCCTCTATTAAAGGCTAGCATAGCACACTGTGTCACTATTTTTAAAAATTGAGCAGTGTAAATACCTAAATTGAGCTGTCTTCAGGCCGGTCACATCACTCACGGCCGCTTTACAGCTCTGATGGATTGCTTCTGTGGGAAGGGCCGTGATCTCCCTCTGACGTGAGATCACGTGACAGGCCTGAAGATAACTCAAATTAGGTATTTACACTGCTCAATTTTTCAAAATAGTGATACAGTGTGCTATACCAGCCTCTAATAGAGGGGCTGGCAGAAATGTAATTTTATTTTACAGGAATAGCGGGGGGGGGGGCAGCCGGAGACAGACACAGAGAGGGGTGACAGTCAGAAAGGAGGGGGGAGAGAGGAGAGCAGAGCAGGGCAACCTATTATGGAGGGAAGCACTTTGACCATGGTGATCAGGGCGGAGCAGCCCTGATTTTCTAGAGAGGCCATAGAGAGGTCTAGAGAGGCCATACAGGAAGTGCCAGGTTCAGTTTTTTTAACAGTTTAGAGGGGGGCAGATTACATAGCACAAGCACTGTGCTGTGTAATCTGCTTTAAGGGACCAGAGTCTGCATTTTTTTTTTGTTGGGTTAACAAACACTTTAACTGATTTTTTTCTAAATCCCTGATTTCAAATACCCTGTTAGTCAGTCACAAACTGACTGCCTCTGGGCATCTATTAGCAAGTTTAGTCATCTCAGATGCCTTCGACCATGAACTCTGGACTACCATATTTCACTAGTAGACTGTCGCTTTATCTCTCAACAATTATAGCATACATATGTCTCAAATGTAACAGCATTACCATTTCCAATACTTTCTACAGAGGATGGTATATTGTGCAGTTAAAGTGCAGCAGGATAAAATAAAAATCCCTTCAATACAAATAATATAAAATAATTCACACCTAATTCACACATAATTTGACACTGACATAGGCCAGGTGTATCAAGGTGTATCAAGGACCATATGTAAATGTGCCAAAACAATCAATGTCCCTAATTCACTATCTATAGTTCAATCTTAATATTGTACAATATACATATATCCAAATATACAGATGTGTATATGACATGTCTGAGAAGGACGGTCGCAGGCTTGCTGGTAAGCCTCCATTATCTATTGAAAGGTGACGGGCAGCACAAGCGGTGGAGAACATCGACCCAGGGTCTTGTATTGGAATTTTTTCATTGGGACACCTTCACTTATGAACTTTTTTGTTGTCACATTATGTGTTTTATTATGCACATATTTTCTTTAACACATTAATTATGTATGGACTATTTTTCACTGGATATTTTTTCACTGGATATTTTTGATTATGATTAATTACATATGCTTTACCTTAGTGTAAGCATACACATTATGTTCACTTGGTAAAATATTGGTTCATTATCCGGCGCTGCACTTTTATTTATACATTTATCTTTCTGTGCCCTATATCAGGGTTATAGTGCTTAGCAGCAGGATATCCTTCACGGTTTAATTTCAGTAATTTATATGTTTTTATTTATCACGCACCTAGCGCAATTTCTTCCTTTATAAAAATGTACTTACTTGTCACTAGGGATGAGCTTGATGTTCAGGTCGAACATAAGTTTGACTCAAACATTGGATGTTCGCTCGTTCGCCAAAGAGCGAACATTTTGGGGCATTTGCAGCAAATTTGAGCACTGCAGAATGCTGCATAATACACTGCAAGATCGCAGTGCATTGCTGTACGATGATTGGCCAAAGCATGCACCTGAACTGCATGCTTTGGCCAATCACAGTGCCCTCTGCTAAGAGAGTCATAATTTGCCAAAGGCAGGGTGCCTTTGGCCAATCATGGCTCAGGGGGACTAAGTCCATGCCCCACACTATATAAGGCTGGTTACACAGCGGCCGTGTGTAGTGTTGTTGGTGTGAATAGAGATAGCTTGGTTTAGATTAAGCAGGCAGGTTATTCAGTTAGTGGCAGTGTATTTGATTTATATATACAGTCAGTCTAATATATATATATATATATATATATATATATATATATATATATATATATATATATATATATATATATACACACTCTGCATCCAGTGTAGCCTATATCTACAGAGCATTTCGTGGTGTACTGTTTCTAATACACTTCAGGCGGTGTAAACAGTATCTAATACAGTGTGTACAGTGTCTACTACACTTCTGGTGGTATATACAGTATAAAATACAGTGCAGCCGCTGTACAGTTTCTAATACAGTGCAGGTGGTGTACACAGTATCTAATACAGTGTGTACAGTTTCTACTACACTTCTGGTGGTGTACACAATACAGTGCAGCCGTAGTACAGTTGCTAATACAGTGCAGGTGGTGTACACAGTATCTAATACAGTGTGTACAGTTTCTACTTCACTTTTGGTGGTGTACACAGTACACAATACAGTGTAGCCGTATTACAGTTGCTAATACAGTGCAGGCGGTGTACACAGTATCTAATACAGTATGGCAGTCTTTCTGGTTGGATGGGTTTATTGGAGAAGGTGATCGGACATGTTTTACCATGCAGCTTAATCGTTCATTGATGCGCATCATGTTTATTCCTTTTCAACACAATTAATGCTTTTGTTTTTTTCTTTTTAGAGCAACAATTGTTTTCTGTTATATTCTATTTCCCTGATGAAGCCAATGCCTTAGTGAAACTAGTAGTGAAGAACTGACCTGCTGTTATAATTCACCATCCCCTTTTTGGTCAATAGAACATTGTTATATGCTCCCTTGTTATATGTGATCTAATATATTGCTTTGTTGGCTTTTAATCTATTATAGTAAAATGTGTTTATTTTCCTCATAACATATGGTATTGAGTTGTTTGTGGTACCGTAATAATCCCCTCTCCTTTGCTCCCTATTGTACTCAATCCTTGGGATGAGGTGCCTTATCTATTAAGGACAAACCAGCCACTATCCTCCTTTTTTATCTAATACAGTGTGTACAGATTCTACTACACTTCTGGTGGAGTACACTATACAGTGCAGCCATAGTACAGTTGCTAATACAGTGCATGTGGTGTACACAGTATCTAATACACTGTGTACAGTTTCTACTACACTTCTGGTGGTGTACACAATACAGTGCAGCCGTAGTACAGTTGCTAATACAGTGCATGCGGTGTACACAGTATCTAATACAGTGTGTACAGTTTCTACTACACTTCTGGTGGTGTACACAATACAGTGCAGCTGTAGTACTGTTGCTAATACAGTACAGGCGGTGTACAGAGTATCTAATACAGTGTGTACAGTTTCTACTACACTTTCGGTGGTGTACACAGTACACAATGCAGTGCAGCCATATTACATTTGCTAATACAGTGCAGGTGATGTACACAGTATCTAATACAGTGTGTACAGTTTCTACTACACTTCTGGTGGTGTACACAGTATCTAATACAGTGTGTACAGTGTCTACTACACTTCTGGTGGTTTACACAGTATAAAATACAGTGCAGCCGTAGTACAGTTGCTAATACAGTGCAGGCGGTTTACACAGTATCTAATACACTGTGTACAGTTTCTACTTCACTTTTGGTGGTGTACACAGTACACAATACAGTGTAGCCGTATTACAGTTGCTAATACAGTGCAGGCGGTGTACACAGTATCTAATACAGTATGGCAGTCTGTCTGGTTGGGTGGGTTTATTGGAGAATGTGATCGGACATGTTTTACCATGCAGCTTAATACAATGCCTTGGCGAAACTAGTAGGGAAGAATTGA
The DNA here is from genome assembly GCA_037952925.1 of Lithobates clamitans. Taxonomy (NCBI): domain Eukaryota; kingdom Metazoa; phylum Chordata; class Amphibia; order Anura; family Ranidae; genus Lithobates; species Lithobates clamitans. The sequence goes on along the minus strand of JBBGZY010000660.1, from coordinate 1,265,907 downwards.
TGTGTTGCTATAATTCACCATCCCCTTTTTGGTCAATAGAACATTGTTATATGCTTCCTTGTTATATGTGATCTAATATATTGCTTTCTTGGCTTTTAATCTATTATAATAAAATGTGTTTATTTTACTCATAACATATTGTATTGAGTTGTTTGTGGTACCTCTCCTTTGCTCCCTATTGTACTCAATCCTTGGGATGAGTTGCCTTATCTATTAAGGAGATACCAGCCACTATCCTCCTTTTTTATCTAATACAGTGTGTACAGTTTCTACTATACTTCTGGTGGAGTACACTATACAGTGCAGCCATAGTACAGTTGCTAATACAGTGCATGCGGTGTACACAGTATCTAATACAGTGTGTACAGTTTTTACTACACTTCTGGTGGTGTACACAATACAGTGCAGCCGTAGTACAGTTGCTAATACAGTACAGGCGGTGTACACAGTATCTAATACAGTGCAGGTGGTGTACACAGTATCTAATACAGTGTGTACAGTTTCTACTACACTTTCGGTGGTGTACACACAACACAATGCAGTGCAGCCATATTACATTTGCTAATACAGTGCAGGCAGTGTACACAGTATCTAATACAGTGTGTACAGTTTCTACTACACTTCTGGTGGTGTACACAGTATCTAATACAGTGTGTACAGTGTCTACTACACTTCTGGTGGTTTACACAGTATAAAATACAGTGCAGCCATTGTACAGTTTCTAACACAGTGCAGGCGGTTTACACAGTGTCTAATTCAGTTTGTACAGTTTCTACTACACTTCTGGTGGTGTACACAGTACACAATACAGTGCAGCCGTAGTACAGTTGCTAATAAAATGCAGGCAATGTACACAGTATCTAATACAGTGATGTAAGTGATACAATAATTACTGTTATATCTGTGTATTAACTATTGAATACATGTATTAATTTGTCTAGTCCCTATAGTTAGTTAGTCTATTAAACTCTGAGCACATGTTATTGTTAATATCACGATAATACCAGGTTAGCTATGAAACCAAACACACGGTGCTGCTAGTAAAAAAATTCTTATTTATTTCTCAAGAAAATAGCAATGTACTAACATCACACACTACACAGCACAGTATATATATACAGAGAATATAATAACAATGAAATATCAAAGATACTTATCACACATGGTTTCGTCTGCTGGTTCTGGATGACAAAAGGGGCCTGGGCCACATGGAATTTAGGCCCAAGCCCTCAGTCAGAGCAAAGTCCCAAGATGGCAGATAGACAGCCTCATGGCAGGCTTTTTAGTAACAAAGAGAAAGAACTCTCTGTAACAACCCTTTTTACAAACTCACTCATCACTCATTCAAACCCCCCCATTGCCAGTCCCATTTGCTTTGGACCAATCAATGTTCACATGACAATCCTCCTCATATTACTGACTGTTCTACCATACTTGGCTCTGGGGGCAGTATTGCAGTCCATGCGCCCTGGGCCGTCTTTGTAATCAATCTCTTTGAAGCCTTTAATAATAACACATTTCACAGCAGGTGGGCTGGAGACAAGTCTTTTTTTAAAACTGTGAGACTGCAAGTGCCAGCATGGCTGATCTTGGTTGTAAGAACAGATGTGTGGAAACTTTAGACATATAACACTAGACCATGTTGACTTCCAACATACAATGTGTACAGTTTCTTCTACACTTCTGGTGGTGTACACAATACAGTGCAGCATTAGCACAGTTGCTAATGCAGCGCATGCAGTGTACACAGTATCTAATACAATGTAGTGTGGTGTTGCAAAACAAAATATACATCATGTCTGGAAGGCCACCAAGCAGGGGCAGATGCTCACAGGCCACTAAAAGAGGGCAAGCAGCCTCTGTGTCTACAGTCAACAGTGCTGGTCGTGGACATGGTGCATCACCTGCAGGTAGCCGTGGGGCACGCTTGTCCTTTTTTTCTGCTGCTGTCCGTGTTATTGAGCCAGAACATGCAGAGGAGTTGGTGGAGTGGATAACAAAGCCATCCTTATCCTCCACATCATCTGCCACTCAGGCTCAGAGTAGTTTGCCTTCCAACGCAGCTGTCAAAGGGGCCTATTCTACCAGTTCCTTTTCCACAGTCACTCCTTCCATAGCCCCACCATCATGCATGGAGGAGTCCCCATAATTATTCGACCACAGTGTTGGGTACATGCTACTGGAGGATGCGCAGCAATTTGAAGGCTCCGATGTTGGTTCCCAGGTTGAGGAATAGTGAGCCTAGAGAGAGGGGGTGCCCAAGAAGGATAATAAACTGGAAATTATGTTCCCCTAGCTTGCAGCATACTGCCAAGTTTGCTCCAGTGATGAGGAGGGAGGGGATGATGAGGTCAATGACTGTACTTAGTTGCCTGAGTAAAGAGAGGAGGAGGCACAACTCCAACGAGGCAGGATGTCCTCTAGGGGGCAGCTTAAGGGCAGTCACCCTATTGCATCACACCGCAGAGCTCTGCAGGTGCAGGGCACTGCTGACTACCCTCTGACTTTTAAAAGTTCATTGGTGTGGGCCTTTTTTGACACATGTGCAGCAGATCGCACCATTGCTGTTTGCAACCTATGTCTGAAGCGGTTCAAGCGTGTCCATAAAGCAGCCACTTGGGCACCACATGCTTGACCAGACATATGACGACCTGCCATGCAGTCCGTTGGCAACAGCGCTTAAAAGACCCACATCAAAGAAAAAGGCAGACTTCGCCTTGCTCCTCATCTGGGATCTCCAACCCTACTATACCTCCAGTCCTCTCAAAAACCTGCACTGAGAGGAATGAAGGTATAGCAATAGATGTCCCAAGTACTTGCAGCCAATCTGCTAGCAGTACACCACCATCTAATTTTAGCACATTTCCCTAACCCAGTTGATGAACTGTAAAAAGAAATTTGGTCCCAGCCATCCACATGCTCAGCATCTGAATGCTAGCTTGGCCAAATTGCTAGTACTGGAACTGCTGCCTTTTCAGTTGGTAGACTCTGCCCCCTATCGGGAATTTGTGGAATGTGCTGTACCTCAGTGGTAGGTTCCAAAACGCCATTTCTTTTCATGGAAGGCCTTTCCGGCTCTCTAATGGCATGTGGAAGGCAATGTTTGGGCCTCGTTGGACAGGGTGGACAGCAGTAAGATGCATATTACCCCTCACTCATGGTCCAGCAGACATGGGCAGGGACGTTATCACGGCGCACTGGGTAACTAGCCTTTAAAATGCTGGTGGTAATTCTGCCACAGCTCTCTCCTCCACCCCCTCTTCTTCCTCTATGGCCTCTTCTGCAGATTTGTCCTCTGCTCCATAAGCATTCATGGGGCTATGCAAGTATTCAGACTAAAAGATGCCATGCGGTGCTTGAGTTGGTCTGCCTAGGGGATAGAAGCCACACTGGGGCAGAGATTCTGGCAGCTCTGCAGGGGCAGGCTCAGAGGTGAGCCACGCCAGATTCAGCCAGGAATGGTTGTATGCAACAATGGCATCAACCTTCTCTCAGCCTTCCGACAGGGATACTTGACCCATGTTCCATGTTTGACACACTTCCTGAATTTGGTGGTGCAGCGGTTCTTGAGCAGGTACCCAGGCTTACATGATCTCCTGAGGTAGGCCAGAAAAGTACAATGCTAGTGCTCGGCTGGCTGACATTCAATGGGAATGCAACTTGCCCACCAACCGCCTCCTTTGTGACATGCTCACCAGGTGGAACTCAACATTGGCAATGCTGCAGCGGCTGCACACACAGCAGAGGGCCATCAATGAGTACCTGTGTGACTATGGCACCAGGACAGGGTCAGGGGAGCTTGGCTTCTTTTCACCACACCAGTGGCTACTGATCAAGGATGCATGCACTGTCCTGTCACTATTTGAGGAGGCCACAAGGATGGTGAGCAGCGACAATACATGCATCAGTGACACTATCCCTCTAGTCTTCCTGTTGGAGCACACGCTTCTTGGAATCATGGACAGGGCAATTGAGGCAGAACAGCTGGAGGAAGAGGAGGACTTCCTTACCTCTCAAGGCCCCTTTTATCCAGATAGCGTTCCTGCAGGCCCACCAAACACACAGGAAGAAGAAGAGGAATATTGTGTCAGCATGGATGTAGAGGATAAAACTCAGCAGCAGTCTTCAAGGGATGGTTTTCAGTCCTCAGAAGCCTAAGGAGTTGTACGTGGCTGGGAGGAGGTAGTTACAGATCATGTGATCCTTAGTGACCCAGAGGACTCAGAATTGAATGCCTCTGCAAACTTACACTGCATGGCATTCCTGATTCTGCAAAGCCTGCGAAAGGACCCTAGGATTTGTGGTATCAAGGAGAAACAACTTCAGAAGGCCTTGAAGAAAGGTTTATGCAACACATTTCCAGACCCTAGGAGGTTACAATTTTCTGGTGCTGGACAATGTGTTGCTGAGGCTTCTTTCAATCAGGGGAAGAGCAGTGGAGAAGGTGGTCGGCTGACCATTGCCTTTAAACAATTTTCAGTCCTCAGAACCAAGGTCTGATCTGTTCAAGTAACCATTGCCAGCGTCTTCATTACATGGTGCAGGAATATCTAGGGGCAAGAGCAGACTTGGAGACCTTTCCAACAGAGCATCCACTGAGTTACTGGGTCTTGAGGATGGACCACTGGCCATAACTAGATCAATATGCAATTGAGCTACTGCCCTGTCCTGCATCACTTTCTCAATGCACATTCAGTGCTGCTAGAGGGTTTGTAATGGATCAAAGAGTGTGCCTGTCCACAGACTCTATTGATAGGCTCACATTCATAAAAATGAATCAGTCTTGGATCAGCAGCTATCAAGCACCTGATGCTGATGTAACTGATTGAATTTGCTATGGATGTGGGATCTCTTGAAGACTGCCTATGCTGACTATCCTATTCCTCCTCAATCTTGATGATGCTAGATTCCAACAATATTTTTGTTTTAGGCCCCACCACCACCACCCAAGGCCCAAGTTTTCTGACTCTGTTTAACAGGGGCATGTAATTACAATTTTTGATATAATATTTCTAAGAAGATTGTGAAGAGGGAGACGGGGCTCTGTCAAAAGGATAGTGTGTTTTTGAAGGGAGATAATGTGTCTATTTAAAGGTGAGCAATACCGACAACAGTTGGTATAAAAATATAAATTTATTGAGACAAACGGATAAAAAGCAATACAGTGTAATTGCAATCAAAATATATAATGTAACCATAGATTACAGCTGGTTATATTAAATCAATTTGCGTAAGTGTGCAGGAGCAGCCAATATGTTTTGCTTAACAGGAGCATGTAATTACAATATTTGATATATTTCAACGCAGGGCCCGTTCCTAAAAAAATTTCCATTTGGCAAACACTTCAATAATCCATATAGTCAATCGATGGCCAGGAAGCAGTGGCAGGTGTAAGGGAGTGATGGACATTGAATTTGATCAATTCTGTCCTGGCAAGACATGTGAAGTGGCACGGATAGGTGGGACATGATGTGGCTCAGGTGTGACCATAAAAGAGTATCTGTGAGGGCTTACAGTGTTGTGGCACCACCACCCATGGCCCAATTTTTCTGCTCCTGTTTAACAGGGGCATGTAATTACAATTTTTGATCTAATATTTCAATGCAGGGCCCATTCCTGTGCCCAACAAGATTATCTGTGAGGGGTTACGGTGTTGTGGCACCACCACCACCCAAGGCCCAATTTTCTGCCCCTGTTTAACAGGGGCATGTAATTACAATTTTTGATCTAATATTTCAATGCAGGGCCCGTTCCTGCACCCAACAAAAGTATCTGTGAGGGGGTTACAGTGTTGTGGCACCACCACCACCCAAGGCCCAATTTTTCTGCCCCTGTTTAAACAGGGGCATTTAATTACAATTTTTGATATAATATTTCAATGCAGGGCCCATTCCTACGCCCAACAAGAGTATCTGTGAGGGCTTACAGTGTTCTGGTACCACCAACACCTAAGGCCCAATTTTCTGCAGAGTATATAGGGCAGGCCGTATAGTATATATACTGCTGTTCAGAGTATATAGTTCCTGGGGGCCTGGGGGACCTCCACGCCATTCAAAAAAAAAAAATTGGGTGCGGGGTTCCCCTTAATATCCATACCAGACTTAAAGGGCCTGGTAATGGATTGGGGAGAAACCCATGCAGTTTTTTTTCAATAATTTTCATCTATATTGCCGGGACCCGACAATACATTACAGCCGTAAGTAGTTTTAAATGACATTTTTTCCTTTAGAAATGTCATTTTGCTGTGGTATTGTTCTAAACACGGGAAAAATGTGCTACTTTACAGGCATACTAAGGACACCCCCCGAGGCACAATATTTAAAGGAATATTTCATTTTTATTGTTTCACTTTAAGCATTATTAAAATCACTGCTCCCGAAAAAACTTTAGTTTTTAAAACTTTTTTTTGCCCTGATACATGTCCCCAGGGGCAGCACCCGAGTCTCCAAACACTCTTTTAGTGAAATAACTTGCATATAAGCTTTTAAAATTAGCACTTTTGATTTTTCATATTCATGTCCCATAGATTTTAATGGCGTTCGCATGTTCAAACACATTTTTCGCCTGTTCACATGTTCTGCTGCGAACTGAACTGGGGGGGTGTTCGGCTCATCCCTACTTGTCACTAATGATATATAAATAAATAAACAGAGGTTTGGAAATAATTATAAGGGGTGTTCCACTTTCAGTGATAAAGAATATGATACCTCCCTGATGTGAAGAAGAAAGTCTCTCTACTCCTAATATGAACCCCAGGGAAATCAGCTCTTTGCCGTGTTTCAAGGTGCAAGCGACATGGAAAGGAAACATGTACATAATTCTGTAACATTCCTGCTACAAGCTCTCAGAAACATAAGTGAACATAATACGAACCATAGCTAATATTATTAGGCTGCTAAGTTTGGAGAAACAGATGTTTACGATGTACATTTGTCCGCAGGGGAATATAGAAATCCCCTTTAACTATGAGCTTTCTTTCATAAAAATATTGCAATGAAAACATCCACATAGAGTTGTCATTCATCTCTTCATTTACTTGAATAATTCTTCAAACCACTTGCTTTACTTTGGAACTTTGCCAGTAAATACCATTGGTGGGAAAGTATGCAAAATATGCCTTTCCTTGATCAGCGTTTCACATATCATATTTAATTTCAGAATGTACTTAACAAGTACTGCTTAGCTTTACACAACATTTGACACTCATTTTATTAAACCATATAATTACAGTAGAAGACAATAAAAAATATTTGCATTAGTAATAAAAATTCATTTTGAGTTCCTTGTAGGACACAAAACCCTGACTATAAGGCAAAAAGACTGTGCAATGCAAGAGGCTCTTCTTTTATTGGATTTAAGCATTTATCTAATATGTATTTACTGTATTTATTGGCATATAACATGCACTTTTTATCCCTTAAAGTCAGGGGAAAATCGTGGGTGCGTATTATACACAGATCCCTGCTGTCTCTAAAGGGAAGAGGAGCGAGCGCCACTGAATTACATAGAGCCGCAATCTCCTGTGTAACCGGCGCTCCGTCACTCACAGCCACACCTCCTGGCCCCACATTGGGCCACTGTTCTGTCTATCATATGAGCAGTGCCAGGAGGCATAGCTGTGAGTGACGGAGCGCCGGGTACACAGGAGTTCTCGGCTCTGTGTAATTCAGCTGTGCTCGCTCCTCCTCTTCCCTCAGAGGCAGCAGGGATAATCCAACACTGGCGAGGCTGCAATGATGGGAAAGGTGAGGCTGCAGATGGGCACTGAACAGGCTGTGTTGTTGGTCAATTTATAGGCTGCAGATGGGCACTGAGCAGGGTGCATTGATGGGCAATTTAGAGGCAGCAGATGGGCACTGAGCAGGGTGCATTAATGAGCTGTGGTCCTAATTTTGCTTCAAAGCTCTTTATTTAAAATTTAAGTTTTTTTCCTTAAACTTCCCTCCTAAAATTGGAGTGCATGTTATACGCCTGTGCATGTTATACAAAGATACAGTATTTTAAATAAACCTTCTCACAAAAAATTACTTGATTTGAGTTGCTTAGCCTTATTTCCATGTCCTATGCAAGAAAACATATAGGATGTATACTGTAGGTGCAGAAAAATGGCAGCGGGAGTCAAAATTTTAAATATTTGACTGTAGCAAAAGGCAGTTTGTTTACGAAGGACTGGACAGTGGCTCAATAATTACAATAATAGCAATTACATTGCCCAGCAATGCACCCTGCTCAGTGCCCATCTGCAGCCAATTAATTGCCCAACAATGCAGCCTGTTCAGTGCCCATCTGCAGCCTATAAATTGACCAACAATGCAGCCTGTTCAGTGCCCATCTGCAGCCTCAACTTTCCCATCATTGCAGCCTTGCCAGTGATGGATTATCCCTGCTGCAGGCAGCAGTGAAGCATTGTGGAGGTTCATTGCAAGTTTGGAGCTGCATTTCTGCAAATGGTTTGGGGGATTTAGTCAGGATTATTGGTGTCCTAAATACTGAGAAATACAGTCAAATACTTATCCATCATGCCCTATCATCAGAGAGGCATGTGATTTGCCCCAAATGTATTCTGCAGCAGGACAATGACCCCCAAACATACAGCCAATGTCATTAAGAACTATCTTCAGTGTAAAGAAGAACAAGGAGTCTTGGAAGTGATGATTTGGCCCCCACGGAGCCTTGATCTCAACATCATCGTGTCTGGGATTACATAAAGAGACAAAAGGATTTGAGGCAGCCTACATCCACAGATCTGTGGCGAGTTTTCAAAAATGTTTGGAACAACCTACCTATCTAGTTCCTTCAAAAACTGTGCAAGTGTACCTAGAAGAATTGATGTTTTGAAGGCAAAGGGTGGCCACACCAAATATTGATTTGATTTGGATTTCTCTTCTGTTTATTTACTTTCCATTTTGTTGATTGGTAAAAATAAACTATTAACACTTCTATTTCTGAAAGCATTCTTGACCACTTGCAGTGTATTGTGGATGGGCAGCTCTCACAGGCAAAGTGACATCACTACCTGCTTCCGGGTTTAGGGCGAGCGCATGAAAAGCAGAGATAAGAAACAAAGAGATCTGTGGTAAAAAGCAGCACATATTACACATTGTTAGGCACACATTTAACGCTTTGATTGCCCAGATGTTAACCCCTTCCCAGCCAGTGTATTTATTACAGTGACAGTGTACAGTATTAGGACTGATCACTGTATTAGTGTCACTGCTGGTGTCAGTGGCAGTTAGTCAGTTTCCCCCCTCCCAGGGTCAGTTTTTAGATTGCCTGCCGCACTCTCGCAGTCCCATTATAAGTCACTGATGACCGCCATTAGTAGTATTAAAAAATAAAAATTAAAATTCCAGTATATACTGCATACCATAGTTTGTAGGCGCTATAACTTTCATGCAAATCAATCATTATACATTTATTGCAGAATACATTTTGGCCAAAATTTGTGAAGAAATATGTTTTTTTAATGTATATATTGATTATGTTTTGTAGCAGAAAGTAAATAGTATTTATGTTTTGTTTCAAAATTTGTGGTCTTTTTTCATTTTTATCGCAAAAAAAAAAAAAAAACTGCGCTGATCAAATGCCACCAAAAGAAAGCTCTATATGTGTGAAAAATGTATAAATTTAATTTGGATACAGCACTGCATGACCGTGCAATTGCCAGCACAGTGCTAAATAGGGAAAAATCGCCTGGTTAGGAAGAGGGTAAAGACTTTCGGAGCTCAAGTGGTTAATTTACAGTTTTTTTTAAACATTTTTAACCACCTCAATACCGGGCCTATTCTGGCACTTCTCTCCTACATGTAAAAATCATCATTTTTTTGATAGAAAATTACTCAGAACCCCCAAACATTATATATGTTTTTTTAGCAGACACCCTAGGGAATAAAATGGCACTCGTTTCAACTTTATGGAAAAAATCTTGCGAGCCACAATCATCCAGTGCCTCAATAGAAAATCAACCAAATAACTACCCGGCTGCAGACGCAGATCACGTATTCATGACCGTGCGATAAATTATAGATGAAAAATGTGCCGCGCCTAGGGGTGTACCTGAATAACTGTAATCCTGAATATAAATCACAAATAATATAGCGTGCAAATCACAGAGAGTTTAAAACTAAAATCTCTTGCTGAAATCACTTGCTGTGTGAATCCTATAACCATGCACACCAAAGTGTCTAGTACAATAAATCACAAGGTGCAATGTGCATATAAAACATACCTATATCTTACAATATAACCATGATGTGGTAAATATAAAATCATCAGTGATTAAATAAAGAGAAAATAATCTCTGATGGGGTGTATATGCTGAAAAAAACGTTATATTTATAACACATATAAATCCACTGTGATTAAAGTGAAAGTGAAAAAGTAAAAAATATATATTAATAAAAAATGGTAAAAAACACATATAGAGTAAATCAGTCACATGCATAGAAAAATTAAAACTATAATTGCCCTAATTTTGGTGTTAAAATCACAATCGTGAAAAAATCTTCCAATCCAATAATGCAAAGTGACCAAGTTCAAACAAAAGTCAGTATATTAGTGATGGTTCAAAGAAAAAGTTCCAGTTCTGAGTCAAACGTGCCCAAAGAAAACATGCTGTGAAGTGCCTTGGTGACCCCCAATGTGATTGTGCTCACCTTGGAGCGTGTGACACAGTTTTTAATTGTGTCAATACACGCTTTTGGAGCCACCCCTGGGCTCAGTAATTGGTACAGCTGATTCCCAAAATAGATTCTTTATGGCTCCACTCACATCAGACCATATAAAAGAGAAAGGCTAATATAGTGTAATACCGTAGGATACTTTTATTAAAATCACATCCAATCCCCGCATGGGGTACTCACATTTATAAGATGCTCATGTGCACCAAACATATCAATGGAAAAGAAACGGCTGTGCGGCGTGCTGCGGGGTGTGAGAGCTCCACAACCCAGCTCTGTGCTGATCGCTCCGTCCTGGCCCTTCCCCTACGCGTCTTCGACACAGGGAGTCACGTGTCTTCATCAGGGGGATATGATTGGCCGGGCGCTCTACAGTTTAAATACACTGATGGCGGCCATTTTGCGTAAGACCGCGGACATTAATATGCTGGGCTACGCTCCTCTTAGTGAGTTTAAAACCACTAACAGCGGCCATTTTGCGTGGGACCACAGACATATATATAATGGGCTCCGCTCTAAATAATCACAGCACAGAGATAATGTATCTATACGAACTCCAAATATAACTAGATCCTGTAACAAAAATACCCAGGACGGAGCTAGGAGGGGACTAGAAACTCACACCGCTCAGCATACCCTCAAACCAAGTGAATATTAGTAAACATGGGAACGACTGTAATGATGATTAATAAGATGAATATTTAAATGCAGACATGGTGATTAAATATACTACCTAACCTCCAGACAACCTACATAAGAATATATGCTGAAAAACAACTATCTGTATCATCATAATAAAATCAATCCTAAAAAATCTTTAATAAAATTGGATCTTATGGACAAGCTGATATATGACCATCGATCGCACGACATGCGAGTCAAACATATTAATCGCACGGTGCATGAATATAGATAAACATTAAAAACTACTTATAAAGCCTGGGTCAGGCTAATATATGACCATCGATCGCACAACATGCGACCAGACATATTTAATCGCATGGTAAAAAAATGCAGTTAAAAACATTAAAAACTAATTAAAAAACATGCGAGATCAAACTCCTTGTTCAACCCACCAGGTGACAAGGAGCCAAGTTGATCAAGCCTGGATCAAGCTCATATATGACCATCGATCGCACGACATGCGACTAGGCATATTTAATCGCATGGTATATAAATACAGTTAAAAACATTAAAAATGTAAAATTACTTAGAAAACATGCGAGATCAAACTCCTTGTTCAACCCACCAGGTGACAAGGAGCCAAGTTGGTATATCCACCATGATTCGCATTTGCTAATGTCCCTGGTGTAGTTAGAGCCTCTCCAATTACGTTTTGGGGCCTCCAATCCCCAAAACCTCATACCCTGCGTACTTTGATTATGCGCATTCTTAAAGTGCACATATAAAAAGTGGCTATCAGATCCATTCCGTATGTTCCTAACATGCTCCTCCATATGGTCTTTTAAAGCCCTAATAGTGCGACCAACATAAAACAAATTGCAAGGGCACTGAATTGCGTATACCACTCCAATAGTATCACAGGAAACAAAGTCATCTATCTTGTGTATTTGTCTATTTCGGGGGTTGTGGAATTCTTTAACTCTCTTAATGTTAGATGGTACTCTGATACAACTATAACATCTCCCACATCCAAAAAAGCCCTTTAAATCCCAGAACATCTTCGGTTTTGGTAGGGTAGGTTCTACTACATTGTGTACTAATCGGTCACGTAGACAGGGCGCTCTTTTGTAAACGATCTTAGGTTTGTCAGGTATCAATTCTCTTAAATGACAGTCCTGTTTTAGTACATTCCAGTACTTTTTTAAAATTTTCTCTACGTCCTTACTTTGTAGACAATAATCCAAAACTATACAAGTCCCATCGTATTCATCATCACCCACAGTAATATTTTTATCCTTCAGTAAATCATCCCTCTTAAAATTCTTCACCAAACTTTTTTCTTTTTCTAAAAATTCTTCCTTGTAACCTTTATCCAAAAACATCTTTTTTAATCTATCCGCTTGGGAATCAAAGTCATCATCTTGCGTACAGTTTCTCCTCATTCTTGTGAACTGTCCTCTGGGGATATTGCTAAGCCACGGTTTGTGATGGCAACTAGTAATAGGAATGTAGGAGTTGCGATCAGTAGTTTTAAAAAAGGACCTCGTAATAATACCACTGGTTGTAGTCCCAATCTCTAAGTCAAGAAAGTGTATACGGTCCCTACTAATCTCCCAAGTCAGAGAGATACCTCAATCATTATTATTCATAGACTCTAACAATTCCATTAATGATTCTGCACTCCCCTTCCATATGACCAAAAGATCATCTATAAACCTCCTGTATAGTAGTAAATCTCCATATTGCTCAATTTGCACTGACTCTTCTTCCCATTTGGCCATGTACAAGTTTGCTACACTCGGGGCAAATTTCGCGCCCATGGCCACACCCCTTGTTTGTAGGAAGAACCTATTGTCATACCAAAAAAAGTTATGGTTTAAGCAGAAATTTAAACACTTTAAAATGAACTCGCATAGGCCCCTATCAAAATCTTCTTCCTTATTTAAGGCCCATTCCACGGCTTCCAAGGCCCCTTCATGATTAATGTTGGTGTATAATGAAGCTACGTCACCCGTAGCCATTATTATATTGCTATCCGTGACGTATTCATCCAACAATTGAAGGGTGTGCTTAGTATCCTTCAGATAAGCACGTGTTTTCTTTACTAGAGGTTGTAGATGAAGGTCAATGTACTCCCCCAATCTAGAAGTGAGGGACTCAATCCCACTCACAATGGGCCGTCCTGGTGGGTTTACACTATCTTTATGAATTTTGGGAAGATAATATATTACTGGGATCCTACTAACTGTGGGAATTAAGTATTTGGCTTCTTGATTATTCAGGAATTCATTATCCACCCCGTATTTTATAATCAAATCTAGTTCCTTCCTGAAATCCCTAGAGGGATCAGTACTTAATGCTTGGTATGTGCTCCCATCATTCAATATCCTATTCATCTCATCCTTGTATTGCTGCAATGAGAGGACCACAATACCCCCTCCCTTGTCCGCCGGTCTGATGACAATATCTGTTCTTTTTTCCAATGAATCTAGTCCCTTTTTGAAATCCCTATGTTCATGCACTTTTTTTATAGGTAGTTGTTCAAGCTCTGTGTTGACCAATTTTTTGAAAAGGTCCACATATTTATTATTAGCCACAAAGGGGTTGAAAACAGAATTATTTCTCAACCCCGTAAATTTCTCATTAATAGCTGTTTTTTCTACCGGGTTTAAAGCAAAATACTTTTTGATATTAAGCTTCCTTATGAACTTCTGCACTCCTACATATGTATCAAATTTGTTGAGACCCTTTTTAGGTGCAAACTTTATCCCCTTATCAAGTATTAAGATCTCTTCCCTTGATAAGTCCTTGCCACTCAAATTGAAGATTCCTTCACCTAATCTTCCCGCCTTCTTTTTCTGCTGTAACCTTCGTCCGGATCTTCTTCCCCTCTTCCTGGATTTCTTCCTTCGCGGGTAAATCCATCCCGGTTCTTCCCTAAAAAAGACTCATCTGAATATCGATCACCATTGTCTGCGAGTGGTTGGTAGCTGTTATATACTGGAACCCCATATTGATCTTGTGTGTATCTATCATAACGTGTCCTCTGGGGTTTAGGTGAATAGTAAACTCCATTTCTTTGGGGTTCATCCCTATACTGAGGGAACCGTCCATAACCCTGAGGTGGGGGTGGTGGAGGTGCTGAAGGGCCCCCATATGTGGACATCGATCGCCCCTCATCGGTGTCCCTTGTTGGTAACCTTGATTTCTATTATATTGTGGTCCATAGGAACGATTCTCTCTATGTTGTGCACCCCTCCTGTTTGGTGTATGGTAGGATTGATGTCCTCTGCCATATTGATTTCCACCGTGGTAGGGTTTATAACTATTTCCCCTATGATGCGGTGCCCCATAGCTCCAATTTCCTTGGTTGGTAGGGGGACCCTGATATGGGTTATAGTATCCTCTTACGTTCGACCCTTGATGTGTGTCGTAATCCATCTGCGCCCTTCTTGGGGGTTGCCGAAGAGGTGTATAAGGTTGTTTGTCCTCATATTGATATGGTGGATATCCTCTATTAGGTGGTCTTCTATCCTGCTGTTGTTGATTTTGTGGGTATGGTGTTCTAGCACCTTCATTTTGGTCCCCTGTATTATCTGTCTGCGAGTTAATGGCACCATTATTTTCCAACGTTGCTTGCCATCTATAAACTCGTTTATTCTGGTAATCATCCAAATCTCTCTGGTATTTTTTCTTCTTCCCATTTCTGTTCTCTAAATCCTTTTTCTGCATATTTTTCTGCAGTTCGCCCATGTGCTTGTTATATTCCGGTGTATCTTTAAATGGAGAAATTTTGTCCCTAATTTCCTTAATCTGATTCTCAAGGGATTTCAATTTACGTTGTTTCCTTTTAATCAGAAATTCCATAATCTCTCTCCCTTTACTTTCAAAAAAGGAGTACCATTCCTCTATATCCTCATTTCCCAATAAACCATCATTGATTGGGACATCCCATCTGAGTTTTCTGGGGATTAAATTATCTTTTAAATATTTCTCCATCGTGGATTGGTCCCACCAGACATTACTCTTTTTATCCATACAGTGGCCTAGCTTCCTGAATAGATGTGCAATATCGTCATCTCTAGGTTTCTTATCTGAGAATAGATCCTCCAGATCCAATTCTCTATTATCAAAAAAGGCAAACGGATCCATAGGCTACAAGCAAGTGTATGAATTAAAAGACAGAATTATGGAAAAAATCTTGCGAGCCACAATCATCCAGTGCCTCAATAGAAAATCAACCAAATAGATCACGTATTGATGACCGTGCGATAAATTATAGATGAAAAATGCGCCGCGCCTAGGGGTGTACCTGAATAACTGTAATCCTGAATATAAATCACAAATAATATAGCGTGCAAATCACAGAGAGTTTAAAACTAAAATCACTTGCTGAAATCACTTGCTGTGTGAATCCTATAACCATGCACACCAAAGTGTCTAGTACAATAAATCACAAGGTGCAATGTGCATATAAAACAGGTTACAGGATCTAGTTATATTTGGAGTTCGTATAGATACATTATCTCTGTGCTGTGATTATTTAGAGCGGAGCCCATTATATATATGTCTGTGGTCCCACGCAAAATGGCCGCTGTTAGTGGTTTTAAACTCACTAAGAGGAGCGTAGCCCAGCATATTAATGTCCGCGGTCTTACGCAAAATGGCCGCCATCAGTGTATTTAAACTGTAGAGCGCCCGTCCAATCATATCCCCCTGATGAAGACACGTGACTCCCTGTGTCGAAGACGCGTAGGGGAGGGGCCAGGACGGAGCGATCAGCACAGAGCTGGGTTGTGGAGCTCTCACACCCCGCAGCACGCCGCACAGCCGTTTCTTTTCCATTGATATGTTTGGTGCACATGAGCATCTTATAAATGTGAGTACCCCATGCGGGGATTGGATGTGATTTTAATAAAAGTATCCTACGGTATTACACTATATTAGCCTTTCTCTTTTATATGGTCTGATGTGAGTGGAGCCATAAAGAATCTATTTTGGGAATCAGCTGTACCAATTACTGAGCCCAGGGGTGGCTCCAAAAGCGTGTATTGACACAATTAAAAACTGTGTCACACGCTCCAAGGTGAGCACAATCACATTGGGGGTCACCAAGGCACTTCACAGCATGTTTTCTTTGGGCACGTTTGACTCAGAACTGGAACTTTTTCTTTGAACCATCACTAATATATTGACTTTTGTTTGAACTTGGTCACTTTGCATTATTGGATTGGAAGATTTTTTCACGATTGTGATTTTAACACCAAAATTAGGGCGATTATTGTTTTAATTTTTCTACGCATGTGACTGATTTACTCTATATGTGTTTTTTACCATTTTTTATTAATATATATTTTTTACTTTTTCACTTTCACTTTAATCACAGTGGATTTATATGTGTTATAAATATAACGTTTTTTCAGCATATACACCCCATCAGAGATTATTTTCTCTTTATTTAATCACTGATGATTTTATATTTACCACATCATGGTTATATTGTAAGATATAGGTATGTTTTATATGCACATTGCACCTTGTGATTTATTGTACTAGACACTTTGGTGTGCATGGTTATAGGATTCACACAGCAAGTGATTTCAGCAAGAGATTTTAGTTTTAAACTCTCTGTGATTTGCACGCTATATTATTTGTGATTTATATTCAGGATTACAGTTATTCAGGTACACCCCTAGGCGCGGCGCATTTTTCATCTACTCATTGCAACTTGTTGTCTCGCACAGTATTTGCGCAATAATTTTTCAAACGCCTTTTTTTGGAAAAAAAACGGTTTCATGAATTAAAAAATAACAAAACAGTAAAGTTAGCCCAATTTTTTTATATAATGTGAAAGATGATGTAATGCCGAGTAAATAGATACCTAACATGTCACGCTTTAAAATTGCGCACAATCATGGAATGGCGCCAAACTTCATAACTTAAAAATTTCCATAGGCGACACTTTAAAAAATTTTACAGGTTACCAGTTTAGCGTTACAGAGGAGGTCTAGTGCTAGAATTGTTGTACACGCTCTAACGCATGCAGCGATACCTCACATGTGTGGTTTAAGTGGCGTTTACATATTTGGGCGGGACTTACGATCGCTTCTGAGCGCGAGCTACCGGGGACAGGGGCGTTTTAAATTTTTTTTTTTATTATTTTACTTATTTTTTTAATTTTTACACTTTTTTTTTTTTGGATTACTTTTATTCCTATTACAAGGAATGTAAACATCCCTTGTAATTGGAATCTATGTGACAGATCCTTTTTATGGAGAGATACGGGTTCAATAAGACCCCACATCTCTCCTCCAGGCTGGAAAGCATGAGATCGGAAATTTTTTTTTTACCAATCTCATGCTGACAGCCGCGGCTTCGGTTATTTCTGGGTACCCGGGCGTGACGTCATAACATCGCGCCTGGGCCTCCGACGGTCATAGAGATGACTGGTGACCATCTGGTCACCAGAAATCTCTATCGTCCTCATCCGGCGCCGGCCTATTCATTCTCTGGGCTCCCGATGGCACAGGAGAGCCCGGAGAAGCAACGGATGGCGTCGGGAGAGGGGCGTCCCCTCCCGTCGCCTATAAGAACGATCAAGCGGCGGAACTGCCGCTATGATCATTCTTATCGTGCACAGAATCGCCGACTGAAAATAATGATATCTGAATGATGTCTGTAGCTACAGTCATCTTTCAGATATCCCCCCCCAAATACAGGACGTTTATATACAGTGGCCGGTTTTGAACCTTTACCTTGCTCTCTGACTGCTTCCCATTTTGTGAACACAGATGTACATCTATCCTCAATGATGTGGCCAGCCAGTACGTACCCAATAAAGATTTTGATGCCACAGTCATTTACTGGGCTTGTGGAAAACACTGAAGGAGTAAACAACTCTAATCCTGCTTATAGGGATGTAGCCATCTTAATACATATTGTAAGACCATAATCAGCCGCAACTGTAGAGAAAATCTTGCAACAGAGATTCCAGAGTTCCCTGGTTCACATAATTGCCTACCTTGCTTTTCCAGGGGATTGCAGTTAGATATATAACCAGAACTAATTACTGTGGTTGCCAAGTTTCAGGTGATGACATTTGCATATTAAGGGTTTTGACAAATTTTAGCATGTACTAAATAGTTTTGCTACAACATAGTTACACATACTATATTTCCAACTTGTTCATATGTATATTACATTTTGGCTCCATCAGGAATTCTTCTTTAAGAAGTGAAAGAAAAGATTACCATGTTTTGCTACACCTAAGGGTTTGTTTTCCAAGCACTGCCTATTACTTTTTCTACTAAAAACTAAAAATTAGACAGTTTCTACACTTTGGTTAACAAATGCTGTATTTCATAAAATAAGTGTGCCGTTTTGCACACTTCACAAGAAATAGCAAATCAAACTTCACTCTTCTGAGTCTGAGATAATTTGATGAAAGTTTTTTCCCATTGCCCTGTAGAGAGGCAATATTTTATTTGTTGCTGAAGATAAAAAGAAGCATTTGACCTAACATTTAGTAAAGTAAATACTCCTGGCACTTAGTGAATAGACCAGCTCTACACATACAAATCACTAAGCGCATATTGTATGTTAGTTTTCATTACAGAATTTTTATGTTCGCAGCTCCACATTATTCAACTAAAGGTTCGCAGGCTTTTACAGTATCTCAAAGTTTGCATCACATAGGGATCAAATAAAAAGCTTTTGGTTTTTCTGACTTTTTCAGGGGTGCTGTCAAAATAACAAATATCATAAAAGACTGTTTTGACATTAACCTATAACATAAAATAAACCAGCACTACTACTGATATCAAAGACTAGTTGGTATTTACTATAGGTTCTCATTATTTTGAAGAAGACACATTTGCCGACTTGAGAGATGATAACTATCATTGCTAAAATAAATCCAGGCTATATAGCACTGTTGGATGCCCCTACTTCTTTACCAGTTTCATCCTAAATAACTATTGATTGCATTCCATGCACAGCTTTTCCCACAACCATGATGTTTCCATCATTTTGAAGTGCATTTCAGAAGAGCTTTGAAGGCAATTGTACAAAATGAAAATCTCTCAAAATGACTGTGATCTGTGGCAATAATCAATTGTAAGTTGGTTAGAAGAGCTTTGCAGCCATGTATACTCACAAGTGTGAATATATGAAAACTATTCTACTGGAACATTATTGTTTGATCCAGAGAATCAAAAGTAAGTTATAAGTGTTTAAGGACAGGAGCTTCTGTTTAGTCTTTAGTCTAGCAGAAATTATGTTTTCATTATTTTATTTGTTCATAGCACAGATGGTGCTTTCTTTCCTCTATGGGATACAACATTCCATTAGATAAACATTGTTCTAGCAGAAGACTAGTAACTTCACCAGCAGGGAGCCTTCACAAACATTTTTAACCTTCTACGTGCATAAATTAGGGGAGCTTGCATCTACACTCGAGTCAAACTAAATACTCTATTATAAAAAATGTTGACATATGTACAGCAGGCTTTTTGGTGATAATGTAATTTACCATTTGTTTACTTTGTTCTGTCTGATGAGGTTTGTATTCTCTTGTACCCTAATGAACCCTGTTACTGCCAGTTTGATGCAATAATATACTGTGCTCATGCTTGCCAAGTGTTACTTTGACCAATTGAGTTAAATTCTGTCAGGAGAAAAAAAAATAAGTTTCCTACAAAGTGTTGTATCTTTGTTTTCTGCTTACATTTAAAGTGAGCTACAGACAATCACAATATCCAATAATAAAGTCATAAGATTGCCACATTAGTTTTATTAGATGCATTGCCTGAAACATGGTCAGAAAGGTGGACTTCACTTTTAAAGTGTATACAAAGCCTTTTCCTTTTATTTTGGATTGATCAGGTAATAGTTACGCCCAGAGGAAGGTTTTTTGCCCTCTATGTCCTATGGGGGTGATTTCCCTTCATTTCCTGTCTTGCAGATATAATGGAAAGTAAGTAAGATCTCTCAAAAGAAAGGGGCAGCAACTCTTATACATAGATCACTGAAACAAGTGCTCCCATTGGAAAATTTCCCATATATTCGTGTTCTGGTGATAAGTCTTTTTTTTTTTTATGTCAGCCTTTTTAACAATGGTTACTAGGTTATTTACAGTATCTCACATAAGTGAGTACACCCCTCACATTTTTGTAAATATTTTATTATATCTTTTCATGTGACAACACTGAAGAAATTATACTTTGCTACAATGTAAAGTAGTGAGTGTACAGCTTGTATAACAGTGTAAATTTGCTGTCCCCTCAAAATAACTCAACACACAGCCATTAATGTCTAAACTGCTGGCAACAAAAGTGAGTACACCCCTAAGTGAAAATGTACAAATTGGGCCCAATTAGCCATTTTCCCTACCCGGTGTCATGTGACTCTTTAGTGTATCAAGGTCTCAGGTGTGAATGGGGAGCAGGTGTTTTAAATTTGCTGTTATTCGCTCTCACTCTCTCATACTGGTCACTGAAAGTTCAACATGGCACCTCATGGGAAAGAACTCTCTAAGGATCAGAAAAAAATAAATTGTTACTCTACTTAAAGATGGCCTAGGTTATAAGAAGATTGCCATTACCCTGCAACTGAGCTGCAGCATGGTGGCCAAGACCATACAGTGGTTTAACAGGACAGGTTTCACTCAGAACAGGCCTCGCCATGATCAACAAAAGAAGTTGCGTGCACGTGCTCAGCCTCATATCCATAGGTTGTCTTTGGGAAATAGACGTATGAGTGCTTCCCGCATTGCTTCAGAGGTTAAAGGGTGGGGGGTCAGCCTGTCAGTGCTCAGGCCATAATCTGCATGCTGCATCAAATTGGTCTGCATGGCTGTCGTCCCAGAAGGAAGCCTCTTCTAAAGATGATGAACAAGTAAGCCCGCATACAGTTTCCTGAAGACAAGAAGACTAAGGACATGAATTACTGGAACCATGTGCTGTGGTCTGATGAGACCAAGATAGACTTATTTGATTCAGATGGTGTCAAGCGTGTGTGGTGGCAACCAAGTGAGGAGTACAAAGACAAGTGTGTCTTGCCTACAGTCAAGCATGGTGGTGGAAGTGTCATGGTCTGCGGCTGCATGAGAGCTGCCGGAACTGAACTGAACTACAGTTCATTGAGGGAACCATGAATGCCAATGCCAACATGTAATATGACATACTGAAGCCGAGCATGATCCCCTCCCTTTGGAGACTGGGCCTCAGGGCAGTATTCCAACATGATAACGACCCCAAACACACCTCTAAGATGACCACTGCCTTGCTAAAGAAGCTGAAGGTAAAGGGGATGGACTGGCCAAGCATGTCTCCAGACCTAAACCCTATTGAGCATCTGTGGGCCATCCTCAAATGGAAGGTGGAGGAGAGCAAGGTCTTTGACATCCACCAGCTCCATAATTTCAGCATTGAGGGGTGGCAGAGGACTCCAGTGGCAACCTGTGAAGCTCTGGTGAACTCTATGCCCAAGAGGGTTAAGGCAGTGCTGGAAAATAATGGTGGCCATACAAAATATTGACACTTTGGGCCCAATTTGGACATTTTCACTTAGGGGTGTACTCACTTTTGTTGCCAGGACGTTAGACATTAATGGCTGTGTGTTGAGTTATTTTGAGGGGACAGCAAATTTACACTGTTATACAAGCTGCACACTCGCTACTTTTTTTGTAGCAAAGTGTAATTTCTTCAGTGTTGTCACATGAAAAAATATAATAAAATATTTACAATAATGTGAGGGATGTACTCACTTTTGTGAAATACTGTAGACACAAAAAATCAATAGATTGTAGGTGGGGGTATGGCGCTCCCTATTGAGATGTGGAATGTTAAATTAGTATGCGTATACGGTGACTATAGCAAATGGGTTGATTAATTAAAAAATATGAAGACTGTGAGACTCTAAAAGTGAATCCATATATTGTCTCACAGTCTTCACTTTTAGAGTCTCACAGTCTTCATATTTTTTAATTAATCAACCCATTTGCTATAGTCACCATATACGCATACTAATTTAACATTCCACATCTCAATAGGGAGCGCCATACCCCCACCTACAATCCATTACATGTTAGTCCTTTTGGGGACTTAACCTGGGGAGGCAGCATACCTCACTATTTTCCTTACTTTCTTCTCTCCCCCCTCTCCCCCCCCCCCCCCCCCCTCTTTCTGTTATATGTCCTAAGCGCAGAGATTTTGAGATTTTAACAAAAAATCAATAAACACCTGGCAAAGATTCTAACCCGACAGAGGTGCTAACTCTATCCCAAACCAAAAAGTTTTGGTGTTCTGTCTCAGGTGTTGCGTATGCAAAAGATGTACCTCCTCAGAATTGTGCCGACAGTATGGTAAATTGATGACTCAACAGGATCTCACAGACATTGTGAACTTACCCAGAAGTAAAATCAAATTAAAAAATGGGGTAGTCCTCTCCTAACCACACCAGAAAAGAGTGGAGAGTGAGACAAGGGACTTTAAATGTGGCGTAATCAAGAAATAATAGTGATTATTAAAAAACATACATCTTTATTTTAAGACATAATCAAAACAAACAGCATCTTTAAAACCAAGAGACATAATATATACATTTGCTGGACAAATTGGAAAAATGTTACAGCATGTGGTATATATTTAGCTTCTGTCCACAAAGGAAAAGCGTGAAAGATCCTTGTGTTTCGCTATTAATGCTTCATCAGGATCCACACCAGCAACAAGGAACAGGGAAGCTGCAAAAATAAAAATCACAATTAGAGTATAATATCATCCTAGGCCGGGTTCACATCTATGCATTTTTTAGTGCTTTTTCAGTTTTGCAGAAACACACTACAGTCCATTTAACATGGTTTCCTATGGATCACATTCACATCAGTGCATTTTATGGAAAGGACCAGGGACCAGAAGGTTGTGTTTTTGGTTCCATAGACTTCCATAGTCCTCAATGGATCAAAAATGTGTATTGAAAAATGCAAAATGCACCTGGAATATGCATCATCTGCAATCTGCATAGGTGTGAACCAGACTTTACCAAAAAACTGCAACAAATGATTACAAATCAAAACATATGGAGGACATTGGAGTCAGGGGCGGATCCAGGGGGGTGCAACGGGGCAATTGCCACCCCCGAGAAATTTGTTGCCGGCTGGGCGGGTGACATAGCGGGCGGCTCCACGGGCGGATGACATAGCGGGCGGCTCCCCTGGCGGGTGACATAGTGGACAGTTACGAAAACGGACGGACCAGGCGGCGTGGTTTGTGGGCGGGCGGCACGGTTTGTGGACGGGCTGGACTGCCAGGTGGCTCAGTGAGTTGGCAGCCAATCAGTTAGCCAGGGGCGGGGGAGCAGAGAGATGAGTTTATCTCTCACCGCCAGCCCTGCATCCCTGCATTAACTTCCGCCCTCACTGGGCAGGCAGCAGAGAGATTATATTATCTCTCTGCTGCCTGACTCAGTCTGGGAGTCTGGAACACAGTAAGAGACAACCAAAACACCACCTAAACAGGCAAGTGACAATCCACAAGATGTGGCAGGTGACGTGGCAAGTCACAATCAACAAGGTGTGGCAGGTGACGTGGCAAGTCACAATCAACAAGGTGTGGCAGGCAACGTGGTAAGTCACAATTCACAATGTGTGGCAGGTGATGTGACAAGTGGCAATCCGCAAGGTGTGGCAGGTGATGTGGCAATTGACAATCCACAAGGTGTGGCAGGTGACATGGCAAGTGGCAATCCGCAAGGTGTGGCAGGTGATGTGGCAAGTGACAATCTGCATCTGGTGGCAGGCAAGTGACAATCCCCAAGGTGTGGCAGGTGACATGGCAAGTGGCAATCCGCAAGGTGTGGCAGGTGATGTGGCAAGTGACAATCTGCATCTGGTGGCAGGCAAGTGACAATCCACAAGGTGTGGCAGGTGATGTGGCAAGTGGCAATCCGCAAGGTGTGGCAGGTGACTTGGCAAGTGACAATCTGCGTCTGGTGGCAGGCAAGTGACAATCCACAAGGTGTGGCAGGTGACGTGGCAAATGACAATCTGCATCTGGTGGCAGGCAAGTGACAATCCACAAGGTGTGGCAGGTGATGTGGCAAGTGGCAATCCGCAATGTGTGGCAGGTGACGTGGCAACTTGCACACTCAGGGCTCCCACTGATTCTGTATAATGGTGAGTTGAACTATTTCAGTTTATATTACAATGTAATTATAGAAATAATGCGCTTCAATCATCCTAACACTAACAACCATGGTGCCGGGATGATTGAAGCGCCAACACCAGCCGTTTCCCCAATAAATTGCCCACAAAAAAAAATGGATTTTCTGGCAGTGCCCCTCCCGAGACTAGACTCTGGATCTGCCCATGATTGGAGTGAGAATTAGAAAGAAAAATTCCCAGAAGGTAATGGTATAGTTCATGTCCAGGTGAGGCCATAGGGGGACTTCAAACAGGGGACCAACACTAAAAGCGACCACACAGATAGAAAGATAGAATAACAGCGGGGGAATAGAGATCCAGAGCAGATATGAAAACTTACCTCTAACACATACTGCAACTAACAACCAAACATAGTGGAGTGGAAACAAAGGAGTCAGCTTAAAACGGGTATACAAAAGGAACCAATCCCAGTCTATAAGTCTATAGTACTGTGTAAAGAAGGTGGGAGGACGTTATATTAAAAGTATAAACAACTAATTGCATGTGTTTGTCAATGCAATACACAAACCTACCTCATAGCCCCAAGCTGGGAAATACAGTGGGGACGGAAAGTATTCAGATCCCCTTAAATTTTTCACTCTTTGTTATATTGCAGCTATTTGCTAAAATCATTTAAGTTCATTTTTTTCCTCATTAATGTACACACAGCACCCCATATTGACAGAAAAACACAGAATTGTTGACATTTTTGCAGATTTATTAAAAGAGAAACACTGAAATATCACCTGGTCCTAAGTATTCAGACCCTTTGCTGTGACACTCATATATTTAACTCAGGTGCTGTCCATTTCTTCTGATCATCCTTGAGATGGTTCTACACCTTCATTTGAGTCCAGCTGTGTTTGATTATACTGATTGGACTTGTTTAGGAAAGCCACACACCTGTCTATATAAGACCTTACAACTCACAGTGCAGGTCAGAGCAAATGAGAATCATGAAGTCAAAGGAACTGCCTGAAGAGCTCAGAGACAAAT
This sequence comes from Lithobates clamitans, assembly GCA_037952925.1. Classification (NCBI taxonomy): domain Eukaryota; kingdom Metazoa; phylum Chordata; class Amphibia; order Anura; family Ranidae; genus Lithobates; species Lithobates clamitans. Next base: position 1,240,410 of record JBBGZY010000660.1, on the reverse strand, counting down.
TGTGGCAAGGCACAGATCTGGCCAGGGTTACAAAAAAATTCTGCTGCACTTAGGGTTCCTAAGACTACAGTGGACTCCATAATCCTTAAATGGAAGACATTTGGGACGACCAGAACCCTTCCTAGAGTTGAGCTGAGCTATCGGGGGAGAAGAGCCTTGGTGAGAGAGGTAAAGAAGAACCCAAAGATCACTGTGGCTGAGCTCCAGAGATGCAATCGGAAGATGGGAGAAAGTTGTAGGAAGTCAACCATCATTGCAGCCCTCCACCAGTCAGGGCTTTATGGCAGAGTGGCCCGATGGAAGCCTATCTTTTTTTTTTGAAAAATATTTATTGATTTTTCAAAATATATTCATAGAAGACATTGTACAGAGCAATTGTAAGGCATGAATATACACAATTATTCTTTATACAGAATGCACGTTCTATCTAAACATTAACATATTTATAAGGAGCACTGGGGAAAGGGAGGGGAGAGGGGAGGGAGAGGGGGTAAGCAATTCACATTTGCCAGCTTGTCACTAACATTGGGCAAGAAGTTGCCAAAAGGGTTTATCCTACATTTTTGTACCTTTAGGGAATGGAGGCGACTTATGAGCATATCTAGCTAGATAACCTACAATATGATCTGGTTAATACATTTTGTTTGGGTGAATATAGTCCCAGAGTGTAATAGCTGAAGTTGATGGATGCCAAAGAGCTTCAAGTGATTGTAGGCCGCTTATGGTGGTTTAAATGAAGAAGAATCAGAGGCTGGAGGAATTTTAAGTTTGCCGAGTGAGTTAGTGATGTCTCTCGTCAGGTACCATTCTGTATATCTAAATGGGTGCATTATGTCTTGGATGGTCTGTTGAGGAAATGTGGCTTCCAGAAATCTTCTCCAGCGCTTAAAAAATCGTGGGGTAAAGCGGAGATTTGACTTGATGAGGTCCAATCTTTCTAGATAGAATAATGAAGTCAAGGCTTTTATAACCGCAGGCAGACTGGGCGGCGATGTCGTTATCCAGTGGGACATAATAGTCCTGCGGGCTACAAGAAGGCAGATATGGGCCCAGTGCGGTATGTTTGAAAAGTCCAGTGCGGACGAGGAGCATGCTGAAGGTGTGATGCTAAACAGGCATAGTAGGTAGTCACTATGTAATCTGATATTGCAGATTTTATTAATGTAGGCTATCACATCATTCCAGTAGCTGTTAATAGCAGAGCACTCCCAAAGCCTATGGAGCAGCGTGGGACGTGGCAGTAAACACCATGGACATAGAGCTTGAGACGGGTCCTCTTTGTTGAAACGGAATGGGAAATATGCTCTGTGGATAATCTTAAATTGAGTTTCACGCCATGTTTCAGAGATCGTAAGTTTCCGGGTGAGCCTATATCCCTCAAGGATTTTGTCGGGTAGGTCCTCATCTCCTAGTATATGAGACCATTTTTGGAAAGGCGTGAGGCGGTACTTCCGTGACTGGTGTTGAATGAGGTGAGAATAGATGTTGGAGATAGAGTATTCTTTGCTTTGCAGTAAGTTATCAATAAAGGATGGTTTAAAAGGATCAGTCTCGGGACCATAGTAGGATCTCAGATAATTCGTGAGTTGGTAATGGAAGAAGCTGTGAGTTGGTGGCAGGGAGAATTCCCGCATCAGATTTTGGTATGGTTTGAGCTTACTTGTATTATTTTGGTATAACAAGGTTATCTTCATGAGTCCTCTGGATTGCCATTGGGTATAAGCTTTATGTAAAGTGGAAGGTAAGAACATAGGGTTACCTTGTATTTTGAGATGTTTCGAGATGTTAGAGGGCAGACCAAGTAGTTTTCTGACCTCCCTCCAGGCGATGACAGTGTCCCTGAACAGTATGCTGGTTTTGAGGTGATGCGGCAGGTTGTTAGGATTGGAGTGGAGGATGCCTGTAAGGTCATATGGAGAAGCCATAGAGTCCTCTAGGGCAAAGTTGGAATATTTGGACCCTCCTGTTAACCAGTCTAGGCCCTGTCTAAGTAAGCAGGCTAAATTATAAAAACAAATGTTGGGGAGCCCCGCCCCACCCTCGCTCTTTGGGAGACATAGTTTTTGAAGCACGATGCGTGGTTTTTTGCTAGACCATAGGAAAGCTGTCACAGCCTTCTGAAGTTTCTGCACGTCTGAATGCCTCAATAATAGAGGTATGGTTTGCATGGGATACAGTAGGCGTGCAAATGATACCATTTTAAAAAGATGGGCTCTCCCAAAAAGCGAGAGGGGAAGGGCACCCCAAGCCTCCAATTCCCGAACAATTTTGGCTACCAAGGGAGGATAGTTGAGTATATATAAGGAAGATGGATCTCGACCTTTATGTATTCCTAAGTATGTTATATGTTGAGGTGCAATGGTCAGCGGGGACAAATGTATCCATTTAGTGGATAGTCGAGGGTGTAGTGTTAGGATTTTACTTTTATCAAAGTTTATACGAAAACCAGAGCAGAGTCGGAAGGTCGTAAATATTTGTTTAAGTCTGTCAAAGTCTGATACGGGGTCAGTAGAGAACAATAAAATATCGTCCGCAAATAGTGCAGAGCGGAGTATTTGGTTTCCCAAGGTGATGCCACTAACCCCTTCGGTTGAATTGAGGATTCTAGATAAGGGTTCAATCGCAATGTTGAATAACAACGGGGATAGGGGGCATCCCTGTCTCGTTCCTTTCGCTAAGGGGATGGTGTCTGAAATAAAGTTCGGGGTGACAAGGCGTGCCGTTGGTGAGGCGTACATTTGTGAGAGGAACCTTGTGATTTGACCTGAAAAGCCGAATTTTTCCATTACCGTAAAAAGCCATGAAAAACCAATATTGTCAAAGGCTTTTTCGGCGTCTAGGGACATGATTGCTACATCTTGATCGGGGTGTGTTTTAGCATATTCTAGCGCCATTAAGACCTTACGTATGTTTAGTGTGGCTGATCGTCCTGAGACAAAACCTGATTGGGCTGGGTTTAAGAGGGATGGAAGTAAAAGAGCTAAACGTGATGCTACGATTTTAGACAGGATTTTTACATCTACATTTATTAATGAGATTGGACGATAGGAGCCTGGAAGTAAGGGATCCTTTCCTTTCTTGGAGATTATTTTAATATGAGCTTGTGTCCCTGTGGGGAGGTATGGACCTCCGTCCCACATGGCTGCATATACATGCTTCAGTGTGTTGGGGATAAAATCGGCCGTTAATTTGAAGAATTCCGCAGTGTACCCGTCTGGACCCAGAGCTTTAGCAGAGGCCATAGATTTGATCGTGTGTTGTATGTCTTCTAAGGTAATAGGTGCATTAAGTGCCTCCAAGTGTGACGTTTGAAGCCTGGGCGGGCGTATCTTGTCAAGTAGAGCTTCCACGGCAGGTTGATCTGTTGGGTCTGCTCGGTACAGATCAGTATAATAATCTGCAAGTAGTTTGCTGACTTCGGAAGGCGAGGTAACTAGCGAGCCGGAAGCATTTCTCAAGGTTGGGATATGTGTGGGACGTCTTGGTCCTGAATATAGTCTGGCTAGTAATCTGCCTGCCTTGTTGCCAAATTTGTGAAAGTGAAGAGTAGAGTACGAAGTTTTAGCAGCTTCATGTTGTTCTGCCCAGAGATCAAAGGCACACTTGGCCCGCTTCCATTCCTGTATATTAGCTAAGGTGCGGTCTAGTGTTAGCTTGTCATGAGCTAGACGTAGGGATTCACTTGCTTGCATATATTGTTGTCGGGTGTGTTTTTTAAATTGTACGGTGTATGAGATGATTTTACCCCGTAGGAAGGCTTTACCTGCTTCCCAGAAGAGGTTTGGGTCAGAGATATGTGCTCCATTTGTGGAGATATATTCTTCCCATGTTTGGTGCAATACTTGTCGGAAGTCTTCATTATCCGCCAGATATGAAGGGAAACGCCAGATAGGGGAAGGAGTTGAGGGTGTGAGTTGAGTCATATGGACTGCGATGGGGCTGTGGTCTGAGATTCTGGCATCGTAAATGTCCTGAGGTGTTTATTACAGATACTAGGGCCGGGGAGGCAAAGAAGTAGTCTATACGAGAGAAGGTGTTATGTGGGGGCGAGAAGAAAGTATATTCTCTGTCCGTTGGATGTGCCAGGCGCCAGATGTCTACAAAATGCATAGATTCAATGGAGTGCGCTAAAAGAGTCGAGTCTGGTGTATGGGAGGGACCGGGCCTTGTCTTTTGCTTAGGGAGATAAGTGCGGTCTGCCAGTGTGGACATGGCAGAGTTAAAGTCCCCGCCCACTAAATGCAATACCTCAGGGGCCGTGAGGATCCATTGAACCATGTCCTGGAAGAATGAAGTGTCTGGAGAGTTGGGAGCATAGATATTAGTGATAGCTACGGCTTTGTCGCCTATGGTCATATGTAAGGTCAGTTTGCGGCCTAGGGCGTCAGCCCTCACTTCTCTAACAGAGTGTTGTAGGTTTTTATGAATTAAAATAGCTACACCAGCCTTGCGGCCTATTGCAGGGGACCCGTATACAGAACCTACCCACATTTTTTGAAGGCGTGTTAAATCGTCTGCGGAGAGATGTGTCTCCTGTAATAGGGCCACATCTGCCTGAAGACGCCGTAAATGCCTAAGAATGGACATACGTTTATTCGGGGATCGGAGCCCCTTAACATTCCATGATATAAATTTCAGGTGACTCCCATCGGCAGAAAAAGACATGATTGGATATGATAGTTGCGATAAATGGGAGGCTGATCAGAGAGCCTCCTGAGATGTCAACCATACGGGAATCACCCAAAAGTTGTAGGTCACATAGGAGAAGAGGTACTAGTAAGGCAAACATGAATTGCAAATGAATTGAATTGCAAATGTATTAAGCAATAGGTATTGAGCTGTAACAAAGCAGGATTACGGTTATAGCGTAACAAACTACAAACAGTGTACTTCACTTTTTTCCACATGGGATACAACTACCCATAATGCCTCTCAGCGACCCGCCAGCTCCTCACATAAGAGCATGATTTTGGCTAAGAGGAGTGGGATAAGGAAGGAAGAGATGAGGGAAAAGGGGGGGGGGAGGGGAGGGAGGGAGGGGTGATAGGTAGGAGTTGGTATATGGGTAGGATCAGGGTATGGGGTTAAAGGAAGTGCTGGTTGTATCCGTGTCAAAGAAAGGGCTCAGCTAAGATATTAAAGTACAAAAAAGGGGGGGTGGCTTAATCAAAGGGTCTGCCCCGTGGGGGGTCTATAGCCATGGAGATCACCTGAGTTATTATGTTGACCTTTTGGGTAAACAGAGTGTGGGCGGTGGGTAGTGGTAAACCAGGCTGGGAGGCATTATAACAGGACCTTTAGCTAACAAATAATAGCAACCGTGTAAGATATTACACCTAAAACAAGCTAACATATAAAATAGGAAGAAATCAGGATAGAGACCATGGGGGGTAGTATTACCCATCCGAGGAAGTGTAGAAGGTTAGATAAAGTTCCTGGAGTCCTTCATCGATTTGCAGAGCGGTCGTCTTGGTTAGTAAAGCGGCTACGCTTGTATGGAGGTTTTGTGGGGCTGCGTTGATGTTTAGGTGGTACCTTCGCTGTCGACGGTGATGATGATGGTGAATTCTCTTCAATGTTGCTATGCTCCATTTTTGTGCCTCGGGTGGCGAGAAAATGTTCCGCCTCCTCAGGGGTATGAAACATGAGGTGTTCTCCTTCATGCGATTGGATGTGGAGGACAGCCGGATAGGCTAAGGAGAACCGGATTTGGTTATGATGAAGGGTGGAGCAGATCGGCGAAAACGCTTTACGCTGCTTCATTACCTCTATGGAATAATCTGCAAAAAGTAGGAGTTTTGCGTCATCAACCATTAAAGACCATGAACGACGAAACTTTTGCATTATGGCATTCTTGTCCGCGTAGTTGAGGTACTCTACAATAACGTGGCGGGGTTTGGTACGTGATTCTGAGAATTGACCTATGCGGTGCGCGCATTCAATAGTGCAGGGAATGCGAAGGCCCAGTTGTTCCGGGATGATTTTTGCGCATATATTGGTTAGCTGTGGTGTGGAAACTGATTCAGGCAGACCAATGATGCGTAAATTGTTTCTTCTCGAACGATTTTCCAAATCATCGAGTTTGTCCCATATGTCCCTATTAGTAGCTGTGAGACGTGCTACTGCTGCAGATGAGGCTGTGAGTTCATCTTCCAGGGAGGAAATCCTATCCTCTACCTGATTGATACAAGCCTGTGCTTGTAGGTCAATATGTAGCTGCTCTAACCCTCTATGAACTGCTGCATCCACTGTAGCTGTGAGAGTAGGGCCCAGCAGCGTGACTACAGCCTGTGCAATTCCAGCAGGGGAGGTAGGGTCCGTACCTGTCATGTCAGGAGCTGAGGGGAGCTGTGGCTGCATGTGTGCCTGCTCCGTCATGCCTGGGGCGGACGCCATCTTGGCTGTGTCCACCGCTGTATCTCCTCCGGTGGGGATGGTGGATGTGACCGCCCGAGCGTAAGATCCATGGGAGCCCACTATATGTCCGCACTGTGATAGGGGGTCTCCTCAGAGCAATAGCCGGCTTGAGAGGCAGATTAGTGAGGAGCGCTGCGGCAGCTGGAGCTCGCTACCTCCTCCTCATGTGGCGCCGGAACCGGAAGTGGAAGCCTATCTTAAGTGCAAGACACATGAAAGCCTGCATGGAGTTTGCTAAAAAACACCTGAAGGACTCCAAGATGGTGAGAAATAAGATTCTTTGGTCTGATGAGACCAAGATAGAACTTTTTGGCCTTAATTCTAAGCGGTATGTGTGGAGAAAACCAGGCACTGCTCATCACCTGTCCAATACAGTCCCAACAGTGAAGCATGGTGGTGGCAGCTTTTCAGCTGCAGGGACAGGACGACTGGTTGCAATCGAGGAAAAGATGAATGCGGCCAAGTACAGGGATATCCTGGACGAAAACCTTCTCCAGAGTGCTCAGGACCTCAGACTGGGCCGAAGGTTTACCTTCCAACAAGACAATAACCCTAAGCACACAGCTAAAATAACGAAGGAGTGGCTTTACAACAACTCCATGACTGTTCTTGAATGGCCCAGCCAGAGCCCTGACTTAAACCCAATTGAGCATCTCTGGAGAGGCCTAAAAATGGCTGTCCACCAATGTTTACCATCCAACCTGACAGAACTGGAGAGAATCTTCAAGGAGGAATGGCAGAGGATCCCCAAATCCAGGTGTGAAAAACTTGTTGCATCTTTCCCAAAAAGACTCATGGCTGTATTAGATCAAAGGGGTGCTTCTACTAATTAATGAGCAAAGGGTCTGAATACTTAGGACCATGTGATATTTCAGTTTTTCTTTTTTAATAAACCTGCAAAAATGTCAACAATTCTGTGTTTTTCTGTCAATATGGGGTGCTGTGTGTACATTAATGAGGACAAAAATGAACTTAAATGATTTTAGCAAATGGCTGCAATATAACAAAGAGTGAAACATTTAAGGGGGTCTGAATACTTTCCATCCCCACTGTATATTGTGAGGCCTTATAGATGGTGATCTGCCGCCCAACAATGTACCCGTATGTTGCTGGTTTGGAAGGGTGATATCTTGGTCATTGCTGCAGCAGCGATTCCGAAGCTGGTAAAAGTAATGTAGCAGCTAAAGAGCCACTGCATTACTTTTACACGTGGCAGAAGAGGGTCCCCCACCGCAGCCTTTATCAGGCTCTCCCAAACAATCAGGGAGCCCAGCAAGGATCATCAGGCGGCATCCAGTTCCTGAGACACAGTGACAGTCAGAGTGTTACTTCCCATTATAGTCTCATGTAAACAACCAACTTGTACAAGCTTTAGATCAAACCAATTTTGATTTTTATCTGACACATTGGAGGACAAAGGAGGGCAGAGGATAGATATGGGGTATAATAGAATAATATATATATATATATATATTCAAACAAAATAAATAATAAAATAATAAAAAAGAATTTTAAAATGCTCCTGTCCCTCCATGCTCATGCACAAAGGCAAATGCACACATTGGCCCCACGTGCATATGTAAACAGCTATCGCACCACACATGTATCACCGCAAATGTTATAAAGAGAACAATAATTCTAGCACCAGACCTCCTGTGTAACTCTAAACTGGTAACCTGTAAAGGCTTATAAAGTGTCACCTATGGAGATTTTTAAATACCGTCGTTTTGCATCGTTCCACAAAGTGTGCAATTTTAAAGCATGACATGTTAGGTATTTATCTACTCATTGTAACATCATCTTTTATATTTTACCAGACAATTGAGTATTATATTGTGTTTGAAAAACTGTGCAAATACCATGTGGCATAAAAAAATTGCAACACCCATCATTTTATTCTCTAGGGCAGTGGTCTCCAAACTCTGGCCCCAGGGCTAGTGGATACTTACAATGGCCTTTCAAAGCAAAATAGTAATTTCAGAAGACTTTGATGGATTCAGCCACAGTCAGCATAACTGCACAGATGCACTGGTCTTTGAGTAAGTGAGGGGTAATTTCACCAGACAAGTATTTTATTTTGCCATATTTTCCAGATGTTTTTCTGTAGTTTTAGATAGCGAAAAGTTAACATGTCTCATATTCAAACTCTTGTATCTGTTGTCAAGGTCCTTGCAGGAGGAAGGAGAGGAAGATTTTCCTGTCCTGGTGACACTCCCCTCTCTGAGGGGAAATAATAAGCAGATACACTTGTTTTTGTGGTCTAGTTTCCTTATAGCGTGTAGCTATAAAAAGGTGCACATAGAAATGAGATGACATTGCTTGATCAGGTTGGTATCAGAATTTATGTATTGTACTTACTAAGTAGAAAAATAATTCCAATTCTTTATTTTCGGCTATTCTTTTTTTTTATCACAGGAGTCCATTTATTAATGTACTCCAGTGACCTAAAGTCAGCCAATAGCAGGCTATCCACCCTGGCTGCCTAATTGTCAACTGGGTCTGCCTTTCTGTGCATGGATGTGAGTCAGAACCAGCCACACCCACTCCCTTCCCAGCCTGTAGGATCAGCCAGCCCTGGAGGAACAGAAAGCAGAGGAGGTAAATCCCTGACCAATGATCTGACTGATCATTGGTCATGTGAATCTTAGCTCTCAGTCCTAGAGCCAGAGAAGGACAGCTGCAGTGTCACAAGGATGCTAAAGCATAGTGATGAATATTAATGTTTTTTATGGTATTGTCTCCTTTTATTCAAAATGTTATTCAAACATCCAATCACATGCAAAGAAAGCAGCTGCTTGTTTTTTCTTTTTCCTGGACAGTTTAAAATGCATTGGAGAATATGTTGTCTTAGTTCTAATATAGTTGTTGTAGACATTGTAGAGAAGAATAATATCCACCCTTTGTGCTATTGGTGAATAGGTTATTCAGACTCTCATTAAGGATCTTTTGCTCCTAAAGGTATAGACATGATTTATTCTTGTTAACAGCATTGGTCTTGATAGATAATATTTGATATAAGGTATTACATCCTTAACAGACCATTCTTGGTATGCTTCATCCTTATGAAAACAGCACATGCTGGAGATGAATTGAACTCATTTTACATGGCTTTTATGGATCAATACATTTATTCTGAGTTATTTAAAAAGTAATTAACATCCCATTAACACCAAACAGTGATGTGTGTAAGCAATAAGACTACTTGGTCATTTATTTTAAAACTCAAAGTCACGGCTCAGAAAAAAATAACATCATTATTTAGTCATGGATTGATTTATATCAGGACAGTGCTTGGAGGCAAGCTCATTTTATTATAGTCTTACTTATTTCTAATCCCTGGTGCCAGAAGGGTAAAAAGAGGTGTGATATTTTGCATAATATTCCATACCGTGAGACTGATAACAGGAAAGAGATAAGACTTCAAAAAAAGTGTTTTTACTATTTAAATTTGGAGAGAGATAATCCAGATCAAAGGTATAATTTAAATGGAAGAAATGTAGTTATGATTTTGTTTAATAGAGTAGGAAGGAATGTTATTAATTCCTAAATATGAACAACGATTTTGGAGGCAGAACTTGATTGTTGAGATTCCCATTAATGTGTAAAATAATTGGGGTTAGTTTTTATGTGCTTTATTACACAGTGGAAAAATTGGCATTATTTTTGATGTAAATTATTATTTGGTTTATGTAAACCCTAATAATGAACTTCTCTTACTTGCTCCCTTTTATTCTGGTGAATATACCACTAAAAGCATTTTCTATATCTGTTTGATAAGTGCAAGTGTGATTTCCACAAATGTTTTCAAATGTATGGGTAGTTTTCTGACTAGCTTTAACTTGGTCTGTTCAGAGTAGTATGTAGCGAGCTGTGATAATGCACACTTTAAAAACTATCAATATTTGTGAGTTAATGTGGGTTGCATTATGGCAGCCCATTTACTTTAAATGAGTTGCAAATGCATTAAGACTGGACATGTCATATATTTTCCAACACAGTGCACCTAACACACAGATGTTTTACATTTGTGCACTAAAATGTAAGTGTGTTGCGCTACTTAGGTGCTTTGGGGTAACATTCAAAATGAATGCCTAGTGAGTGGAACCATTCTTGAAACAACTTATTAAAATGGGTTCCTGGTCTAAATGTATCATCTGCAGGCAGCAATAAGGAAGTGCTTCCACACCATCTGGGCAGCGGTCTTGGTGGTCTGGTTGCTGCTCAGTACTGCCACAGTAAACTTGGTAAAGTGGTCCACTATAACTTGTGACTGACATAGACAAAGATGCGCTTTGTTTGCAGCAAGCCACCACATACCTGGGCAATAAAGTTTTGTGTGCCAAATCACCACATTTTTAAAACACCACATCCGTATTCCCTTTATTGTCATAGCTGTCATAATGCCAGGCAGCCCAAAATGGAGCGGGCCCCCATCTGCACATGATGGTTGGGAGTAGGGAGTGGCTGTGCTATATAACCAGAGCATGCAGAGGGGGCCATTGAGTGACCCACAAAGCCTTCCTATTTTTCCTCCCAGGCACAGAGGAGTCAGTTTTCTTCAAAGTTGCCCTTTTCTTTTATTCTTCTCTTTTCCTGCTAATCCATAGATAGCTACATAACATGAACAAGCCTGGGGGAGTTAACACAATTGTTTCAGTACACCGCTAGTCACTTGCTACAGGATAATGTGCAACAATTTCTTTAATCAGATGTTGAGGAATATAGTGCCTGCAAAATAGAGGGAGGGGGCATCAGATAGCACACATTGCCAGTGATGTTCCTGCAGTTGCAACCTGCAACCATTCTGCGTCTTCTCCCAAGTACAGGGATACCACATGTGTGGGACTTTTTGGCAGTCTAGCCACGTACAGGACCTCGAAAACCAATCACCATCTTCAGGCTTTCTAAGGGTGTAAATTCTTGATTTCACTCCTCACCACCTATCACAGTTTCTGAGGCCATGAAATGCCCAGACAGCACAAAAACTGACCCCATTTTGGAAAGTAGACACCCCAAGCTATTTGCTGAGAGGCATGTTGAGTATTTTGCAGATCTCGCTTTTTGTCACAAAGTTTTGAAAATTGAAAAAATAAAAAATAAATAAATTTTCCTTTTCTTTCCTAAGAGCTGCAAAATACCCATCATGCCTCTTAGCAAATACCTTGGGGTGTCTACTTTCCAAAATGGGGTCATTTGGTGGGGTTTGTGCTATCTGGACATTTCAGTGCCTCCGTAACTGTGATAGGTAGTGAGGTGAAATCACCATTTTACACCCTTAGAAATCCTGAAGGCAGTGATTGGTTTTCGGGGTCCTGTACGAGGCTAGGCTCTCAAAAAGTCCCACACATGTGGTATCCTCATACTCAGGAGGAGCAGCAGAATGTATTTTGGGGTGTAATTTCACATATGCCTGAGCACAATCTTGAGCAATCTATCATTTAGTGAAACCTTTGTGAAAAAAAAATGTATTGTAATTTTCCCGAAACTTGTGGCAAAATATAAAATATTCCATGGACTCAACATGCCCATCAGCAAATAGCTTGGGGTGTCTACTTTCCAAAATGGGGTCATTTGGGGGGGGGTTGTGCTATCTGGGCATTTCATGGCTTCCAAAAGGTAGTGAAGAGTGAAATCAAAAATTTACGCTCTTAGAAAGCCTGAAGGTGGTGATTGGTTTTCGGGGTCCTGTACGCGGCTATGTTCCCAAAAAGTCTCACTCATGTGGTATCTCCGTACTCAGGAGAAGCAGCAGAATGTATTTTGGCATGTAATTTCACATATGCCTATGGCATGTTTGAGCAATCTATCATTTAGTGACACCTTTGTGAAAAAAAAAAATGTATTGTAATTTTCCCGAAACTTGCGGCAAAATATAAAATATTCCATGGACTCAACATGCGTATCAGCAAATAGCTTGGGGTGTCTACTTTCCAAAATGGGGTCATTTGGGGGGGGGTTGTGCTATCTGGGCATTTCATGGCCTCCAAAAGGTAGTGAAGAGTGAAATCAAAAATTTACGCTCTTAGAAAGCCTGAAGGTGGTGATTGGTTTTCGGGGTCCTGTACGCGGCTATGTTCCCAAAAAGTCTCACTCATGTGGTATCTCCGTACTCAGGAGAAGCAGCAGAATGTAATTTGGCATGTAATTTCACATATGCCTATGGCATGTTTGAGCAATCTATCATTTAGTGACACCTTTGTGAAAAAAAAAATGTATTGTAATTTTCCCGAAACTTGCGGCAAAATATAAAATATTCCATGGACTCAACATGCATATCAGCAAATAGCTTGGGGTGTCTACTTTCCAAAATGGGGTCATTTGGGGGGGGGTTGTGCTATCTGGGCATTTCATGGCCTCCAAAAGGTAGTGAAGAGTGAAATCAAAAATTTACGCTCTTAGAAAGCCTGAAGGTGGTGATTGGTTTTCGGGGTCCTGTACGCGGCTATGTTCCCAAAAAGTCTCACTCATGTGGTATCTCCGTACTCAGGAGAAGCAGCAGAATGTATTTTGGCATGTAATTTCACATATGCCTATGGCATGTTTGAGCAATCTATCATTTAGTGACACCTTTGTGAAAAAAAAAAATGTATTGTAATTTTCCCGAAACTTGCGGCAAAATATAAAATATTCCATGGACTCAACATGCGTATCAGCAAATAGCTTGGGGTGTCTACTTTCCAAAAAGGGGTAATTTGGGGGGATGTGACCTTTCCTGGCATTTTATACACAACATTAGAAGCTTATGCCACACATTACCCACTCTTCTTACCACTTGAAGACAAAGCCCTTTCTGACAATTTTTGTTTACATGAAAAAATACTTTTCTTTTGCTTGAAAATTACTTTGAACCCCCAAACATTATTTATATTTTTTAAAGCAAAGGCCTCACAGATTAAAATGGTGGGTGTTGCAATTTTTTTTTTCACACGGTATTTGCACAACGATTTTTCAGACGCAATTTGTTTGGAAAAAAAAAACATTTTTTAATTTTAATGCATTAAACACACTATATTGCTCCAATGTTTGGTAAAATATTAAAGATGATCTTATTCCGAGTAGATAGATACCAAACATGACATGCTTTAAAATTGCACACAACCGCGCAGCGGAGACAAACTACATACATTTTTAAAAGCCTTTACAAGCCTTTACAGGTTACTGCTTTAGATTTACCGAGGAGGTCTACTGCTAAAATTACTGCCCTCGATCTGATGTTTGTGATTGATCGCAAACACATGATTGATCGCAAATCGCATGGTGCAAATGCTGTTTAAATATGATACGAGAGCGATGCTTGCATTCACCATTGTGCACAAGCATTTTGCTTTTCTATTATTGTTTTATGCTGTTCCTTTCATTTTTTTTTCATAATTTTTATTGTTATCACAGGGAATGTCAATACACCCCTGATAGCATTAGGTAGTGACAGGTACTCTTCTTTTTTTTGGGGGGTCTATTAGACTCCTCTGCCCTCAAACCATCTGACCACACAAAGATCAGTGTGATAAGATGCTTTCCCAATTTCCCAATGGCGCTGTTTTTATCTGGTGAAACAGAAGTCATTAAATGCTCGTAGCTTTTGGTTTCTTAGGGCATAGAGATGATAGGAGCTGTTCTGCTCTTCAATCAGCTCTATGGTCAGCTGGTGGAACCACCAGCTGCATTCTCAGGTTCCCCGGTGGTACAGGAGAGCCTGAGAAAACCATAGAAGACGGTGGGGGGGGGGGGCGTGCCCTCCCACTGTGTCAGAAACAATGAAATCAGACCGAGATAGAAGTACAGTTAAATCACACTTGTTTAATAATAAAAGTAAAAAGAACAAACATAGTCAAAACATAGCCATAGTTCAGTAACTAGAATGGATAGTCAGCGAAGCCAGGGATCAATGTAGTGGAACAGCAAGTAGGATCTGGAGCCAGAAGGGATGTCAGCAAAGCAAGTCTCTAACAGGATCACAGGAGTTTCTGTGATGTTGACCAAGGCAAAGGCAGAGATCCTCTGGACTGGATGGCTTAAGTAGGCAGGACTGACGCGCAGGATATCATCAACAGCTGAGTAACTGTGGAGAGATAGGAGCTGGCAAAAAGATGACAGCTGAGTGGCCAGATCAGAGAAGGAAGGGCTGAGCCCAGCGCTAACACACTGCTTGTAAAAGCAGTCCAGCAACTAATTAGCCGCTAGGATTGCTTTTACATGAAAGCTGACTGCTGGCTGAAAAAGAACGCTACCAAGATGATACCTAAACCTGCAGGCATCATTCTGGTATAACCACTCAAAGTCCAGCAACATACCAGTACGTTGCTGGTCCTTGTTGGGCATATATTGGGCTGAATGAAAAAAGAGATTAATCGGTGGGAATACCGCCCTGCATCCACCCACTTCTAATGATGGGCATACACCATTTTTTTTAACTGTGGTGGTGAAATCACCTCCTATAATGCTGGAGTCACTGATTTACGTATAGTGAGAGGAAACGCTGTTGCTGTCAAGTTAAAAAAATCAGTTCTGCAGCTGAATTGCGTACCTGAAAAGCAAACAATGGTAACAATAAAACATTAACTCAACAACAATCTGTGCCAAAAAAAAGAGTAAAAAATATATGCCGAAGCATGGGGGCAATCTGCCCCTAAAGTTAGGAGCAAATATGCTTTTTTTAACTGTAGTGGTGAAATCACCTCCTACAGCATTGGAGTCGCTGATTTATGCATTGTGAGAGCAAACGCTGTTGCTGTCAAGATGGATAAATCAGCAGCTGATTGGTGTACCTGAAAATAAAATAATGGTTAACAATAAAACACAGTAAACAGTAAAGTATAAAAGAATTACATACGTGAAAAGCAAACATGATAAAACATAACAACAATAAAACATTGCAGTTAAAAAATACAGTAAAACAGAGCAGAACAATAGAGAGAGAATAGAGAAAGACTAAAACGACAAATATTTTTGGCTTTTTTATTTTCAATTTTTTTTAAAAAATTTTTACACTTTATTAGTAACTGTAACGGTTGTAACGGTTCCAGGTTTGGGTCTCTAAAAATACAATGGCATCTTTGGAGACCCTGTATAAGTGTGTCCTAGTCTGTGCAGTGCTATACCCTACCTGTGTGGTAGTGTTCAAAACATTCACCGATGCAGAGACCAGGTTGGTCAGGACAGGAGGGACACAATAACAAATAGCAGCGCAGGTCACAGTATGGGAAACACAGAACACAATGCAAGTTCATCAAATAGTCCTTTGAGCCAATGAAGCTCCTTATGAGAATATACAGTCTATGTAGCAGGGCAGCCCTGTGGGGGGAGTTGAAGCCACTCCAATATGTAAGAGAAAAAAAAAACATCAACAGGCGCCTCTAAGTAAGACTGTTAACATTTAATAGCAGGTTAGCATTAAAACACTCACATGTAAAGACATGATTGTCTAGCGCAGGGGAGTCCAGTATTAGCCATGAGTGATCTCTGCAGTCTGGGTGGAAAATAGCTCTATTCCTCTGTGCTGTTGGCTTGCCGGTCCACAAGGCACTTCCGGGATTCGGTCGCGATCCACAACGAGGCTTGCAGCACGGCCAAACAGTCACATGGAGGGCTGGAGTGCAGAGTTCAGGGTATGGGCTGTACTGCCGTAAAGCACAGCGGTCCACAGTGTACTGAAGTGCGCTGTGGACCGGCAAGCGAACAGCACAGAGGAATAGAGCTATTTTCCACCTAGACTGCAGAGATCACTCATGGCTAATACTGGATTCCCCTGCACTGGACAATCATGTCTTTACATGTGAGTGTTTTAATGCTAACCTGCTATTAAATGTTAACAGTCTTACTAAGAGGACAGGAGGGACAACAATAGCAGGTGTCACGCCTAAATCTGCGCTTGCTACATGACATCTTCTTTGGGGTGATCGATTGGTAGGGGTACCAGGGAGGACATACGGAAAATGCCTCCCATGCAGCCGGCTCACTGCATTTACATTGGGAAGTTGGGCCACAGCACTGTCTGGAAACAGAAGGGCTGTGATGATGTCTTCCTGGTATTTAAGGAAGGATCAAGTTCATCCTGAAGCTTTGTATAGCACCTAAGCGTTCAGCAGAGCAAATTGAAATAAGTATACAGAAACTTTTTTGTACCAACATCTGGCCTTACGGCAATTAAGTATGGTGCCATCAACTGGTTGTTAAGGTCCACCCCTCCCATATTAAGGTTATATTCGTGGACACAAAGGGGTCTCTCTACAACACCAGTCGCCATCTGAATTTGGACCATCGTGTCTGCATGAAGGGAGGACAGAACGAAAACATTCTTTTTATCCCTCCAATTCACAGTGAGTAAATTATTACATTTCAAGCAGGCTCTCTCTCCAATCCTAAGAGGGGAATCTACAAGTCGCTGGGGTAAGCCCCAGTGATTAGATCGCACGTGCCACATGCGCCAATTTCATGATCAAACAAGTGACTAAACAGTGGCACGCTTGTGTAATAATTGTCCACTCACAAGTGGTACCCCTTTCTGAATAAGGGTGACACCAAGTCCCACACAATCTTACCTCCCTATGTAGTCTGGGCAGTTCTCCAGCTCTACCTAACTATCTCTTCCCTCTTAAACATAAAACTATATGTATAGCCTGTTGCCCTGTCACTGAGCTTATACATCTTGACCCCATATCTGGCATGGGAAGATACTGTTTGAATGACAAGCAGCCAGAAAACGTAGTCAGAGACTCATCAATGCAGACAACTTGATTGGGAGTAAACAAGGCTGCAAACTGTTGGTTGAAGTGGTTTTTACGAGGGGCCTAATTTTGTAGAGCCGATCGTATTCAGGGTCACCCCGAGGACAACAGAATCCATTGTCATTGAAATGCATGAACTGCAATATCTGCTCGTATCGTGTCCTGGCCATGGAGGCAGAGAACACGGGCATATGGTGAATTGAGTCAGTGGACCAATATGACCGCAATTCACTCTTTTTTTACTATGCCCATGAGGAGGGATAGGCCCAGGAAGGTCTTAAATTTGGAAACCATAATAGGTTTCCTATCTCTGGCAAGGGTCAACTGGGGATTAGCAGCGATGAATTGACCAGCATACAAATTGCTTTGGTCCACAATAGATCTATAGAGATCTTCCATGAAAAACAGCGAATAAGAATCAAGTGATGTAAAATCAACTGTTTCCACCTGAATTCCAGGTTGGTCAGTGAATGTGGGAAGTATGGGTGCTGCAGAAGTGGTGGGCTCCCAATTCAGATTGGCAAATGCAGCAGGAAGGGCACTATGGGCTCCACAGGCCTGTCTTTGTCTTCTTGGTGGCAGTGGGACACTAGTTGGGCTAGCCACCCCACCAGCTTGAACTACACTTATGGGATTCGCCACGTCACCACATGATACTGCAGTGCTGGTTTGACTATGACCAGGATGTACTAGGCCGCTGGTGCTTGCCAGTTCACCAGAAGGATGAGCGGCACTAGTACTGGCTCTCTGCTCCATATGAGTGCCCTGTGGTTCTTGCACCTCAACAACAGCAGAAGAACGGGGTCGGGTATGCCTGACCATGGCAAGGACCACAACTCCATCATCAGAGCTATCTGTCAGGGTGCCGCTGCTGTCTATCGTATCTGACATGATCATATTCTGAGCCTGAATCTGACAGATGGGTGACTTCTTCTTCACTCTCATCTGTCCTGCTCAGAAACGTGTAGGCCTCTAAACTAGTGTAGCTTTGATTGGACATTGTGGCTTTTAAATTTACTGGTACACTTGTGAGACTCACAGGAAAAAAGAGCACCCGACTGTCAGTGACTGCTTCAAACGCTATCAAAAGCTCAGGCCTGACTCTGAAAGCACTGGAGTTATGTGTTTAGTGTTTTGTAAGTGACAGTGATCGATTGATACTGCACTTGGGTGGGCTGGGCTGGACAGAGGAGCTAAACGCAAGTGCTAGCAGGTATCTGGGCTGATCCCGCTAACACTGCATTTTTGGGAACCCTAAACTACTGGGGACGCTAGTATAGATCTGATCAGATCAAATATATTGATCCCTTCAGACACTATACTACTATACTACTACTATACTCGACTCGAACATTGGCTGTTCGCAAGTTCGCCGAACAGCGAACAATTTGGGGTGTTCGCGGCAAATTCGAATGCCGCGGAACACCCTTTAAAAGTCTATGGGAGAAATCAAAAGCGGGAGCCTCCCCCCATGCCATGGGTGCGGAGCGGCCCGAAGAGAAGAAGATAGAAGACGCCGCGGAGGAGATTCTGGACGAGAACGCCGGAGGAAGAACCAGAAGAGCCAGAAGAACCAGAAGAAGAAGATGAAGGAAGATAGAAGAAAGAAGAAGCATTTAAATAAAGGAATTGTCAAAAACTGTCTCTTGTCATTTTTAAAATTTTTGACAGTTTTTTAGTGAAATGGTAGGGGTAAGTACCCCCTTACCATTTCACACAGGGGGGGGCCGGGATCTGGTGGTCCCCTTGTTAAAGGGGGCTTCCAGATTCCGATAAGCCCCCCGCCCGCAGACCCCCACAACCACCAGCCAGGGTTGTGAGGATGAGGCCCTTGTCCTCATCAACATGGTGACAAGGTGTTTTGGGGGACTACCCCAAAGCACCCTCCCAATGTTGAGGGCATGTGGCCTGGTACAGTTCAGGAGGGGGGGCCGCACTCTTGTCCCCCCCTCTTTTCCTGCGGCCTGCCAGGTTGCGTGCTCGGATAAGGGTCTGGTATGGATTTTTGGGGGGGGCCCCACGCCGGTTTTCTTTTTTTTTGGCACGGGGTTCCCCTTAAAATCCATACCAGACCTGAAGGGTCTGGTATGGAATTTAGGGGGACCCCACATCATTTTTTTAAAAATTTTGGTTCGGGGTTCCCCTGTGGGGAATTCCCATGCCGTTTTTATCAATGAACTTCTATGTGTATTGTCGGCAATGCAATAGCCGCGAGTAGTTTTAAATGGGTTTTTTCCTTCGAAATGTCATTTTGCTGTCAGACTGTTCTAAACACGGGAAACATGCGCCCCTTTACAGGCATACTATAGACACCCCCCAGCTACAAAATTTAAAGGAATATTACACTTTTATTGTTTGACTTTAAGCATTATTAAAATCACTGCTCATGAAAAAACGGCCATTTTTAAAACTTTTTTTTGCATTGATCCATGTCCCCTGGGGCAGGACTCAGGTCCCCAAACACTTTTTATGACAATAACTTGCATATAAGCCTTTAAAATTAGCACTTTTGAATATTCATGTTCGTGTCCCATAGACTTTAACGGTGTTCGCGTTTTCGAACGAACTTTTTTCCTGTTTGCATGTTCTGGTGCGAACCGAACAGGGGGGTGTTTGGCTCATCCCTACTGCTGGCACTAATCTGACGCTGCCTGGGGCGATGCAGACCCTGACTGATGCTAAAACTGATATCAACCGCCAGGTGATCAGGGGGTTAAACCTTTAATTAGGTAAAATACGGCAGGTACCCCGATGCTATAAAAAATAACTAACTAACCAGCGTCACCCGTAACACGAATACGGTGGTAACTGGTGACAGGGGGTGATCAAGAGGTTAAACCTTTATTAGGGGTAGATAGAGGGTTTAGGGGTACCCTAAAGCTACTTGGGCCTACCAGTAACTGTCCTAACTCTGATCAGTGTCACAAATGACACCAGTACAGTGATTAGTGAAAAATCTGACAACTGCACTAGGTGACACTATGACAGGGAGTGAAAAGGTTAACTGGGGGGGGGGAGCGATCGGGGGGTGATCGGGGGAGTAACAAGTGTAACTATGTGTACTGGTGTTAGTGTAGTGTTTGTGCAACTTACTGTGAGATGTTCTCTCTCCTCTCTCTGGAAGGAAAAGGATTCCACGAAGTGAGATGGCATCACCTCCCTTGCCTGTGTTTACACTTAAACAGGCAGGGGAGGATTCAGTTCGCCAGAACTGATCAGCAGGTCCAAGCCATAAATCATTGGACTGGACCTGAGGATTGATCAGTTCTGAAATGAATCTGATGGTCACGAGTGCTACGGGGGCGAGCGGGCTAGCCCCCTGGCGGCGAGAGCGCGCCCCGTACAGGTACGGGATTTAACACAGTGGTACCATTGTGCCGCAGTAAATGTACGTGACAAGGTCGACAAGTGGTTAAAAATGACCTTTCCTTTTCAATCTACAGCTCTATAATTTTCTGTAAAATGAATTGCAATATGGCTACCTGCAGTTTTTTTGTACACAGAATGTGTACAGAACGCCCCCTGGATACAGCATGTCATTTCCTGCTTGAGTGATTGGCTCACTGATTTTCCCAGAAGTCTGCACTAAGGCATCCCCTGCAAAAAAAATTGTATTTTTGGTGAGATGCTCCAAATAGGATCAAGTCTAAAGGGATGCAGGCGCAGTAGGTTTCTTCATTAGAGCCCTACAGGTTCAACAGCTGATTGATAATTATGAAACCACTCCCATTAGTTTCACTTACTACATGGACACAGGGAAACACACAGGGAAATTAGGATTAGGAAAAAAATTAGGAATCTGCAACAAAGTTTGTTAAAATCTTTGCAATGTACATAGGTCATCCAGAGGGGAATGTTTTTTTCTTTAAAAAAGTGAGTTACTCTTTCAAGAGAGATAAAGGAGGAGTGTCTTAATAGCCAAGGTAAATTAATTTGTATCGTGAAAAATCTCCCAACTAAAAAAATAATTTGAAAGAATCTCCCCATCAAAGTAATAACCATCAAACAGTTAAAGACTTATATAGGTAAGAAAAAGCTCAATATTCAGACTAAATGTAAGTTTAGGGTGCATGGCATGAAGTAAATCAGACAGCTTCCACCTGTCAATGGTTGTTAAGAAAGCAGTGGATGCTTGCACTTGCTGTGTCCTTACCAACCACTGACATCAGTAAGGCCCATATACTTACATGGCTGGGAATCCCCTGCCATGTAAACCAATGGAGAGGCATCGGAAGGTTTACATAATTGTCAAAATATGGCCACTTGGCCATATTTGGGCTATGTCATTGCCAAAATATGACCATGACCATATTTGATGTCACCACTATGCCCGCCCCTTGCTATATATTTAGCTAATGACAGCTAGGGGAGCTTTCATTTAGTTATAGGTAGCAATGGGATCAGTCTTGTGTACTAGGTCGTCAATTTTTTTTTTTTTTTCTTACTGAGTCAGCAGGCATAGAGATTGAGGATGGGTTTATAGTAACTGACTTTTTTTTTTTTTTTATATTTTTTCAATAAAGGACTTGTCAAATGTCTGGATGTCTTTGCTTTTTTGGGGCTATAATATTATAATAAAATGTCTTTTTGGGGCTATAATATTATTTTGTGAATGAGTAGGGGCACTATGTACCCCCTTATTTATTATTGTAGGGGAGGCTAGTATCTTGGGGCCCCCTTATTATTAAATAGGTCTTCCAGTCCACAGAGCCCCACAACCACCAGGCCAGGGTTGTGAGGAAGAGGCCCTTACAGGGAAAGAGGCATTATGTCCATGTTGGGGGCATGTTGTCTAGTATGGTTCAGGGGGTGCATGCTTATCCCCCTTTCCTGACCAGGCCTGGTCGGGAAGGCTACATGATCAGAGTCTGGTATGGATTTTCAGGGGACCTAACTCATTTGTTTTTGCATTCTTGTTGCTGTTTTTTTTTTTCTAAAAAAGAAGCGGGGAAAGAAATGTTATTGGCCAGCAATTTTAAACACTTTTTTTTCTTTGCACCCTATTCACAGGCAGGCATAGGACAACCCCTGGGCATGTTATTTAAAAGAATTGGCCATTTTAATGTTTCACTTTAGTCATCACTGCTCCTGGCTAAATGGAATTTTTTTAACATTTTTTTTTGCACTGGTACATCTTCCCCAAGGCAGTTCCCAACCCCTTCATTGCTATTTTTTGATACCCCCTTGCCTATTAGCCCAGGAAATCGGCATTTATAATTTCATATATTCATCTCCCTTTGATTTACAGTGGGGACGGAAAGTATTCAGGCCCCTATTCAATTTTTCACTCTTTGTTATATTGCAGCCATTTGCTAAAATCATTTAAGTTAATTTTTTACCTCATTAATGTACACACAACACCCCATATTGACAGAAAAACACAGAATTGTTGACATTTTTGCAGATTTATAAAAAAAAAACTGAAATATCACATGGTCCTAAGTATTCAGACCCTTTGCTGTGACACTCATATATTTAACTCAGGTGCTGTCCATTTCTTCTGATCATCCTTGAGATGGTTCTACGCCTTCATTTGAGTCCAGCTGTGTTTGATTATACTGATTGGACTTGATTAGGAAAGCCACACACCTGTTTATATAAGACCTTACAGCTCACAGTGCAGGTCAGAGCAAATGAGAATCATGAGGTCAAAGGAACTGCCTGAAGAGCTCAGAAACAGAATTGTGGAGGGACACAGATCTGGCCAAGGTTACAAAAAATTTCTGCTGCACTTAATGTTCCTAGGAGCACAGTGGCCTCCATAATCCTTAAATGGAAGACATTTGGGATGACCAGAACCCTTCCTAGTGCTGGTCGTCTGGCCAAACTGAGCTATCGGGGGAGAAGAGGTAGAGAAGAACCCAAAGATCACTGTGGCTGAGCTCCAGAGATGCAGTTGGGAGATGGGAGAAAGTTGTAGAAAGTCAACCATAACTGCAGCCCTCCACAAGTCAGGGCTTTATGGCAGAGTGGAAAAATATTGACTCGCGCATCTAAACAAATTACAATATATGTGACTAAATATTTAAAAACAAAAAGTGCAGGAAACCATATGTGCATACAGTAAACTCAAAATAGGTACGAGGTTTTAATGGTCCAACCTCCCCCTAAGCAAGTATGATAGACCATATAAATATGGAACATTAGTGCAGAAAGTAAACGTGAAAAAAAACTGCAATATATATTAAAATAAGAAGTATAATAAAAGTCCACACACATAAACACCAAAGGGTGATGTTACAATCCAAAGTTTATCCAATTATTTGTGAAATCCTAGGTATATGGGTCCACCACCATGAATAAAGAGCCTGGCCGCTTACCAGAACCCCATGACCCCCCGTTACAGAGGGTCTAAATGGGCTTTGAAATCCTGCTGTTCAAACCGCCAAGGAATCAGGTGGGAGCTGTGCTAGGACATCAAGAACTTAAATGCAGATAGATGGATCCACAAGGAAAGGAGGCTCATCTCTCAGCAAAGTATTATCATCTATATAATGTAAAGCATAAACTCACAGCTAAAAGCAACACAAACAACGCAGCGCGGCTGCTGAAGGGTCAGGTAATCCCATCACATCCATTAATAGAGACAGCGACTTGCTGATGGGAGTATATAGCCAACAGAAGGTGAAACAGATGACAAAAAGGGTAAATACAAGGTTATCCCTTTATAGTAACATACCAGTTCGTAAAGGGCCAATGATATAGGACCCCCCCAAAACGAGAAAGCTGCCAAGGGTGATTTTGGGGGGTCCTATATCATTGGCCCTTTACGAACTGGTATGTTACTATAAAGGGATAACCTTGTATTTACCCTTTTTGTCATCTGTTTCACCTTCTGTTGGCTATATACTCCCATCAGCAAGTCGCTGTCTCTATTAATGGATGTGATGGGATTACCTGACCCTTCAGCAGCCGCGCTGCGTTGTTTGTGTTGCTTTTAGCTGTGAGTTTATGCTTTACATTATATAGATGATAATGCTTCGCTGAGAGATGAGCCTCCTTACCTTGTGGATCCATCTATCTGCATTTAACTTCTTGATGTCCTAGCACAGCTCCCACCTGATTCCTTGGCGGTTTGAACAGCAGGATTTCAAAGCCCATTTAGACCCTCTGTAACGGGGGGTCATGGGGTGCTGGTAAGCGGCCAGGCTCTTTATTCATGGTGGTGGACCCATATACCTAGGATTTCACAAATAATTGGATAAACTTTGTATGGTAACATCACCCTTTGGTGTTTATGTGTGTGGACTTTTATTATACTTCTTATTTTAATATATATTGCAGTTTTTTTCACGTTTACTTTCTGCACCAATGTTCCATATTTATATGGTCTATCATACTTGCTTAGGGGGAGGTTGGACCATTTAAACCTCGTACCTATTTTGAGTTTACTGTATGCACATATGGTTTCCTGCACTTTTTGTTTTTAAAATATTTAGTCACATATATTGTAATTTGTTTAGATGCGCGAGTCAATATTTTTCCTATTTACGTTTGTGTGTTTGTGTCACATATAGGACTTTGCAGCACATATTATCGTTATTATTCTTTTTGATGCGCAGTTTTTTTCTCCTTTATGGCAGAGTGGCCCGACGGAAGCCTCTCCTCAGTGCAAGACACATGAAAGCCTGCATGGAGTTTGCTAAAAAAACCTGAAGGACTCCAAGATGGTGAGAAATAAGATTCTCTGGTCTGATGAGACCACAATAGAACTTTTTGGCCTTAATTCTAAGCGGTATGTGTGGAGAAAACCAGGCACTGCTCATCACCTGTCCAATACAGTCCCAACAGTGAAGCATGATGGTTGCAGCATCATGCTGTGGGGGTGTTTTTCAGCTGCAGGACGACTGGTTGCAATCGAGAGAAAGATGAATGCGGCCAAGTACAGGGATATCCTGGACGAAAACCTTCTCCAGAGTGCTCAGGACCTCAGACTGGGCTGAAGGTTTACCTTCCAACAAGACAATGACCCTAAGCACACAGCTAAAATAATGAAGGAGTGGCTTCACAACAACTCTGTGACTGTTCTTGAATGGCCCAGCCAGAGCCCTGACTTAAACCCAATTGAGCATCTCTAGAGAGACCTAAAATAGCTGTCCACCAACATTTACCATCCAACCTGACAGAACTGAAGAGGATCTGCAAGAAGGAATGGCAGAGGATCCCCAAATCCAGGTGTGAAAAACTTGTTGCATCTTTCCCAAAAAGACTCATGGCTGTATTAGATCAAAAGGGTGCTTCTACTAAATACTGAGCAAAGGGTCTGAATACTTAGGACCATGTGATATTTCAGTTTTTCTTTTTTTTAATAAATCTGCAAAAATGTCAACAATTATGTGTTTTTCTGTCAATACGGGGTGCTGTGTGTTCATTAATGAGGAAACAAATGAACTTAAATGATTTTAGCAAATGGCTGCAATATAACAATGAGTGAAAAATTTAAGGGGGTCTGAATACTTTCCGTCCCCACTGTAAATTGTGTTTTGGTTCACCATTATAACTTTATATGAAGTTTGGTGAACCCTACTCGAACTGAAGCCAAACTAGTTTGGCTCATCCCTAATAATAAGAAATGGAGGAGCACTTTCCCTGATGTGGGAAATTTCAGGAAACGATTGAAGGAGTTTGATACAAAGATCGATGAGTTAATTTCAGGAATTGAACTCAGAGAGGTTAATATTTAACTTATTCACAGAGCTTACATTTTTACTGAGAGATATTGTGAGTGGATAAGAGAAAGCAACCTACGCTGTTCAAAATGTGGGTCCCTTTGTCCAAATCTAAATCATTGTTGTTTTACTGTAGAAAGGTCAAGAGCAAGTGGAAAATAATTACTGAATGGTTAAGTGGCTTGTTGAAGAGACATAAGATGTATTAGCTTGACATTTGGGCAGATAATTTTCTTACCAAGCTCCAGGGAATAAGATGGTAATTTATTAATGTTGAATATATTGGCTGAATTAAAGGAGCTACTTAGAAGTTGGTTGGAGAAAAGACTACCCAAAACTAGCAATATTTTGGTTCAGATCTCTAGATGTTTGCCAGTGGAATTTTATA
This sequence comes from Lithobates clamitans, assembly GCA_037952925.1. Taxonomy (NCBI): domain Eukaryota; kingdom Metazoa; phylum Chordata; class Amphibia; order Anura; family Ranidae; genus Lithobates; species Lithobates clamitans. The sequence goes on along the minus strand of JBBGZY010000660.1, from coordinate 1,214,212 downwards.
GGACAATGGATATTAAGTCTGAGAAACAGCACTAATTTAATAAGTCGGTGGGCCAAATACAGACATACATTTTCAGTACTGCATTTATTTGGTAAGTGTGCTGTGTTTATACAAAGTAAATGTAACTTTTATAATTTTTATAATTATTGGATATATTTTGAGTTTATGTAGACCTGCAAGTCATATATTTTTTTTTTTTTCAAAATATTTTTTTGATTTTTTGCAGGGAAATACAAAGTACAATTGAGAGATTGTACGTCGTGCAACGACGTAGTGTAAAAATTTGAAATATAACAAAGAATTTGCAAACAGAAATTATACGTAACATGCAAGGAGTAGAATTCACATGCAAATGTAGTAATGCGGGCGCAGCCGCTTTGATTGTAGGGTTTAGACAACAGAGGTATCTAGTAACGATCACCAGAAGAAGCATATAAACGATACTATGTCTTTGTATACAATCCCATGGAGTGGTCAAGGTACAATCTAAAATCCTATAGTAAACTATTCATTTACAGAAAAAATTTATTTATTTTATAAATTTTCATTGCACGGTTAGGAGAGTAAGGATTTTGGAATAGGATGTTTTGGAATCATATCTTAAGAGAGATAATCTGGGGGGGGAGGGGGGGTGGTATGAAGGTTGGGAGGGGAGAACAGGATGTTGTTTGTGACCTGCCACAGCCCAGTGTAGTCATTCAGACTATGTATTTTTTGTAGTCGGCTGTTGTAGTATAGTGTATCCAACATTACCAGGTTCTGGTGAATTTAGCTTGTGTGTGGTTTGACTGATGGATGAGATCTTCCATTACTTTCGTTTGATTAATGCATTGGAACCATTCTTTTATGGTAGGCGGTTCTGAGGAGCGCCATTTGGGGGGTATACACATTCTTGCTGCGTTCACCAGATGCATGGTCAAGGAGCGGTGGTAAGATGGGATATGTGTTGAAGAGTGATGTAATAAAAACATTGTGGGGTCTAGATCCAGGGAGTATGTGGTGATTTGTGTGATCATTGCCTGGACTTCCTTCCAGAAGGGTTGGATTTTGGTGCAGGACCACCAGATATGGAGAAATGAGCCTGTTTCCGAGTCACATCTCCAGCAAGTCTGGGGGATTTGTGGGTTGAAATGGTGTAGCAGAAGTGGGGTCCTATACCATCTGGAAAATATTTTATAGGCGTTTTCTTGGACTTGCACGTTCATCGAACCCTTTTGGATCAGGGAGGCAATGTTGGACCACTCTTGGTCACTCAAGTTTCTGGATAGGTCTTGTTCCCACTGTCTGATGTTCCAGTGTTTGTTAAGGGTTTGATCGTTGAATAAGAGGTTGTATGTTTGCGAAATGAGATGTGTAAGGGGGCTGTCACTTAAACAGAGATTTTCAAATGGGGTCGTGAGTCTAGACCAGTCTGGAGTAGGTTTGGGTTTGATAAGGAAGTTTCTGATTTGGATGTACGTCCAAAAGGGAAAGGCGTCTGCCCCTGAATGTAAGGCCAGCTCGGTTAGTGAGAGAAGGCGATTCCCGACAAAGAAATGTTTGGCTCTAGCAGTTTGATGGGGCCATTGGTCCGTTAAAAAGGAGGAGTGCATTCCTGGAGTGAATTCAGGGTTCAATCGTAAAGGTGTCATCGGGCCTTTAACTGAGGAGATGTTATTGGTACTACATGCAGTGCGAAATGAGAGCAGTGTAGGATGGATAAGTGGGTGTTGAGCATATTCAGGGGGTAAAAAGGAGGGGTCTATCCAGGGGAGGTGTTGAATGGGCACAGTCGATAGTGACTGTTCAAGGTGAATCCAGTCCTTCTGTCCGGTGTGTACGTTCCAATCAATGATCCTGGCTAGGTGGCACGCTTGTTGGTATTTGCGTATGTCTGGTAGACCTATGCCTCCTAAGAGTTTGGGTGCTGTGAGTCTCGCGAAGCTAAGTCTCGGGCGTAGTTTGCCCCATATGAAGGCTGTGCAAGCAGTCCGGAATGTAGAGAAGAATTTGGGTGGTAGTTTAATTGGAATAGTTTGTAAAAGATATAAGATTCTGGGTAAGATATTCATTTTTACTATAGCGGGCCTGCCGAACCAGGAGAACTGTCCCGAGGGCCATTTATTTAGGTCTGTTTGTATTGTTCGGAGGAGAGTGGCGTAGTTTAGAGTATACAAATCAGCTAGTGTGGAAGGTAATTGGATGCCTAAGTATGGGATCGCTTGTTTGTTCCAAGTGAAAGGAAAGTTAGATTGGCATTGTTGACAGATTTCTGTGGGTAGGGAGATATTCAGGGCATTCGATTTTGAAAAATTGATTTGTAGATTTGAGAGGGTATTGAAAGTTTGGAAGTCTTTAAGTAAGTTTGGAATTGGGGTGAGAGGGTCCGTGAGGAATAGGAGAATGTCTTCAGCAAATGCGGCTAATTTATACGTACGGTGTTTGATTTGGATACCTTTAATGTCTGGGTTGCCTCTAAGACGTCTAAGGAGAGGTTCCAGTGAGAGAATGAAGATTAAAGGGGAAAGTGGGCAGCCCTGGCGGGTTCCATTCGACACGGGGAAGGCATTTGACAGGTGGCCATTAACTTGGACTTTTGCAGTAGGACTAGAGTATAATGCTGAAATGTTGTTTAACATAGTTTGTGGGAGTCCTATGGCTTTGAGGGTTTCTCTCATGTAGTCCCATGCCACTCTGTCAAATGCCTTCTCCGCGTCCAGGGAAAGCATAAATCCCTTATTCCCGGTGGACGTGAGCCAGTGATGTATGTTAATTGCTTTTAGGGTATTATCCCTCGCTTCCCTACCGGGGACAAAGCCCACCTGGTCAAGACCAACAAGATGGGGGATCAGGGGTAGAAGTCTGTTCTCCAGGGTTTTGGCGTACCATTTGAGATCAACGTTGAGCAATGAGATGGGCCTGTAGTTTGTAACTAAGGATTGGTCTTTGCCCGGTTTAGGAATTACTGCTATGTGGGCCGTTAGAAGGTCTCGTGGGGGGTCGACCGGATGTGCGAAGGAATTGAAGGCTGTTAAAAAGGCAGGGGTAAGTATTTCTGAGTACGTATTATAGTAACCGGCGGTTAGGCCGTCTGGGCCAGGGCTTTTACCCTTTTTCATTTGTTTGAGGGCATTGTCAACTTCCGTACGTGTAAGTGGGGCGTTTAGATCGTACGCTATGGATTCCGATATGGGGGTTGGGCTATATCGTTTTAAGAAATCAGATATCAGTTGGGATCGAGTGGCGCCATCTGTGGGTGGAGGGGGGGTGGCTAAGTTGTATAGTTTACTATAATATTGTACAAATTGATGTGCAATGTCGGGAGTTTTGTTAAGTTTGTGTCCTGAGGGGTTGGTGATGTAGTGTATGGTATTATTGGATTTGGAAACTTGTAGTGCTCTGGCCAACATTTTACTTGCTTTGTTACCAAATTCATAGTCTTTCTTTTTGGAGAGTATGTATTTGCGTTGTATCTGTTTATCCAATAGGTCTAATAGATCTGTCCTAGCCTGAATTAAATCTTTCAGGGCAGTAAGTGCTTGGGATTGTTTGTGTAACCCTTCAAGATGGCGAATCTTTTCGATTAGTTCTGAGTGTGCCTTTCTTTTTTCTTTGTTTCTTTTGGCCGCTGCTGCTAGGAAGGTGCCCCTTATTACGCTTTTATGAGCTTCCCAATTGTTAATTGGGGAGGTGTCATCTGGGTTGTTTTCTAGGAAGAAGTGTTTTATAGTGGCTTCTGCGTCAGCTGCGATAGAGGGGTCAGTGAGTAAGGAGGGATCTAACCTCCAAATTCTTGAGCGTGATGTGGTGTCAGGAAGTTGTAGTGACATGGAGATAGGATGGTGGTCCGAGATAGTCATGGGTTCGATAGAGGCTCTGTGAAGTAGAGGTAGATCATTTTGGGTCAAGAATAAATAATCTATTCTAGAATATCTATGGTGAGGCGCTGAATAAAAGGTGTAATCCCTAGTGTCGGGGTTTAGGGTGCGCCATGTATCGTGAAGTAATAAACGTTTTAGTAGGGTTTTTATATTCTTCAAGGCTTTGTATGGTATAGTTGTAGTTCCTGTGGATGTGTCTTGAATGGGGTTCAGGGGAACATTAAAATCTCCGCCCAGTATAAGAGTTCCTTCTTGGAAGGATGTTAGCGTAGTGTTGACTGATCTGAAAAATGGTACCTGATTCTTGTTTGGAGCGTATATGTTCGCCAGTGTCATAGTTTTGTTTTGAATCGAGCCTTTTAGGAAGAGATATCTACCATCGGGATCGATGAGAGAGTCAGTGATGCTGAAGGGACAGTGTTTTGCGATAAGGATCGATACCCCTTTTGTTTTATGTAGGGGGTTGGTAGCATGTATTGCGGTTGGGAAATGGGCGTTGAAAAGTTTAGGGGTGTTGTCAGAGCGAAAATGCATTTCCTGTAACATTATGATGCTGGCGTTGGTGAGGAGGAGCTTAGACCTCTTTTCTGGGGTGTTGAGTCCCTTCACTTTGAGCGAGACAATTTTGAGCAAGGGTTTCTGTGTGTTGCTAGCTTTAGGAACCATGGTGAATTTATAGGTACGTGTGTAGTGTTGTGATTTGGGCTGTGGCAGGTCGTGGGGTAGGGTATAAAGGGGGTGTCAAGTAGGATCAGTGGGGTGGGGGAAGGAGTGTCGAGAGGGGAAGGGAAGGGTTAGAGGGACCGGCGCTATGTGGTAGTTCGATCACCTACTTCGGTGTTCGGTACCACAGAAATTGTATATGCCGGAAAAATTTAGTGGTAATAGTTTGGTGTTGGAGTTTGTGATTCAGATAAGTGAAGGGTAACCACTATGTGGGGGTTGGTACGGTACCTGTGAGAAAATTGAGTACGTGTGGAAAGGGTAGTAAATATGAATGACCAATGAGGTCCGTCTCACCAGCAGCCTTCGAAAGTGATGCTGGGGGTGTGGATGGGGTAGTATGTTGAAGGACTTAGATGTGAGCGGGGTGAATTGAGAGGTTGTCATAAGGTATCGGAGTCAGTATTGAGGTATTGGCAACGGATTGACTTTTCCACTTGGCAAGGGCCTCAGAATTTGTTTGTTTATGGAGGTGTGGTGTATAGAGTGACTAACGGTCCGATTATATGGGAAAGCCATTTGAGAGTGTCCCGAGATGAATATACCTAAAGAGGACTCCGTACTATTTCCGTCTATAATGATTATATATGCAGTTTCATTCAGTGAAATGGTATAACAATAACACAGTAGCAGCTTCTCCTATGCTCTGTGAAAGATCTTATGATGCAAACTTTCTACAACAACTTGAACAATAAAGAAAGGGGTGTCAACCAGAACAAAATAATAACTGTTGTAACTAAGAGTTTTATACACTGTGGAGCACGTCAGCGATTGTGCTCTATGGTCTTGTTAGGGAGTATAAATGTATTCAACGTGTGTGCTCCGGGGGATGACTGTATTGGCAACTTTTGTTGTCAGTGTGCGATATGGTAATGTATTCTGTGGATGAATAATTGTGGTAAGGCCGCCATGTCTAATGGTTACTTACAAACTTAGTTGTCAGCGGTCTCGCCGTGCTCTGCGGGGAAGGGGAGCTGACATGGGGCTGGATGGCTGATAATGTGTTCCAGGAGGAGGGCCGGATCTGTTGACTGACGGTGAACGTCTCCTGCGGAAGCTGGTGTTGTGCGCGTCCATCGGTTCTTCCATTGAAGGACTGCGAATGGGGGATTGTGGGGTGAATTCAGCGTACCAGTTCGGGACTGGTGTGTAGGGTATGTCCAGCGTACGGCAGAAGTTGTGTAGATCCTCTGGAACCCTTAGAAGGGCTGAGCGGCCCTGAGATGAGGCGGAGAGGCTGAAGGGAAACTTCCAACGGTACCTGATTCCTCTTGTTCTCAATACATCCAGCAGAGGGCGCAGGTCTTTGCGGTTACGTAGCGTGATAGCTGAGAGGTCTTGATAGATGTGGACGGGGCCGCCATTATATTCCAGATTGGATTTTTCGCGGGCTTTGTGAAGGATCTCCTCTTTAATGGAGAAGTCGTTCACGAAGCAAATAATGTCCCGAGGGGGGTCAGTGTCCCTGCCTTTGGGGCGAAGCGCTCTGTGGATACGATCCATGGTGATCGGTGTTTGTTCCGGTCGGTGGAATAAATGATTAAAGAGACCTGTCACAACCGGGGAGACGTCATCTTGTTCCACCGATTCGGGTATCCCCCTTACCCTCAGGTTGTGTCTGCGACCGCGATTGTCAAGATCTTCAACGTGGCACTGAAGATCTCTCAGCTGCAGGGTGTGGATGTCGGTTTTGTACTGGACCTTCGTCACTGCTGTCTGTTGCAGTGCTGCGTTGTCCTCCACGCGCTGTATGTGGCCTGTGATGGCCTGCAGTTTGTGTTGTAGATCAGTAATGGCGGAGAACAGCGTGTCTTTAATGTCCGCCACCACCGCTTGTAGGTCTTGCAGGCTTGGTTGGCGTTGAGAGGGCAGGGTAGGTGCCTGTGGGCTGATGCTGGTGTCGGTGGGGGTAAGGATGATCTCAGCATGGGACTGCGAGAAGGATGAGGCAGGCAGGGAGGTCGCCATTGTTGGGCGCTGTGTCCGGAAGATCTCCGCTATCGTGTGGCTCACACGATTGGCGATTTCTCTCGGGGAACGGGATCTGCTGTGTGATGATCCACGAGATGAAGTTCCCATTATTGGGGGGTGAATGGAAGCTGTAAACCCCAGTAGTTGTAGAATTTAGGCTGTGGTGAGAGGGAGCCAAGTGATCAAGCAGCCATCTTCTCTCAAGGCAAGCCACGCCCCCCCCCCATATTTTATATGTATATGAATATTTTTGTGTGTGCAGAGATTTGATACAAAAACAAACCCACTATCACAGGACTTCTTACCATAAAATTTTTTTGTTCTTACAGGTTATAGAAGCGTTGTTATTGCTCTTTCTTTTTTACAGCTTGTAAGCTTAGAAATTACATGCTCTAAGCTTGCTAATTGTATTCACATTTATAATGCCTGATTAAAAAAAAACCCTCTTTAACTTAAAAAAAAGAAAACAAACAAACAAGTAGAGCCAGCCCTCCAGCTAGTGCACTTATATTGTCTAAACGTGTCATAATTAGGGATGAGCATTGGTTTTGGATCAAGCATATGTGCACCTCCCATTCCCAGCCCATGCATACTGCCATAATCAACCAACTATTAATAACGTACTTACTGGCCTCTGAAATTAGGTCAGGTGGCTTGGAATGGCCTATAATAGGGGCTTTGTTATGTGCCAGTCCCCTCACTATAAAAGGCAGGTTTCCCAGCAGCTATGTTGACAATGTGCTTAGCTGTGATAGAAAAACATAGGGAGTGCTGCTGATAAAGTGCAAAGGGAAAGTATGGCCTTGGGAATGTAGGCACAGATTTCATAAAGCAGATGTAAAGCCTTACAGAATGTCCTTCAGGGAGCAAAAAAGAGAACATACACAGTACAAATGTCAGTATACAAATATAATTAAGATATATACAGATTGTGATATAAGATCACGTTTTCCAGAGCATTATACATTGAAGCTCACACATTATCATGCAGCAAACATACTATAGTAGAAATTACATATAGTTATGAACCATAATAACAAACCAATCATCTAGGGGTATATGGGTAACAAATTTGTGAAGTGTAATAAGAGGTGCTTGGTCAACATCCTCCATAGCTCCAAGGTCAGATTCCCATATAATTTGCAGGCTAGTGCTGTAGTACTGGGGAGGTGAATAGTGAGGTAGAGAGTGGAGATTAATTTAGTTGATTCTGGACCAAGTATAATATCTAGTATTGGGGGTTAGGAAGGGCATGACATTTGGCTCATAGGGCATGTTGAAATTGAAGATATCTGAATAAGAAATGACTGGGGATACGCTGGTGATGTGTAAGCATACCATCTTTTGGTTGGGAGAGCCCTTGGTGCAGTTTACCTCGAAGAATGGCCTGAAGAGGGGTGTGAGCTGGGTTATTGGAAATGTTGCATACCAGAGACTGATATTGCTGAAGTTTTGTTTTGCCAAAGTAATAAAGGTGGGAAAGTTGGGAGGCCAAATAATAGTCATCAAAATTGGAGAAAGCAGCTCCACCAAGTGTCATAGGGTTCTTTAGGACTATCCAAGATAACGTAAGCCTGCTGTGTCCCCAGTACCTTGGGAACCAGTATCATTTTAACCAACGAACTAATTCGGCCCATCACACCCAACGTTAATCTTACCCAATTTTGCGTTCAAGTTTTAATTATTGTATACAGTGGCTCTATATTAAAAGGTATGTAGTCTTTAAGTGATCTGGTGAGTATTACTCCTTAATATTTGATGGAAAACACTCAAGCAAGGGGAAGAGGGGGTTAGGTGGAAAGGGGGGAAATGGTCAATAGGGAGAATATGAGATTTGGACCAGTTAATTTGTAGGCCAGAGTGTCCTCCGGTACATTCTATAATATGTAGGGCAGCTAGCGAAGAGGGTCCAGAGTCTGCTAGGTATTGAATCATATCATCGGCATATAAGCCAATATTTTCTATCATGTTTCCCATCCATAAACCACGTATATTGGGGTCAGATCAGATGGACATAGCCAGTGGTTCAACTGCCAGAGCATAAAACAAAGGGGAGAGAGGACAGCCCTAGCGAGTGCCTCTTCCCAGGGGGAATTGGTCAGATAGCCACCCACTGACAAAAACCAGGGCTTTCGGTGCTTGATATAAGAGTTAGACCCATCTTATAAAGTTGGGGCCACATCCAAAGTTATGGAGGCACTCCCACAGATAACTCCATGGAGTCAAAGGCTTTGGCAGCGTCCAAAGCCACTACAATCATTCTGCCAAACTCCTCATGAGATGCTTGAATGTTCATAAATAAGGAACTCATACTTTTGGCAGTCTTTTTGCCATGTATGAAGCCTGTTTGGTCAGATTGAAATAGGGACAGAATGATTTTATTGAAGCGGGAGGCCAGGAACTTAGCTAGTATTTTGATGTCCACTTGTAGTAGTGAGATTGGTCGGTATGATTCAGGGTATCGTGGGTCTTTACCCAGTTTGGGAATAACTATAATTTGAGCTTCCTGCATAGAGGATGGCAGATTTCCTAAGTCAAAGATAGGTTGATAAAGGTTATGTAGTTTGGGGACAAGAACTTCAGAGTATGTGGCAAAAAATTCAAACGGTAGACCATCTGACCCTGGAGCCTTGGAAGTGTCCAGTTGTGATATAGCTGTGGTAATATCATCAACTAGGTTGCCTCTAAAAGTGTTACCTGGTCATTTGAAAGACAGGGGAATCGAATGGTTTGTAAATAGTTTTTGGCAGCTTGTAGAGGCTAGGTGACTTGAGATGAGTATAATGTGCCATAAAACTTCTTGAACTTAGCAGCTACCTGTTGAGGATCAGTAATATCATTCCCATCTGGGCCTGACAAGGAAACCACAACTGGTGGTTTAGTACCAAAGTGGGCTAGATAAGCTAGTAATTTGCCAGAGCATTCCCTGTGTTCAAATATTATTTGTTTACAGAAAAAAGAGACATTGATCTGAGGATAGGATATGAGCAGGTAAACTGTAATCCAGTAGGGGACATGATCTGATAAGATCCTGGAAGCAAACCCTACACCCATTAGTCTAGGTAAAAGAGTTGTAGACATAAAAATAAAGTCTATATGAGACACAGTAATATGGCTAACAGAGAAGCAGGAGTATGCTTTTGTTCCTGGATGTTTGTGTTTCCATGTGTCCACTAATGTAAAGTCTGTAAGCATACAATGAGGTCTGATATGTAGAGGAGGAGTTAAAGCAGTGTCACTCTGTCCCATTCAGTCTGAGGCAGGTGTTAGAGTCATATTAAAGTCCCCTATCCATATAACCGTGAGCATGGGGTACTGAAAAAAAAGACGAGACCTTCAATAACTACACACGCGGGTTATATGGGGGGGATATAACAGGCTAAAATTAACATAGGGAAACCACCAATGGCTGCATGTACAGTATAAATATATATCTACCCTGCCAATCTGACTGTAACAAAATTAGACAGGGACATTTTCTGCCATAAGGACCAAGACGCCCCTGGAGAGGTGAGTATAAGTTGCATTGTAGGTCCATCCTATCCAAGGACATTTTAGGGCTGTCTGTAGATGACCTGTAATATGCTTTTCAAGCAATGCAATAACACCAGCTTGTTGAAATGTGAGAAATGCAAGGGCAGCTGTGTGTTTGATTTGGAAGTCATGGAATATAGGAATGCCATGTGTAAGGATATAAAAGGCATTGGAGCTGCAGAGCATGTTTACATATACAAGATTGCATGCGTAAATGCATAAAATTCAAATCATCATATTCAGAGTATACCAGTGTAGAACCATGTATGAGTGCAATAAAAAGAACCTTATATATTTAAATCTATATTATTTATTTTATTTATTTTTATTTATTTATTTAAGGTACTTATATAAAATAAATAAATAAATAAATAAATCTATAACGTGTCTGTGGTGAAATAAACCACACGTGAAGAAATAAATCGTGGCGCTTCCTACAGAACTATTTCCACCTCTTACAGTGAATTAAATAAATTACCTAGTGAACACCTATTACAGGTATATCCTAAAAACCATAAATATATATATATATAGTAAACACCAAATAAATCTACAAATAGTGACTTAGTGATAATACTGCTTCAACAGCTTCTATAAACCAATCCTTGTGTAGTGACAACACAAAAAAATTGTGAAACAATCAATCCTTGTGTCAGTCCTTGTGTAGTGACAACACAAAAAAATGTGAAACAATCAATAAATAAATGAATAAATATAAGTGTCTGTGAAGGTGATCAAATGACACAAAATAATGGGCCAAAACAAGTCCTTTCAATTCCAGGGGTGTAATTATCTTCTATGAACTCCTTTCACCACACCTGAGTGTTCAGAACCCACTCCCAGTGAAAATTCACTCACCAGCTCCCCATGCCTCCACTTTCGTATGAGGCTTTAAAGCATAGAGACTCAGATCAACTGGAATGGGTTAAACATTTCTCCATCCGGAAATACGTTCCATATGTGAATTGAAAAGAAGCTCCCAATAGTGTGATAACGTAATTTAATTTATTAACACACACTTCAAATAACCCTCCAACAGTTCCACTCACATGTGTAAAAAAATCAAAAGGCACAGCAAATTCCACAGCACTCTGTTTGCGCAGTATACAACACAGTAACTTGGATAAACCTCCTAGGGGGTGTGCGGTCACGGCAGACCCAAACACAGCAGGCGTGTGTGAAGTGTCTCTCACCCTAACCTCGCTTGCCTGTCAGATGAACCCGCTGTCTCCCCCGGTGGGTAAACCGCAACGCTCGCTTCTCTCTGTCACTGGTACGTGGTGTTCACCTTAGCTCGCCCACGCCCCAACACCAACTGTTGATATTCATTATAAGGGTTGACTCTCCGAGGCGCAGTGGTGGGTAACTAAGTATAGATTGGGGATTATACTTAAGAGACCGTTCAGTAATAAAAAGAACCTGTTGATGAACAACAACATTTTCCCTCCCTCCCTAAAGCAGTGTCACTCTGCCCCATTCAGTCTGAGGCAGGTGTTAGAGTCATATTAAAGTCCCCTATCCATGTAACCAGGAGCATGGAGTACTGAAAAAAAAAAGACGAGACCTTCATTAACTACACACGCGGGTTATATGGGGGGGTTATAACAGGCTAAAATTAAAATAGGAAGACCACCAATGGCTGCATGTACAGTATAAATATATATCTACCCTGCCAATCCGACTGTAACGAAATTAGACAGGGACATTTTTTGCCATAAGGACCAAGACGCCCCTGGAGAGGTGAGTATAAGTTGCATGGTAGGCCCATCCTATCCAAGGACGTTTTAGGGCTGTCTGTAGATGACCTGTAATATGCATTTCAAGCAATGCAATAACACCAGCTTGTTGAGATTTGAGATATGCATGGGCAGCTGTGTGTTTGATTTGGAAGTCATGGAATATGGGAATGCCATGTGTAAGGATATTAAAGGCATTGGAGCTGCAGAGCAAGTTTATATATACAAGATTGCATGCGTAAATGCATAAAATTTAAATCATCACATTCAGAGTATACCAGTGTAGAACCATGTATGAGTGCAATAAAAAGAACCTGTTGATAAACAACAACATTTTCCCTCCCTCCCTGCTCTGCACCACCCCAAATCAGTGAGAGCATGTATTCCCTGAACCAGTATATACCAGTGATCATCTGGTATACAAAATGTACCAGAGGTGCATATCTTAGGTAGAAAGGGGAGTAAAAGGTGATAGGATAAGCAAAAAAGCAAAAAAACAGTGCTAAGGGGGCAACTTCTTCTCTGAGAGGTGCATAGGAAGTTGAGACCATAGGAGTAATACTCTGTTATGGTGCTACAGTGAAGGCCGCTTGCAGCAAGCTAAAGGAGTTCAATGTTCCTGTTCATAGTCCTAGTCATATGATTGAGAGCCATCATCCATCCATAGTGAGATAAGGCCGATATAGTCAAACAGGCAGGAATAGACAAAAGTCCTGGTTCCCTGGAGTACTCTCCATAGTTAATCCATGATACCAAAGGATTGGCATAATATCAGGATAACTAATGCCATGTGGCAGCAATAACTGGGTGATTGGAATGTAAAGAAAGGGGAAAGGGGAAATAAAAAAATAAAAAAAATCTCTTCCCCTCAGTAAGGTTAGAAACAGTGGTACTCACAAGGTATCCCAGAGGGAAAAAAGATCAATCAGGGTAGGCACATTGATCTAACCAGTAGGAGGCTAAGTCAGGGACTTCAAAAAAATTGGACACGACCTTCGTCTTCAACTCACAGGCAGGCAGGATACAACATGGTGTACTTTAGGTGAAGAATGCGCAGGCGTTGTTTAACATCTTGGAAGCAGGATCATTGACGTTGGACTTCATTGGAAAAGTCTGGAAATACAGCCACATGCACATTGTTGAAAGGAATTTGACATTTTTCTCTGGTCAGATGAATTATCTTGTCGCGGTCTTTAAAGTTAAGAAACTTGGCAATGAATGTGCGAGATGGGGCACCTTTGGGAGGAGGCCATGCAGGAATGCGGTGTGCCCTTTCCACAGCAAACATTACAGAGAAGGCCTTTCTATCATATGTGGCAGTAAGCAGATTCTCCAGGAAGCCCGGTGAGTCAGATCCCTCTGCATTCTCTGGAAGGTTAATGAATCTAAGATTGCACCTGAGAAGACAGTTCTCCATATCATCCTACTTAGCGCTTACCTATTGGATTTGATGTTGCATGCTTTCTGCAGTGAGTTGCAAGGTGTTCAAGATGTCCTCCATCCTGCTGATACGAGTCTCAGTCTTGGTTACATGGTCACAGAGCTTAGACATTTCTTGCCTGATGAGGGAATTATCCATCTTTACCTCATCTATCTTGGCTGTAAGGGTGCTTTTGCAGATGGATATAGCCTCCAGCACGTTTGATGTGTCAGTCACGGGTTGCTCCATGTCTGATGACACGCCAATGCCATCTTCGGCCTGTTGGTCATTTGTCTTGCCACCAGAATTGAGCAAGCCGGTTGCTGGCATCTGTGACTTTCTTCAGCAGTAACATGGACTGGAAGGATATAGGTGTCCCCCGGAGACGAGTAAGTATATAAAATCTAGATGACCAGGATGGGGTATACAAGTATATTAAGTATATTAAGTGCAAGCGGAGCTCTCACTACTACTGTCCTATCCCATCGCGTTCCAGGCCACGCCTCCCACATCAATCCTTTTTAGATACAGAATTCCATATGGTTTAAGTGGAATATGTTTGCTACCAAAGCAGAGCCATACCAGTATCACCCCATATATATATATATATATATATATATATATATATCATATATATATATATATATATATATATATATATATATATATATATATATATATATATATATATATATATATATTATTTATATATATATACATCTATGAAAGCAGAAAGAGAGTGTCTTCCCCATAAATTGGTATTAAACACCAAACCAAAAAAATTTAATAGATATGTAATATATTGCAGCTTACCAATCCTTAGATGGTGTGGCTGCATTTGTTTTCTTTTTTTAGACTTTTTTTCCCTCTGTGTTCACCTGGTGATCAGGCCAGTAAGACAGTTCCTATATTAGAGTGCTCCCTTTCTGGAAAAAGGAGCACAGGAGCACCTTTGGACAGCAGCATTT